>OZ026602.1:27951976-28164976 GCA_964020085.1 Micromussa lordhowensis | reverse complement strand
AACCCAGGCTGATTCCACGGTTGTCAAGATTTCTTGCATTGAAATACGTTTCGGAGAATTAACTGCAAACATTCTTTCTCGACCACTGTTGAGCAATTTCAAACCAGAGACATGTATTTGACAGATGCTGTATGTGACCCCTTCTGTCATCACAGGTTATGACGTAATGATTTAGAGGGTCATTATGTGTTAAGTGATCCACCAAATGAAATAGTAAAAGCTTGGAACAATCTTAAAATTGCTCTGGGGGTAATGAAAAATACGCACTCCATATTTTAGCTCGTTTTTTAGGTGGTTGGTGCTCTACAAATTGCGCGTCAATTTCGTTCATAGTAGAATCGCAAAACGACAACAGTCTTCCGATGGCGACAGCACTTTTTATTTGCATGAAAATGGAACGCGAGACAGCCTTGAGCGACATAAGCCCGACATTGCACTTGTGCAAGGTCCCCGGAATAAATTAAAACATTGCTGCATGCAGCAACCCAGTTTGGGATACTTCAATTTCCGACAAAACGTTTTAAATTTTGTGAATGGTGACTGGTAGCGACACGTCGGTCTTCTGTTCCACTTTAGCCTGCACTCTGTAGCCCCTCGCCATGTCCACGGATCTTATTTCTTATCAATCCCCAGGGGAAGTTAGTTAATTCCCTTCTGTGATTGGACGGGAGAGGAAATAAGCAACCGCCTAAACTAATGGTTGATTACCACGCGTCATTCTGCGAATTGGCGGGCAACAATTATACTATGAACCAATAACGCTGCAGGGTGTAAGAAATGGCGCGAAAATCAACTGTAGCTAACATGTCCTGTTGTTTTTATTATGCTCTACCGGGACGATGTCAACAACAAAGCTCGCAAAACTAGACCTCCTTGTCGTTCTTGCTATTGTGTTGACCGTTATATTAGCGCTTCGAATCAGTGTTAAAATTGCACGATCAATCGAAACGAAGAATACAAATACCACAAATTGTAGTGACAACAATGGCTACGAGCGCAAGAGGGTAGAAGAAAAATATCGATATCACGGCGCCAAGGATGACAACGGCGGCGGTAGCAATCCAAAATATCCTTTTTCCTTCTTCTGGCTCTATAATGAGATTGGCAGTAAAGTAACCGCGCAAAAGGTGGTTGAACAGGAATTGGAATGGTATGTTGCTGCGCTAGAAAACTCTCCATCAATAGTCGCCAAAAAAGATCAGACAGAGCATGATATCGTGATTTCTTGTGTGGATAGCATGACTAAGAAGACAAAGGTAAATCTATGTTGACAGTTTATGATGACTTTGCTTTCCGATTGGAGAAAACGTGTCAGAATATTGGATTGTTTTTAATTTTTTTTTCTATACTTTATTAAATTATTTCATTAATAAAATTAATTTTTTTTATTTATTTTGTGCCTTAAAAGTATCTAAGTAGTACACAGGAACATTCGGCAGGATGTTTGAGATTGCGAGGAGGTGCAAGGTCTGCAAGGAAGGTAAGTTGATGGAATGTCATCAAGTAGCTGCATGGGGTGTTGCGATCATTGCCTAAGCTATGTCTCTAGCTGTGACCCGCATAACATTATGCGGTTTCTGAGCCTAAAGATAAAACTAAGCGTTAATTTCTTGACACTAGTACCGTTCGCAAATGTTTTTTATGAACTGAGTTTTGGACGTCGTCGACACTTCAATTAAGTTACTGATTAATTGAATGTTTGGTTAATGGAATGATTGACCATGACTGATTAATATTAATTATTGACTAATTGATCTATTGATTGATTTAGAAATAGTTTTGTACCCTTCTTTCTGAAGAAACGTATGTATAGTAATACCATATGTATGTGTGCTTGTTTGTATATATATGTATCTATGAATGTCCTCACATTAGCAGGTTGAGAGTTCATGTAGCTGTGGTGGGGCTTGCAACTGTTACATGTATGAGCAAGAAGAAGATGAAAGTAGTTATGAAGAAGAAACAGAGGTTTGGTTTTATGTATCTAACTGAATGTAATACTTTAAAAGGTTCCCTTATAAATTTCTAAAATTACATCTGAAACACCCCGCAGTAGTCATAGACTAATGCCGTTATCGAAGCCAGCCGTTGCCTGTATTGATATGATTTTTATAAAGTGTAATTTTTATACCCTCGGCTAGATGGGCTTAACACTTAAATAAAGTTGTTTTTGTTGTTTAAACGCACAGTGGCCAACGGCTGAAAGGATAGATGGAGTGGCCGTTTCTTTTCTCTTTCCATAGTGGGGAAAAATAGTAGCAGCAATTTTTAGGTATACAATTTGTAACCGGCATTGACTGTATCATCATTGACTCTGACATCAAACGTCTTCATTTTCCTCCAGGACTACTGGGGACACTCTGATGAATCAACGTCGACAGATTTCAACGAAAGTTTTGATGACGACCGCAGGGTAAACATTTTTAGGATAATGTTTTCTGGAGTCTTTGTCATAGTATAAGATTCCAATAGATATTAAACGGTTTCGTTCAAGGTGCTATTCAGGATCAATAAAGGTAACTTTCTTTTGGTTATTGTTTGATACCGCCTTCAAGCAGTGTTTAATTTTACTGACTGGTTAGACTACGCCTAGAATACGGTTTGCACATAATACAAAATAATTGTCAAATTAAAGTACTTTATATATATCAAATTGTAACATGGAGTAACCCGATTTGTGATGGGATCACTAGAAGTGCATCTTGGTCGTACCATGCAGTAGGTAAATGAAAACTGAAAATTATTCTACAATTTGACAACTGATACTGTTTTTGCCTTTGCGACCTTAGGATGTGGTAGATGACTTTCCCTCCCTTGAACAAGACTCTGACAGCCCTTTTGAAAAGGGTGAACTGCAAATGGAGTATGATGAAGACCACGAGAAAACACTTCTGAAAACTGAAAGGAAAGCGGAATTACAAATTACATCGTAGGGACTCTCTTCCTACAGCTATGCCTTTTACCATTCGAGCTACTGTTAAACTAGGAGTGTTCATTTAGTTCACAAAATAACCTAATAGAAATGCTATGTGGAATCGCCTTGTAACTGAAGAAAACTTGAGATCATAATAGCGTTACTAGTCACCCCTTTACACGGATTCGTAGTTTGGAAAGGAGATGTTTAGAGGGAAAAGGGACACCGCAACTAGATGTAGATTCCACATAAATTGCTTTTGTTGTTCATCATCATCAACAGTCCTCATCGCTAACCCGGACGCATGTGGCCCTCCATGACAGGTTCTCTCCAGCGCGAACGATCTTGTGCCGCGCCTTGCTTTTGTTGCCGTTGTTGTTTTATTTCAAAAACATTGACTTTGCCACAAACTAACAGGTGCACCCGTGAACTGAACTAATCACGTTCGATAAATTCATTACTCTCGACAGATATCATCACTGGAGAAACCAGTATGAGAAACGAGGAATCACATGCAGCATTCACTCTCGCCAAGGAATGACCTATAAAACCAAGAGAAGAATGGAGGCAGAGCTGTGGTTCGAAGAATTCGTGACCTCTTTTGCAAATAGGATGCCGGATATAAAAAGGCGGGAGCTTCCGTCGTGTATGACAATTGCTCAGATCTACGAAATGTACCGTGAGGCTTCCAAAACCCCTCTAAGCCAGACTCAGTTCAGGCGCATGTGGACAGAAGTTTTTAAAGATGTCATCATTCCAAAGGTAACAGGTAACGGGGAAAGCACATAGAACACGTCCAATAATATTAAAAGCCTCCAGAGCAGGTTTAGATGACGTGTCTTTCAACTGTTTTTCGATTGTTTTTCTATTTGTTTCAGACAAATCGGTTTTCAAAGTGTGGAGTTTGCTTGCTGATAACGGAACATATTCGCTGTACACAAGAAAAAGCAGCTAAAGTGTCGTGGACGGAGAGAAAGCAACTTCACATGGATCAACAAGCGTAAATAAAGAAAAAACCTTTAGACTAAAAATAACTAGCACAATACCATTACATATACATTACATTACGTATATTTCGTCTGTATAGTTGGTATTATTGGAATACAGATTGAGCCCTGGTCTAGACAAACCCTTGAACTCTCCCTTTCCCAGGTCTATATATAGGAGTTGAAAGCAAGCAGGAGAAGAGAGATTCCTGGGTAAATCGAATGCGCATGTTTTGAGTGTTGCTATTGTTTCCCGTAACACGGGGTTGTGTGTTTTAAATTGCTCGAAAAGTACGCGACCATGTACTAAAACAGAAAATTCACAGTGACTTTAAAAGTTAGTCCAACTACTATATTAAACATACGTATGACCAAAAAACTATTCACTAGCCACCGACTACTAATCGCGTAATTTAAGCCTAACATTTCTTCCTTTGTACTTATTTTCCTGAGTTAATAGTCCTATCAAATGTCCTATTTTTTATATTTTGTAGCGGTGAACGAAAAAAATACTACAAACATCAAAAAAAGGCTGAGCGCAATCCAGATCAATACTTGTCTATAATTATTGACGGGATGGATCAAAGTAAGACACATTTGCCTCACTGGATCCAATGTTCAAAGGTAGACAGCACACTTAAAATGCTCCGAATATTAGGGAAGTTTTAATTACGGTAGATGGAAGTTAATTTTCGTTTTTGTTTTAGTTGGAAGGGGACAATGCCCATTTTCTCAAGACGCACGTGACTGGCACCCTGTCACACGGACACGGCTTAGCTTTGTGTTTTCTGGATCTGATGCGTTGGCCTCAAGATGCCAACCCGACGACCAATGCGTTACTATCAACATTCCGGCATATTATTAAAAAGGTAAGAACTTTGTTGAGCATCATTATAAGGAATTGTCCTTCGCTTGAGTTTGAAGTGGTGTGATAGACATTGACCAATTATGTCCTTGTATTTTTTTATTGGTTCTTTTTTCTTTTTTTTTTTTTTTTTTTGGCTGGGCTGGTTTTGGCTTTGAAGAGGGGAAGCTTACCTCCAGTGCTATACTTGCAGTTAGACAACTGCTACAGGGACTGCAAGAATATCCACATCCTTGGATTTTGTGCTCTTTTGGTCAAGGTCGGAGTTTTCAAAAAGGTAGTTTCCGAATTCTTAACATTGAACTTTAGCATAGTTCCTACAAACTTGGCAAAAAGAGAATTCTTTTTAGAGGGATTTCTACTTGAATATGCATATAAAAGTATGTACTGCAAAACAAGTGACAAATGAAAAATTATCTCTTAACTAGAAACTGATTACTTTTCATTAGCCAGATGCGAGTAAGTGAAAAAAAATATTTCAGATCTCTTTTGGAGTGGCTTTTCACAATCAGTCTATTTTCTTCACAGGTTCGTCTGTCATATCTTATGGTTGGACACACACACGAAGACATCGATCAGGTAAAGATATTTCAATTCAAGGTTTATTGATTACTGGCTGAACAAAAAAAGCAGTCAGTTATTTGCTCCGCAAACACGCAGTAACCATAACATTCAACGTCCAAAAAACAAAAGTGTATGTTATCTTTTATACAGATGTTTAGCAGAATCGCCGAAGCCCTGAGGAGGATGGACGCGGTTACGCTAGATCAACTACGGAGGGTCATTCACAACTCCTATACGCCATCTCCGTCCACCGTGTATAGGGAAAACATTTTTGATATCAAAGAATGGCTTCGCCCTTATACGGCTACTTTAAAACATCATAGTAACCCACACGCCTTCAGATTTAAATTGAACGACAAGGGCCAAGTGGAGATGACGTATAGGAATTGGGCTATGGCTAACAAGAAGGAGTGGCTTCCGAAGGACACAGGTTTTATTATACTTGAAGAACTACCAGAAGGGACACCGTCGCTGCAGCGACCAGATAATACCCGTTGTCCTACAATTGAGGCGATGGAGGGATCACTGAAACACGTTTCCAGGAGAATGAAACCAGAAGAAGTAGCTTGGTGGCAAACATTTGTAAAAGATGAAAGAAAAAGAAGGACGTACTGGGAAGGAATGACTGATGAAGACTATCGAGAGGCTGGTGCACATTTCGATCTCTTCGCAATGCAGCAGTTAAACCCCGTGTCAGCAAATAATATAGAAGAAAAAGATGAAGCGTACAAAAAAAGAGAGAAGGAACTTAAAGAATTGATTGCCAAGAAAAACAACTTTCCCCCAGTAAGTAGACACAAAATAAATATTGGCTAAAATCGCAGACCCCGTACGAAAGCGGGCTGCTGTGAACACTGTAAACACTGTGATAGGTTTTCAGCTGAAAAGCGATGTCTTTTGTTATTCAGGTGCAGATAACTAAGAAAGCTGCAGGAAGCAAAGAAAAAGAAAAAAGCGGAAGGAAAACGTCTCCTGAAGATGAACCACCGCGAAAGAAGAATAAACCTAACAAAAAAAGAAACAATTAGCAATAGAAACCGATCTCTTATTTTAAAGAAAATAAAAAAAATAATAACTTTATTTAAGTGTCTATGTATTTAGCACTGTAGTGCTAATTGGGGACACTGTAAATAAGTAACTGAATAATTCAAATAGAACATAAACTATTAAGAATCCCAACTGGTTGGCTGACCAGTTGGCTATTTACACAACGCAGTCGAGGAGTTGAACTCGGGACTACCGAGAACAAATCCAGATAGCAGTAGGGTGGAGGATTTGAACCAGGGACCTCCAGATTTAAAATCCAGCGCCCTAAACCACTCGGCTACGCTGCCTCCCTACAATAAATTCTTCGGTAGAACGTTAAGAAGTTTTCAAGTTGTGTTGTCTTTGTAATTTTGGCCTACCTTCCAACGGGAAGACTTTCCTGGATTATGCATGGTATGAGTTTTACGCAAGGCAGAACGGGAAGGGGAAGGGAAACTAAATATTTTCATAATTGGGTGAAGATTGTTAATTTCTCTGAAATCTAAAAACGTTTGCGCATATAGGACTAAAGGGGAAGACGATTTTTAATATACCGTAATTCTCCTTATATTTTGAGCGACACTGCACTGACGTCTACTGCAAAGCCTATGCTAATCCCCAGTGCCCGCGCTCCTTTTGGTCAACACCAAGAAGGTACAAATTTGTCACCATGCGCAGAGTAATCGTTTCGTATTCCCAGCCAATAACATTTGTCCAATCTCCCTCTCAGAGTGCGATTAGAAGTCCGCGAACGGTGGACCTGGGCGCTTTCCATATCCATTCGACCAAAAATTCCGAGATTTCCGGTCCGAAATTGAATGGATTCGGGGAAAAGTTTTCGAAAAGTTAGGAATACCCCTCTTTGATGGAATTTCCGGAATGATCGAAAATTTTGTTTTCCACTCGCAAGAGATGTCGGGTTTAGTCTAAATACCGAGCGTGAGCTCACGTGGCGGGCTGAGCAGCGTATGAATGCCCTTTGTTGCAGAGCACGTGACCTCGAATTCTTGGAAGCGGTTGGTCTCGTTCCATTCGATCAGCGAAAATTCCGAAAAGTTGAAGCGGTGAATTTTGTTGAATGGAAAGCGCCCAAGACTATTTAAGAGGTCGCGATTCTTGGTGCTGACCAAAAGGAGCGCGACCCCTGGAAAAGGAAATATGTAAAGCCACGGAATAATCGCTGGTGTTTGTCCTGTCAACATAGAGTCATGTTTCAGATTGTATTAGACTTGCCAGGGAATGGTTTGTTAAATCATGAAATTAGTTACCTGTTTGGCCAATCAACTCGCAGTTATGCCACTTACATCACAAACAATACACAATACACATGGATAGCTACAGCATGCAAGCCCCAAGAATTCTATCTTGCTGCCCTCGATCAAAGGCGATAATGTACCTTACGCCAAACAGGATTGAAAGCAATACTGTTTTCGCTTTGCCCGATTCTTTTAGAATTTACTTGATAAATGCAGCGTAAAATCTGAACCGATGTCGATGGAAAACAAATCTTGAGCGACGTTTCAGTTAGCTTTGCGCCGCTTACCCGCCAAAAAGACTAAATGGCGCGAAGCGAGCCGACAAAGCTCTTGTTGTGATCGCGTCCTCCACTGAGCTGAAGGAAATAAATAAATCGAGAGAATACCTTTACTGTTGGAAAAGCAAATAACTTGGCATAGCAGATCATCAGCTTCACTCAGTCAAGAGGAAATTTAATTGGTTAGGTAAGTGATTTTCAATATAAGCTTAAATATCTTTAATTTAAAATAGCGTCCTGAAAGCATGGATTTCTTATTACTATTGCGTTTACTTTATTTAGATTCTTGCTTTCACGAGATTATTTCGTCTTGCAAGTAGAAATAATCTGTTTCGCCTAGTTTAGGATACACCCTAAATATAATGGTTGCAACGCCATTTCTGCAAGGAACAAAATGTATATTTGATTCTGTGCGTGCAAAGGTCAAATTCTTTGGTGTCGTTTAGTCGAGGTCGCGTGTGAAATGTCAGCTTTGAATGCAGTGCTTGTGCCGGATGCCACTATCATGTTTGTTATTAGAGTAACGAAACCTCGCTCTTTGGTTTATTAGCTAGTTGATTTTGTAAACAAGTTGCGTTCTCGTCAGTTCAGAACGGATAACCTCTTATCCCATCGGTAAGAATCTGACATGGAAACAGTTGTCAAAAACATTAATTTCTTTTGAACGAGGTCATTTCTGTTACTTGATTTACAATCTTCCTCATTTGAAGATTGGAATTAAGAAAAAGAATATTCCATCGATTACCGCCTATCACCTACAGTCCACCATGCGTGAAGTTGGAGGGTTTTTTCGTTGATGCGTAGTGGGTGATTGATATTCCGCAGTGCGCCTTTGCTGACACGTCAGTATGTATTGTGATTAAAATAATTTCTCTCGTCATTGGTCGAATGGGTAACTAAGTTCCCACAAACAACATTTGATATCTCGGTTGTGGTTGTGAAATATGCCACACGCTTTGCACAGCGAACCAGAGTCACGAAAGAAGCGCTTATGAGATTTTAGTTGAACAGCCTTTTGCAAACAATTTGTACGTTAACTTATCAAAACTATGCGCTATGAAGTTCCACTGAAAATGTAAGAAATTAGAAAACGCATCACATAGCTTTGTGTGTGTTTTAAAAGCTAATACCAAGTGTCTGGTTAGCGAAGACCTGCAGAGAGAGATGTTTCTGTAATTTCCCTTAACGGAAACCCTATTTACGAAGCGTCAGAAAAATAGAATTTAGTTTCGCATTGTGGTCTGCAGGTTTCGTTGTTGAGTTAAATAAAGCAGACGAGCCTAAATTTAGAAATGTCGTTGTGGATATTCTTTGATTTCATTGGTTTGTTGAGGAACTTAGTTACTGTGGGGAAAGATTCAGATTACAGAGTAAATCTGATTGGTTCACACAGTAACTTAGTTCCCGAGGATCTCATTTAAAATGTATTTAAACTCTGATTGGTTGATTCAGGAACTAAGATACTCCAAATATCAGGTACATTTTTAAATGGGAAAGTACATTTTTAAATGCAGATCTGTTTATTCCATTTAAAAATGGAAACGACCATTTAAAAATGGAAAATGAAAATACGGTCTAACTTTGCGAGATATTCCACAAGTGAACCAATCAGATTAAGTAATTATGTTCTTAGTTTAACTTGCGGGATTATCCCAAACATAGGCCAATCAGAAGGTTACAATAAATGAGTTTTTTTCAAAGTTTGGTATATCCCGCATTTGGGCCAATCAATGAGAAGACATTTTCATACTCGTTACCTCTCACCAATAACCCCACTTCTGATCCTTGACAACAGCAAACCCACTACAATTACCTTTGTAGTACTTTCCAAATTCTCGCTGAGAGAGAATCTGCTTCAACAATCTTTCATTTCTTGCATCAAATTGATTAAATTTCAGCTGTATTACGTTATTACTAAAACGTCGACATGTTCGTCCATTTTTACGGCTGTTGAGGCATACGTCTTTAATCTTGTGTTGTCAAACACGCTCTTGCACCCCGGTTTTTCTTTCAATTTATTTCAAAAGAGTGTTTGTGACCTCACGTTGCCCGAAATTTTTGAACATTAATTAATCGCCCTTGAAGAGAAAGCAGTCACAACGTGCGCTTTTCGTGAACAGCAGGAAGATCACGGAATTGCAACATTTCCCTTTTGTGATCTTTCAAATGGGCTGTCAATCCAATCAATATAAATCATTCTGATTGAAGTTTTCCGTGCGGGATTATTCCGCCGATAATCATGACAAAGATATGTGATATTCACATAATTTATTGGGATATCCCGCATCTTGGCCAATTATTGAATAATGTGCGAACACTTTGCACTTTTGCTTCAAGGCAATTCGTATCACCCAATTAGCTTCCCTTGTCACAAACCATTTAACAGTGTTTCACTGACAAACTTAAAGCAACGTAAATGCACACTTTTCATGCATTAAGTTATTAATTTACTCAGTCTTGCCAATGTTGTCTGTGGCAACGTGTTTCTTCCCCGCAGTATCTACAAGTAATTAGAACAGCTTGGTAAAACTGGTACAAAATTCTTAGCTGTCCGTGGCTAACAAAGCGAAGTTACATGACAGCTGAACTTGGACTTAAAGTTAAACAAGTATTCGTGTCTTGTCGGTACTGCTTGTTTATATCAAGTAATGACGTGGTAATTGGCTTACCTTAGACGGCCGGAATATCCCGCACAACAGCGAATGGGTTTGGTATTAAAGTTTGTGTTTGCGCTCTTGCTAATGGCACTGCTGCTCATACTGATAAGGTGAATGCAATGATTGAGCGGATTGAGACGTTTCATTCGGAATTTTACATAAGCTTCGTATTCCATTTGACTGCGACGTTCTAAGTGAGTTTTCGTTTTCTTCTTTTTGCCATAATTTTTTTCGCGGTGAAGTGCATATTTCTTTGTTAAATGATTTATCCTGGAAGGGCTTGGCACATTTTTTCTTGGCTTAGGCAATATTAACAATTTTTTCGCCTGGATTTGTTCAGCACACGTTCTAGCAGTTTATCAGGGATTCTGCTTGGTTTATGAAAGCGTTTGTGTACTAAAGCCGGCTAACAGCAACATATTTAGAAGAAATAAAGTCATCATATCAAAATGTCTACTCAGTACTGTATTTCTGATTCTTTAATAATTTAACGTTTTTCAGTCAGAGACAACTGTGTACCTTTCTTTGTACTGTCGTCGCCACTGCGGACCATATTGTTACTCACTTCGAATTAAAACGTACACGTTGTGGCCTTCATACTTTGTCATTCTGAGGGTTTCACTTTAAAGATTTCCAGTATAAACTCTTCTAATCGATAAATCCACTCTGAAAGCACTCGATTCATTATAAAGCCAATCTACCGAGCACAGGCAATGCCTTCTGGGTAGCGATTGCGCAATTTAACTTTAGCCCCGTTCGCAGATTTTTATTTTATGGCCGCTTACGGAAACCCATTAGAAAGTAAGTACTTCGAATCGAATTTCAAGACACGGACGCAGCATTAATCGAAAACCTCGATAACTTTTTTCCCTTTGCTCTGTTTCGTTTTGATTTATGGTCTCACCTGAGGGTTGTTCGCTGTCAAGCTTGTTATGAAAAGGCGCCGCGTTGAAGGATTGATTGGTCGTATAAAGGTAACTCGCATTCCCCAAAAAGACCCTTTCACTGCGGGCTAGTGTGATGCTTGTCGGTTTCGTGGCCATGGCATCCTTGAGCAAACAAACCTATGGAATATCCAGGTTGCCATTTCCGTGACTTGCACGTACAAACCTCAAGTCTGCCTCTGCCATTTCACAAGACACTTATCTTATTCATTCGAGCGAAAAGCCCTTGTAGCCCTTGTTAGTTGCCACATCGATCGCCATTCGTAACTTCTTCATCCTCAGTGGTAGCAGCTCAGAGGATTCAATAACTTCCCTTTTTACGTTCGAGCATAAGTTGAGGATTTATGAAAAGTTCCTATGAATTTTTCCCGTGCTACCTTTGGATTTGGTGGTAAAGCACTTGATTAATGTTATGCCTAATTTGGGCTTAACCTTTCCAACCGAGTGGCCAAATGACCCCCGTAATCTACTGGAAGATACCGATTGATTCAGTAAGGATGTTTCTTTGAAGAGAAGAGAAAGAAGATATCCGCTCATCTCGGATGTAAGTGGACGACTAGACCGCGTATAGTAGTGGGAGTGATCTTCAGTAGGTGAGGTCAACAATGAAATTTGTATCATATTTCAAAAAAAAAGATTGTTTTACTTCGTAAACACGTACAAGATAATAACATACATGACCAGGTACCTGATCTGAGGACACCAGTTTTACAACATTGGATTTCTCTGTGGCATTGCGTTACAAGCAGTTAAAAGGGATGCATACGGAGATAAAATTATCTGTGAAGTAGATGTTAATTACAGTGGAACCCCGATTTTCCAATTGTCGATTGAGCGATCAACAGTCTTTGTCCCAGTAAAAGCCGGTTACAGTAAATTTTATGGAACAGAATCCCGCTTTAACGACAGTGTAACGATATTCGATTCAACGATAAATATAGCGACTGAGTGAAGCATATAAACGTGTTTCCCGTTACAACGATAAAATTAATTCACATACCACAAGAGTGGGAGACACCTAACATTTGTGCAAAGTTTTGCATTAAAGAGGATGTACACACAAGATTCTCAGAACTTATATATACATTGCACAAAACGATGTGTTTTGGTTGTTAAATTTTTGATCCATTGGAGACTTATTTATTTTATTTATTTTAATCGGAAAAGCTAATTTTTAACCATATCTCTAGACAACGACAGCTTTAGTTGCTTTGTTGCCAAACAGTCGTTTACATCATTACCCGACATGATTTTGCTGTCTCCTTGTCATATCGTAAAACCGGGATTCCACCGTACCTACAATAGCTTCGCGGATATATAACTTCATTCCTGATTCATTGAGTTTTTTAAATGCTTTTCTGTGTTGGAGCCCATTTTTTTTCTTTCTCTTATTTTCCACGGTTGTCGCTCTCCCAGGGTTTGCATTTTCATCATTTTCAAGCTTTGCCTTTTTAACTACTTTCACCTGAGAGAGAAACAAACAGAGTGCGCATGAGGTGGTCTTCTTCTGGATCTGGGTCAGCGGGCTGGAATTTGAAATCCAGTAAATCAAACGATTCGCCAGCTTTGCAGTAGTCTTCTTGTGTGAGCGACTCCCACTGGTCCCTTCTTTTGGCCTCTTTTTCTGCCAGTTCTTTCCACCACTCGAGTTGAGCCGTTGTCATCCTAACCCGAAGCTTTTCCACGTCATCCCTAATATCTTTGACCGTGGCACATTTCTTCAGGTCAGGTTTTAGTACCGCATGTTTACCTGGTGGTGCTTGCTGCAATACAACGATACAGCCCTCCTTCGGCAACCATTCTTTCCTGGCTGACTTCGCCCAAGGCCGGTAAGACATTTCCACCTCGCCGTTCTCGTTAACCGTGCGGCCATGGGCCAAGCGCGGTTCTTGCTCTGCACGGGTTTTTTTTTTTTTTTCGTTTTCGTGTCACCAGACGCAGACCTCCGCGGATGATGTCTTCATCAACCAATCACAGGCCAAACTCCCACTCGGCCAAATGTCGTCACCGAATGATGTCATCATCAGCCAATTACAGGCCATTTCTCAGCTCTTTTCGTCATACCTCCCCTCGAAAAGTTTTGTCTAGTTAGCGAATTGAATATTCATAGTCGGGGAGAAATAATTGGGCCAAAATCCGTCGGAGTTGGACGTCAGGACATTTGCAAGGATAAAGAATGTAATTTAGGACCTGTTGTTGGCTACTAAGGCTGAAATTATCTAGAGTTGTATTTTTGTTTTGCTTACCAATCACGCAACCACGCTATGCAAAGAATGTGAAATAAAATCTCTTTCAATCTAGGCACTGAGCTTACTTTGAATCACGCAATCTCTATTGTTTCCAATTGGTAATGTTTACTCGCAAAACGGTGTTGCTAAATACTTAGAAAACAGTTCAATAAAGCGAAAATTGAGTATTCAAAATGCTGAGAAATACAAAGTTATGGAGCCGAATAAAAAGCAGGAATTAAGGGTTCACAATGCTGAGAAATACAGAATTATGGAGTCGAACAAAAAGCAACAATTGAGTGTTCAAAATGCTGAGAAATATAGACTTATGGAGCAGAACAAAGCAAGAATTAAGTGTTCAAAATGCTGAGAAATACAGACTAATGGATTCTAGCGAAAAGAAGGACGTAATAAAACAAATAGTAACTAGGCGAAAAGAATTAAAAGAGGAGAAATGTTCCTTTACACATTCACTGCACTATTACATCCAGCAATTCAATCGAGCGATAAGGGAAGGTCCTTATTATATCTGTGTAGTGTAGTGTGCAATAGACTTTTGTACAGAAAAACTGTATTGGAATTTAAGAAGGACAATTACAACTCCAGTTCCTGTTTGTTTACAAGTGTCGCGTCATTTAACGGAAATATGTACATTTGCAACACTTGTCACGTCACAATCAAAAAGAAAAATAAAACTCCGTGTCAAGCAGTGTACAACAATCTCGCGGAAAGATTGTGTATTATGCGCTTAGAAATTGAATTTCAAATGCGAGGTTCTCCACATTTACACTCACTGATATGGACTTCAGATTGCCCTGAGCTGAAAGATGGCAGCGAAGAAGCTTACACAAGATACATTGATGAACATGTACAAGGAAGTCTTCCAAATAGGGAAAATGACTGCCAATTTCATGACTTGGTAAACATGTACCAAAAACATACACATTCTAGAAGTTGTAAAAAGTATAGGAACATTCCATGCAGATTTAACTTTGGGCAATTTTTCACTAGCAAAACAGTTGTGTCCAAGCCACTACCGGAAGACATGCCTGATGCCTGATGAACAAAAAGTAGTAGTCTTGAAAAGGCGTAATGAGATCTTATGCTGTGTAAAAGAGAAAATTAACGAAAAATTAGATCCAAGTAAACCTGATTATGATTCAAGCACAAGTGCAGAGGACGTGTTGGCTATGTGTAAAGTTTCCAAAGACGAGTATAATTGCGCTTTATCTATTTCTGCGGATTCCGATTTTGAGCTGCATCTTAAAAGAGCAGTTGACAGTTGCTTCATCAATAACTACTTTGAAGCAGGAATAAAAGGTTTCAGAGCTAATGTGGATTTGCAGCCTGTTTTTAATCATTACAAATGCATAACGTACGTGTGCTCCTATTTCTCAAAAGACGAGACCGAATGTTCTCAAGCAATAATGAAAGCAGCAAGGGAAGCTAAAGACAATAACCTGAACATCAGAGAAAGCTTGAGAAAGGTTGGTACAGCATTTTTGTCTTGTAGAGAAGTTAGCGCTCAAGAATGCGTTTACAGATGCATGCCAGAGCTTTGGTTACCAAAGACCTTTCCTTGCACAGTGTTTGTAAATACTGGTTTACCGGAAGAAAGATGCCGAGTGGCAAAATCTCAAGAGGAAATTAACGCTCTGGAAGATGACAGTACTGACATTTTCATGTCAAATATAATTGTACGATACAGTGATCGGCCAAATATTGTTGACCAGTTATGCTTAGCGGAGTTTGCAGCTTATTACTATAAAGATTATAAAAAAGACCCTGATGAATTTAATGATGTTCAACCTAATGTTCTTTCTGACGATTTAGTAGAATCAAACCATTTCTCTAATTGTGAATCTGTTTTTCCACCAATGAATATTAAGCTCAATAACGGACAAGAATAATGAAGCGTCGTAAGATTAAGGCTGTAATAAGGTTCCATACACCCAGTAAAGCAAAAGAGTCTGAAAAATTTTACCACCATTTACTAATGCTTTACTTTCCATGGCGAAAAGAGACTGATCTTCTTGGTGATGATCAATTATATTACACAAAATTCCAGGAGCCTGAAGTTTTTAGTAAAGTAGAAACAAACAGGAGAACGTTTGAACCAAACGTTGAGGCTATCGATACAGCATTACAGATGCTTAGGGAGAATCAAGTGAGAGATGTTCAATCATATGATCCTATTAATGAAACAACCCTATAACAAATTGTCATATAGATACTTTCCAGAGGACACATCCTACAGGTCACGCCCATTTGCACGTGTATTAAAAATAGTTTTACATAACTGCGCTCATTTTTACCTTAATTGGAAATAAAAGAGTACTAATCAAACACCCCTACAACAAGTTGTCGTATAGATACTCTCCAGAGGACATATTCTACAGATCACGCCCATTTAGACCTGTAGTAAAAAAATAGTTTTACATAATTGCACTCATTTTTACCTTAAACACGAAGGCGCGCTATATAAGGGAAGGCTCCTCCCCCTGTTTCAGCTTGCTGGTTGTAACTAACCAAAATGGCGGCTAACGGCCACAATAAAAGAAGGACAGATATGCTGAGAAATGTTGCTTACTTGTGTAATTACCAGTAGAAAAAGCTTGTCACCAATTTTGTTTGCCTTTTTTAATGTTTTCCAAACTATTTACGACTATAAGTTGAAGTATAACTGCCAATATAAGCGATGTCGCTGTCGAATTGTTGTCGAATTGTCGAATTGTTTACAGAGGTCCGTATGCCACGACAGTTGAGTGACAACTGTTCTGGAGGTACCTAAGGTACCTCGCCTTATATAGCGCGTCTTCGTGTTTAATTGGAATTAAAAAGCTACTAATAAAAGTCCCCTATAACAAGTTGTCGTATAGATACTCCCCAGAGGACACATTCTACAAATTATGCCCACTTGTACATGTACTAAGAAATAATTTTACATAACTGCCCTCATTTTTACCTTAATTGAAAATAACAGAGTAGTAATCAAACATTCTTATAGTAAATTATCGTATATATGGTGTCCAGAAGAATTTGTTCATCTTTTTTTGTCCTTTCTTTCCTCCACAGTTTACTTGTTTAATTTTGTAACGTAAGTTTCCATTGCCAGGTCAACTAAAAGAGATAATAAATTTACTGTTGAGCAAATATACAGTGACAATATAAACCTGCATTTAACATTTTGCTTGCTTTTCATATTTTAGTACTTCAGTGAAATTTTCTATTATTAAGTCAATTACAGCAGATAGTAAATTTCCTGCTTAACAAATGTACATTAGCCACATAAACCTGCATTTCACATTTTGCTTGCTTTTCATTGTTTAGTACTTTAGTGAAATTTTCTATTGTCAAGTCAACTAGAAAAGGTACCAAATTTATTGCTGAACAAACCAACAATTACTACATAAGCCTGCATTTTACATTTTGCTTGGTTTTGCCAACAAAGTTTGAAATCTATTAAGAAATAAATTCATTGATGAAACATCCTTATTGCTAATATTTTTTCATTTTATCTCAGATAACAATTTAAGAAAAGTCTTTTAAACTACGATAAATGTTGTTAATTCTTTAACTAAGCTATAATAATTTCCTTTTACATTAATTGCGAAAAATGAAATTATTTTTATTCGTACATAGCGCCAATTGGTCTTGTATAAAATAGCATACTTAGTAGAAAAAATGTAAGTACTTACAACCACAGTTGGCCGTGGTGATATATTCGTACAAACTATCTTCTACCATATTTCTGTAAGCAAATATAAAAATATGATCAGTGTTATAGTTTATGAAAGGCAACAATTTCTAGCTTTATTACATAACAAAATGTATACAAAACAAAGTATCAAATGCTTACCCGCACCCACATTCTTTTATTTGTTTTAACTGCTCCATATTTTTAAGAAAACAGTCTAAGCAAACGATGTGATCGCACGGCAGCACCATCCAATCTGCCACAGGTGAAGATTTTGTCTTGAAGCACATTATGCAAACTAGGAAACAATTAAACCAAGATTAAATAAAAAATAAATTATTCAATTCCATTTTTAAATTGTATATAAAGCAATTCATTATGTTGATTGTAAATGACCAATACTTACTCCATTTTGCTAGTCGTTCTATTATTCTCTTAGTAGATGAATCCATTTTGTATGTCCTTGTGCGAAGCAAGCAAGTATATAGTTTTTCTTGCAGTTGTGATCTCAGTTTAACTAGTCATCTTATTAGTGACGTCAAGTATTGTTATTGATTTGCCAATCACAGCCTCTCATGAAATGAACGCTTCCTTTGTTTCTCTGAAACTCATTAATGATTCATCAAGCTAACACAAAAGTAAATCACAAGGGTGATGGAAGTTTGGATACCTGGTTGAATTAAGATAGATTTTAACCTTTTTGCTTCTCCGTTTCTTTGTTGGTTTTGATTTCGTTTAACAAGGTATATCAAACACTCAAAAAGATGTTTCATTAACGATCGAATTTCCTTAAAAATACTTTTTTGCGCTTCAAGAACAGTCTTTATAAACAAATAGCCTCTGGGTTTTTCGCTCATGTTACTGCCGAGACAGATTTGACAGCTGAGTACTACTATTCTGACAGTTTCAAAATGAAAACGTTTCGGTTTAATATTACTTTAAGCACTACATGATGCAAAAAAATCGTGTCATGAAAGGATCTAGAAAATTTCAAGTTTGAAGGTTGAGTAAAAATAAATACCAAGGTGGTAAAAAACTTGAATTGAACTCTGTGAACTTCGATGAAACACTTCTGACTTTTATCTAGCATGTTGTATTGACGTGCTAGTAACACCTTTGAACGTTTATTGACACGTTTTGCAACAATGCACAATATAGTGGACTATGTACCTATAGCGTCTTTTGACGCGTCCCAAATTTTATTTAAAATTTGCCAGAGCACGCACCTATTTCATTATTTTACAACTTATTGACTTTATAAAAATATAAGTAAACATCAAATCTCATGACGACTTCATCACGGTCAAAGTGTGTAATTATGCAAACCCCACTTGACTGGGGTTTGTGCATATTTATGAGGATTCTTTTCCCTTGTGAGCATTACGTATGAGTATTGTTTTTCTCTTGTCACATGACTTTTGTAGCGTCACATGCCATCGGCGGTCGACAGCGAAGTCAAAACAGGTTTTATTCAGTGTATTTAGTCTACTGAATTGGAGAACTTTCATTGTTTTTGATCTCCGCAATTCGTTGGTTGATTGTCGAATACAAACTTTGATCAACCAATCGACGCGACATGCTTGAGCGGAAGCGACATGCGGTCCCGCAAGCAAACTCGCTGAGAGTAACGCAATGCATGTTGTCTGTTTTATTCGGTATTTAGTTTGTTTAATCAGAGAAGTGTCACAACTGTTTGGATTTTCGCAAATGACAGGTTGATTAACATTTAACAGAAGGCAAAATTCATTGAGTAATTCTTGCGTAAGTTAACTAATGCTTCGCAAATCGTACGTTGATTGCCAAATACAAATTTCATTCAACCAATCCACAAATTAAACTCGCTTAGAGTATTTAGGTTTAATTTGGTATAAGTTTTGTTGAGTTACGTAGGATATTTATCGAGATCGAACTCGATTTATTTGTTGAACACAAAACTTTTTTCGCCTTTGTGTTAGCAACCGACGCCGGTAGCTCAAGCAAACATCAATTTCGCAATTTTCATTCGCGCTACTCAATTCGCATCACAGAAACATCAATAAATGTTTTCTCTCTAATCTAAGGTTTAATTTGGTATAAGTTTTGTTGAGTTACGTAGGATATTTATCGAGATCGAACTCGATTTATTTGTTGAACACAAAACTTTTTTCGCCTTTGTGTTAGCAACCGACGCCGGTAGCTCAAGCAAACATCAATTTCGCAATTTTCATTCGCGCTACTCAATTCGCATCACAGAAACATCAATAAATGTTTTCTCTCTAATCTAAGGTTTAATTTGGTATAAGTTTTGTTGTGTTACGTAGGGTATTTATCGAGATCGAACTCGATTTATTTGTTGGCTACAAAACTTTTTTCGCCTTTGTGTTAGCAACTGACGCCGTTGGCGGCGTGAGCGAGATGGACCCACGCCGATGTAAGCTTATAGTTTCGTCGCCTACAATGATGTGGGCGCCGGATAAAGGTCGAGCGAAAAGTATGACTTACACAAACACACAAAAACGTTTACTTAAAAAAAGATTTATTGAATTCATTTAACATGTTTATTTGGGGCGCATAAACTAGCAGCACGGGGCGCTCGAACCAAAATGTGGGGCACTCAGACCTGGGGCGCTAGAACTTGGGGGCGCTCGAACCGGATTCCGACCGATCAACTTAAAACCGGTTTTTTTCAGTGAAAGACGCGCATTTGGTTGCTATGATACTACGTAGTTCCAAGTCTCCCTCGCATTTGGTTGCTATGATACTATGTGGGTCCAAGTCTCCCTCGGCATCAATCGTGCTAAACTGCGCATGTGTAGACTAATCTATGCATACAAAATGAATTACACACTTTGACCGTGTTGAAGTCCTAATGTGCATACCAGTTAAGGGGCCTATTGCGCCAAAGCTTATCAATGCGTTATTAGGAGTATTTCTAGTTTCCTGTGAATGAGATTATGCTCCGTTGTCGCAAAATTATCCCCAATATTAACTTCTCCAGTACCCATTTGAACGTCTACGTAGTGACCCGATCCTAACTGCAAAAAAAATATCTGATTCTCTTCAGAACTTGCCATATAAAAGTTCTTCCAATTCGGCTGAATATCCCTGATAAGAATCTACATATGCAGTTTTGTAAAACCTTGTTTGATTTCATTTTCAATTTCTCCTACTCTGTCCATTTTGTTGCCTCACTCGTGTTTATGAAGGGCACTTCATGTTGTGTTATAAAGATTAATTTTTAGTACAGCTGAGCCGTTAGACTGTGCTATAGCAAAGTCAGTTTCCGCTGTTATCGGCATGTCGCTTTGCAGAGTTTGACACCTCTGTAATTTGCCCTGTGTTTACGCATTGTTTAGGCTCATTTCTAATGCAAGATATGTCTCCAAGAATTTGCTTTCGAGAGACAAAATATGAAATTTACCGTGAACATGTTCCTTACTAGCATCATATATCGTGACGCCGCGAAGTAAACCTACGGCGTCTCCGAAGAAAAACGTACGAGGACAAATATGATATCCCTGATAAGAAATCGAGTTTGATTTCATTTTCAATTTCTCCTACTCTGTCCATTTTGTTGCCTCACTCGTGTTTATGAAGGGCACTTCATGTTGTGTTATAAAGATTAATTTTTAGTAGAGCTGAGCCGTTAAACTGTGCTATAGCAAAGTCAGTTTCCGCTGTTATCGGCATGTCGCTTTGCGAGTACAAATTGTATACGCAGGATTTCAGACGTTTCGTGACCTGGTTACTGTGAAAACCTAAGTAGGGTAGCACGATTAAGATATCTTTTTTGGGGACTGTAGCCTGAACAGAGTTATTTGGTTTGTTTTTACTTTTGTTCAATACATCGTTAATGTTGAACGTGATAACACCTTGAGGGTAACCATTTTGCAACAAGAGCTTTCTCAGATCTTTGATAGCGGCCTGTAATAAAGATGGCGAGGAGCAAATTCGGAAGCATCCATAGGTGAGAGTGCGGATGAGGTTGATTTTGTACTTGCGAGGTTTGAATGAATCCCACTTGGTATAAAGGCCTGTGAATGCCTTAGTCCTGGCAGACGAGAAATCCATATCTCTAATGAAGCGTTTCCTTGCCACTTCCTCGTTTAGTTTATATTGGCGACTTAAAAATTCTTCTTCTGCACTTTTTTTACGGGAAAACAATTTTACAAGTTGCAACATGGCCGCCATCTTAAATTTTGCCGCCAAAAACACTCTAGTTCCCATTCCTTTTTATTTCGCCTTGCGTAATAGTTCGCATTGTTCGTCCATCGAAATTCGTCTTGTTATTCGCCCCGTCTTTACACTAGACGCATAACATGAGAGACGGATTATCCGTCTGGACGGATAATGCGTCCTTTAGTATAAAAACGGCCAATGTCTGCGGATAAATATTTTAGCATATTTTTGCGCCAAATGGAGACTATTGTTTATATATTTGTGTTTCAACTTGAGACTATTGTTGCGTTTGTCTTGAAAAACAACAGGGAAAGACGAATAGTTTCGCTTAAAAATTTAGCAAAGAGCAGTAATCGATTTGCGTTTCGATTGTACAGTATTTTCGGTGTTACGTCCATTTCTTTCATTGTCTGTGCACACATTGTAAATTTGGAATCCGTTTTTATATTAGAGACGCATAACCAGACGAACTACAAATGTTTGCCCAAGTTCGTCCAGACGGATAATGCGTCCTTAGTATAAAAACGGCCATTATCTGTTCCGAGAAGTCAATAGTTTTCCGAAAACACAACTCGAGGAAAAATATGAGTTTTCAGGAACAAATAATGTCCAAGGACAAATATCCGAGCATATTTTAACGCCAAATTGCGTCTATCGTGCTTATTATCCTTCAAATCTTTTACGCAACGCGATCAAATTTGAAAATTGTGGTATATTTACCAATTATCCTGCGAAATCGCCCGGAATCAGTATTGTCTCATACTTAGCCGACGAGGCCCTGACCGACTCGGCTAAAATCAGACGATATTCTGTGAAATTGAACAGGATAATTGTTTAGTTAGCAAATATCCAGTGACATGAGAGTAAACAAAAAATATTTGATACATTATTGTTAAAACAATAGCTGTATAACGTTAATGCAAAACGGCAATTAAATGGAACCTCAGTAGTCTTTATGATTGTGTTCTTTACGGTAGACTAAAAAACACTAATGGCCAATAATTTACATGGTAAAGTCTTAATACAAATTACATAACATCACAAAATCCTCCAAGTTTGTGAGCGTAAGAAATGGCTGAAAGAAGTAAACTTATCGTAGAATAAGCCAATTTGCGAAAACAAAGATATGAAATATAAAGAGGAAGACAGACAGGAAATAATGGCAACGTGGGGTTAGGGGACCCATAAAATTGAGCATAAAATTGTCGAAAGACGACCCACGCACGTTGATACGATCTCCGGGTTCCTTCAGTTAATGCTGAGCTCAACAGGCCACTCAAATTAGAGAGCAACTCTTGGGCAGTAGGTTGTCTGGTATTGTGGTTGGATTCTCGTCTACATCTGGTGAGAGTTCCTTGAACTTTGCTACTTGAGAACGTGAAATGTAACCGGCGCGAGTATTGTAAAACCCGAGAATGTGCTTTGCGTGAAATAACACATTGTGTCGGAGGCAACTTAACACTAAATCCCTGATTAGCACCATAATACCCTGATGTTTGGACGTCTGCTGATTGATTATGTCAACAACGGCAGCGTTATCAGTAAAGAAGATAATACACTTATCAGCCATTAAATGGCCCCAGATGTGCAATTACATAACATAAACACTAAACAATTTGTTTTATTTCTAGTATAATAATAATAATATAAAAAAATGTCTCCACACAAGTTCAAATGTGACTACTGGACCGTTTTCTAGTAGTAGCAATGAGTCAAGTTCAGGGCCCTGGCCAAACTTAAGAACAAGACGAGGCAAATTTTGAGCTCCCAAGGCGTAAGAATCTAGAGGGGTGCGGGGGCATACCTCTCCACCCCTGTCAAATTTTAGAAATTCACTTTTTTATTACAGAGCGATACTGGTGTCAAGTTCATGACCATCTGTATTCAAATGTTGTAACACGTATTATAACAATGAATCCACAACAGTAGTCAACATTTATGGATTTTATACTATAAATAATTTAGAAAAGTCTTAGATAACATTTTTTTGAGGTTAATTCTTAGATATTCAAAATCACGATCACTTATCAAACTAATTAACCTCATTAAAATGATTTTCCTTTCAACTAATCCACCAAAGAGAAAATGATCCACGTTTTGCCTCATGCTAGCTACGGCCCTGAACTTGACACCATTATGACCACGAGTTCGAGTGCTGTACACTTAATATTGACACTAATTCTTCTATTAACATTACAAAAAAACATATTAGACTTCCAAATCTATTTTAATTATGATACCTGTCTCTCATATTTTAATTGTTAACTTTACACTTTAATCTATGGCCATTGACCAAGTTCAATTATAATACATTCATCGACAATTAATTGCGCTAAAAAATTTAATTACTGCCAATTTAGTTTATGTAAAATAGAAATGTGTTCTAATCTTACAACCATTAACTATTGATTGTAATGTTTATTTTGTGCAATAAGTTCATTTTTTACGTTTACTGTGTTAAATAATTTATTTAATTATTAAAATACTTTTAAAATTTTTTTAATTAATTTAATTAAGAGAAATTAATTAATTAGTTGATAAGCAATTTTACTTTAATTAATGAAATTAAAAATGATTAAAAATAAAGTTATTTTTTCTCTTTTCTCTCCAAATCAAAGTTTACACAACTCATGATCAACTAAAACTTCCATACATTAAAGTGTAGCTAACCCCCACCTTTTTTTTGGGACAAGATGAAACTTTGCAACATTCACATAAAGATTTGATAATATTGTCACTACCTGGTAATTTTAAGGGCTTTAAAAATTAACAGTAAATAGCTGAAATTGGTTATCAATTAGTTCACAACTGAGCTAGCAAGGGCCTGGCTCTATTCCTGATTTAAGGTCACAGACACATTTTTTGTAAACATACATACAAAACAGTTTTTAATGTCAAAACAAAAATAAACTCATGCCCCCCATCAGCTCAGTCATGAAATAAAAAATATCAAAATTTCAGGTTGTATTGCAGCTTGAAAAAATTAAGTTGCTTTGGAAACAGTTTCAAATTTGCATTAATTTATACAGAAATAATATTTGGGGTTAGATGCACCTTAAGTTCTTTAGTAAACTACACACTCAGAGCCAAAAAAAATAAGAAATGTGATTTTGATTAAAATTCACAATAACAACTAGGTAAAAGCATCCCCCAAATGGTTCCTGGCTGACTGCTTCATTTAGGATACCCCATGATGATGTCCTTCCAAGTAACATTGCACATGAGTTCGACAGTAAAGACCACAAAAATAAACATCAGCATCTGAAATAAACTCTAAATTTCTTGATCGCTACTACCTTACCTGAAGTTAAAATAACAAAGGAAATAATTTAACTTACCTTTAAAATATGCAACCATGTGCATCAAAAACTCAATCACTCCTGATCTAAAATATGAATTGTCTAAGGTGAACTACTCTCCAAATTTAAGCACTTCCAAATCACTATGTATGCCCCAAGTCTTTTGGAAATTTCAAGGAGAGAAAGGGCCAAGAAGATTTTTTACCTACAACTACACTACAAATTGTATTATCAACTGAAAAGGTCCTCAAAGGCATAAAATAAAAATATTTATGTATGTTACTGAATTTGATAAGCTTATTCCAATCCTATAACAGATTTGTCTTTATTTAGATGTTGGGTTTCAATAACATATACTTTTGTTAACTTGTTCACAATTTTCCATTCTTCAAAACAACTTGAGATTTCACAACAATCTCACTTAGAAACTATTTTAACAAAATAAACATAAAATCTGTTTTCCAAATTATTTCTTATTCTTTGAATACCAGGGTACCTTACTAAACTCACCCACCTATTAAGTTGTGTGCATTATGAGAAGAAACACATTGGACAAATAATTACAATACCTTCATTGGTACAAGCTTTAATTTCTTCTTATTTGTATAAAACATGGCCATATATCTTGCATTCTTGTTTAATGTAGGATCTTTCTTTCATTATTTCATCTGTAACAAAAAATTAATAACATAATAACCTTACCAAGAACACAAAAACTAACCATCTGTTACATTGTTATGTCAGACACAATAGACTATTTTACAGTTGTCAGATAACCTTACTTTGATACAGACCTCTCTGCTTTTGTCATGTAAAGGCACCTAGTTAGCATTACAACAACTTGATTTCCACAACAGAAGCAGTTAGCTATAGGTCTGTATAAATTCAAGGTCACCTCCAGCCTCACTGCCATTTAAAGGCAAGATCACTGAGCACACAACTGTAAAATGGTCTATTACATATCACCTTAACTGTAATATGTTTATCTGTTTCAAAATTATAACTTCACTCATTACCCATTGATTTTTCATTTCAGCAATGCTTTTGCAAAGAACTTAACACAATGTAATAACAAAGGACCAGGTAAGCAATTACTGTACATGTATTTCTACCTGGAGTTTTGAAAAAGGGGTCTGTTAATTGTGCTGCAAAATTACTTTTTTCCTAAACTTTTCAAACCACTTTGACTTAATCAATAGTCCCTTGGATTTTCTCGTTTTCAAATCCAGATTTTTAACAGGGACTATAATATAAGCTTATAGAGAAATGTTTTGAAACTTCTGAAAGTTAAACACAGTAAAGCAGGGATTCGTTAGTGGTAAGCTAGGGCTGTACTAAACTTTGCAACTTTCAGTCTATCACTTAGGGGTGCATTCTAGAACACCAAGTTCCCTAAACATTGTGCATACATATGTTCTGTAGCCTGAGGTAACTTGGGGTTAAATTAAGATATTGTCAGTAACTCCTTTATAACTGAAGTCACTAGGTTTCTAACAGGGACTTTTAGATTCCTTTGCTGTTGTTTTACTGTAGTCTCCAAAGACAAAATTAAACAAAACAATAAGTTTCATAAGCTTATAGAGAGATGTTTGGAAACTTCTGAAAGTTAAACACAATAAAGCAGGGATTCGTTAGTGGTCAGCTAGTGCTGTACTAAACTTTGGCAACTTTTAGTCTATCACTTAGGGGTGCATTTTAGAACACCAAGTTCCCTAAATATTGTGCATACATATCTTCGGTAGCCTGAGGTCACTTATGGGGTTAGATTAAGATATTGTTAGTAACTCCTTTATAACTGAAGTCACTAGGTTTCTAACAGGGACTTTTAGATTCCTTTGCTGTTGTTTTAATGTAGTCTCCAAAGACAAAATTAAGCAAAAGAATTAGTTTCATAAGCTTATAGAGAGATGTTTGGAAATTTCTGAAAGTTAAACACAGTAAAGCAGGGATTCGTTAGTGGTGAGCTAGTGCTGTACTAAACTTTGGCAACTTTCAGTCTATCACTTAGGGGTGCATTTTAGAACACCAAGTTCCCTAAACATTGTGCATACATATGTTCTGTAGCCGGAGGTCACTTATGGGGTTAGATTAAGATATTGTTAGTAACTCCTTTATAACTGAAGTCACTAGGTTTCTAACAGGGACTTTTAGATTCCTTTGCTGTTGTTTTAGTGCAGTCTCCAAAGACAGAATTAAACAAAAGAATTAGTTTTATAAGCTTATAAAGACATGTTTGGAAACTTCTGAAAGTTAAACACAGTAAAGCAGCGATTCGTTAGTGGTGAACTAATGCTGTACTAAACTTTGGCAAGTTTCACTCTATCACTTAGGGGTGCATTCTAGAACACCAAGTTCCCTAAACATTGTGCATACATATGTTCTGTAGCCTGAGGTCACTAATGGGGATAGGTTAAGATATTGTCAGTAACTCCTTTATACCTGAAGTAACTAGGTTTCTAACAGGGACATTTAGATTCCTTTGCTGTTGTTTTAATGTAGTCTCCAAAGAGAAAATTAAGCAAAAGAATTAGTTTCATAAGCTTATAGAGAGATGTTTGGAAACTTCTGAAAGTTAAACACAGTAGAGCAGGGATTCGTTAGTGGTGAGCTAGTGCTGTACTAAACTTTGGCAACTTTCAGTCTATCACTTAGGGGTGCGATCTAGAACACCAAGTTCCCTAAACATTGTGCATACATATGTTCTGTAGCCTGAGGTCACTAATGGGGCTAGGTTAACATATTGTCAGTAACTCCTTTATAACTGAAGTCACTAGGTTTCTAACAGGGACTTTTAGATTCCTTTGCTGTTGTTTTAATGCAGTCTCCAAAGACAGATTTAAGCAAAAGAATTAGTTTTATAAGCTTATAAAGACATGTTTGGAAACTTCTGAAAGTTAAACACAGTAAAGCAGCGTTTCGTTAGTGGTGAACTAGTGCTGTACTAAACTTTGGCAACTTTCACTCTATCACTTAGGGGTGCCATCTAGAACACCAAGTTCCCTAAACATTGTGCATACATATGTTCTGTACCCTGAGGTAACTAATGGGGTTAGGTTAACATATTGTCAGTAACTCCTTTATAACTGAAGTCACTAGGTTTCTAACAGGGACTTTTAGACTCCTTTGCTGTTGTTTTAATGCAGTCTCCAAAGACAGAATTAAGCAAAAGATTTAGTTTCATAAGCTTATAGAGAGATGTTTGGAAACTTCTGAAAGTTAAACACAGTAAAGCAGCGATTCGTTAGTGGTGAGCTAGTGCTGTACTAAACTTTAGCAACTTTCACTCTATCACTTAGGGGTGCATTCTAGAACACCAAGTTCCCTAGACATTGTGCATACATATGTTCTGTAGCCTGAGATCATTAATGCGGATAGGTTAAGATATTGTAAATAAATCCTTTATAACTGAAGTCACTAGATTTCTAACAGGGACTTTTAGATTCCTTTGCTGTTGTTTTACTGTAGTCAAAAAAGACAGAATTAACCAAAAGAATTAATTTCATAAGCTTATAGAGAGATGTTTGGAAACTTCTGAAAGTAAAACACAGTAAAGCAAGGATCCATTAGTGGTGAACTACTACTGTACTAAACTTTGGCAACTTTCAGTCTATGACATTATCTTTCAAAAGGACTATCTTATCTGAAATCAAAGGGGGGCACAGTCGGGGGAAGATTTTAAAAAACTTTAGTTTGCTGTCATGAAGGCAAGCTTGCTAAGAGCTTTTATCTGATATCATGACACTTAAGCCCGAATTCATCCACAAGTGGCCGAGAGATTCTTATGTCATTTCCTTTGTGCACTAGATGAGACATGCACTACAGAAATTGGCAAATGCTGCTTACATGACTAATTTAGACACTAAGTGTGGTTATGCTCTTCAAACCTTGTTTTGAAAACTTCAGGTATATTTAAACGTGAACTTTGTATTAACCCTTTCATTAACGTTTGGCTAAAATCTCTCTAATATAATGGCAAAAAACCTGTAGATTCTTACAAAGTTTTACGAACACAACAACATTCCCTTTCGGATTAAACAAATTTCAAACAATATCTTGAACTCCTTACCATTCAACCAAAACGTCAGAGAACTTTCAAAAATAACACATTCACTTTATTTGGTTACTCTGTTGAAATGATTTGTGCTTAACTCTCTTGATTACCATTTTTTCACTTTCTCTCCTAGTGTCACGCCAATCAATGCATTTCTCAATTCCTTCATATTGTAAGAGTCGCGTAGACTAGTCAACCTCATTTTACACTTGTGCAAATCATACTCTAAAGGCAAAGAAAACACATTTGCGCACAACAGGAGTCATGCAGGCCTGTCACAACTTTTTAATTTCTGCACATTTGCACCTTGGAAAACAAATACAAAATATAAGTATAATGTAGCTCAAAAAGTGCAAAGAACCAAAATCCATCGATCGCTTCATCTTCATCACTCGTGTGAGCTAACAGTTCATCCATGTAAGGTTGGAATTGTCCAAGAACTTCCATTTCTTCTGATAAATCATTACTAGACAACTGCTCATCACTTAACATAGATGCAAAAGATGATATGTAATCGTCACTTTCAGCCATAGTTACGTTGAAGCCCAGAAAATCAATGCAAATAGAGTACTTCGACACAGAGATTTTCACTCTGCAGCACACAAAACCAAGTGTAAACAAAGCGATCAACCCACCAATTACCTCATCACTGCTAAATGCGTTCCCAGTTTCCAAAGTAGTAGTAGTAGTAAACTTTATTTCAACTCAAATTAAAGAGTAGCGCATAAGCGCAAATATCTCCAAGAAGAGACATTATTTGACGAACTTTGAGCAACCAACAAGCGAATTTACTTTTCTTTTCATGAAATTTCTTTTGTTATTTCACAATAAGGACATAATGAGCTACAAAATTATGCCAAAAAACTTTTTGCCTCATAGCCACTTTAAAAAATTTAATTACAATGCAATAACCACTGCCCTCATTCATAAGCATTTTGTTAAAAAACTAAACCGGTATAATCAGTCTACAAATAAGCAACCAAAAACTTGTCCAGTTTGAATCTGAATGCGTGTGGATTTGAATGGTGCTGTAGAGTGGCGACGTTTGAAAGCTCTCCACACCTGCAAGTTGCATTCTGCCATTTGAGTGGGAATTGTTTTTACAACACCTTGAAAACAAAAGAAAAGGAAAGGTCACAAAAAAGCTCTACAAAAGTTCGAGGGAGTAATCAAAGTGCGTTTGACTAGAAAGGGCCAAATGATAAAAGAGAAAATGGGAATCTAATTGCGAAGCAGGTCGATAGCCAATCAGTCAAGAAAACGTTAACTAAACTATTTTAATTCTTTGCCACTAATCGAAAAATATCTATTCCGTCAATTTTTGTAAACACGCCATCACACATTCAGGCAAGGTGACAGTGTACTTACAATGGTGTACTCCATTGAAATCGTAAATTTTGAACATTCAAATCAAGCATTAATTAGCAACATGAAATATGTCCTGGGAGGCTCAATTATTGCATATCACTAAATTTCTAGTGAGCAATACATTCCCAGATTCTGTCGCCCAATGTAAAATAACTAGAAAATATCCATACTCTCCCCACAGAAGGGATTGGAATTTTCTTAGGGGAGGGAGGTTCTCTCTGCGCAAATCTACCCAAATGCTAAATTACCTTTCATCTCCACGCCACCCTACTACAACTTTAGGCAAGTTAACTTTACCAAGCTCTACAATCCCATCAAGGCCTGTTAAGCTCAACGCAACTCAACACCATTACAGCTTTTTTGGACTGCTCTCACCTACACTAAACTTTTCCGTACTCTACTATAACAGCTCAACCCACCTGCAATCTACCAATATAACTATACTAAACGGACCTACAAAACACTGGAAAAATTTACTTGTAAGTTTTTTTTTTATATATACATTTTCCTGTTCGGTTTTTGCATTATTAGTATTCCGGGTTGTACAATATAGTTGCGATATCTTCAACCTCACGGCAAAGGTACCAACAAGAGTGTTAGTCGAATGAGGCCCCGGGAATGAGAATTCTCTTCAATTGGCTCTGAAATTAAACCGTCAGAAAGATTGTATCTATATTTAACACATTTTAAGGTCAGGGTAGGAAGTTGAATGCATCAGCCAGCCTCTCGTGATCTGGCTACAATAAATCAAAAGCAGGAACAAGAAGCCCATTTCAACATAATATTTATTAAATGATCTGTTGGACTGACAGGTTACCCTGTTGAACTTTTGTAGCGAGAATAGTTACATCGTATTTTAAAGAAGCGAATCTAGCCTCGCTTTCTCTTAAGTGAGACTGGCGTTGATTTCTCAGCCGACAAATTTCATCTTTGGACATGTGCCGTCCAGGTTTCTTCATTTGTTCCTTCAATTTACTGAAATTATTGTCGCACGTTTGACATGTATCTTGTCTGGCTTTTCTAAAACTAAGCACTTCCTTTAAGTCGCTGTTAAATATGTTCCTAAATGACGAAAAACTTAAAACCGGACCCTTATTGTTTCGTCTTAAACTGGTTTTCTTTAAATCTGGGTTTTCCTTAAGGAACTCAGACCACATTTGACGCATGGACACTTTTGAATCAAAATACTTCTTAGCATTGGTCCGTGACTTCCGATAGTGTGATTCGCTAGCGTCATATGAGCAAATAAAGTTTATCACCATGTTTTTCACAAGCGGCAAAAATTTTCTGGGCGTCGCTCTCTGGCCCCTCTGGTCAGGTTCTACAGAAGGATTATCCGGATGAATTTTTTTCAGCAACACTTGTATCTTGTTTGATGACATTCCATAGCATTTTCTAAATGCAGTCCGACATACCTTTCCCAGTGGTGGTATTGTATAAGTTACCCTCTGTTTTCCTCCTACGGTTACTCTTATTTCCATGAGCTTGAAAAAGAGGTAATTCTGTTCATTGTATGACTTTTGATAAACCGTGTTTCTTTGAGCTCGTATGATAATTCTTGTTTGGAATGCACCTCTCCTCAAAAGGCAACCACTGTGACAACAGGTCAAAAGCAGCTGATTTAAATCTCTGAAAGCAGCATTTTTTCGTCTCAATGTCGTTCGCCTATCCTTTGCCACATAAGTCTTCTGGAACTTGTGGCTGGTAACCGGCTTCCTCCTTCCTTTTTCGACTGAACTCGCGATTGGATCACCATGGACAAAATACCGCCACGGCCTTGTGGAATCGAATTTGTATACAAGTTTGTTTAGGTCTTTTCCATCCCCATGGATAGCGCCTGTTCGAATCAAAGAATTGTTGGAAGTTGTCATATTGTGAACGCAGTTTTGGCGAGCTTTCTGAAATGTAAAAAGCCGGCGTTTTTATTCTATGACGTGACGGGACGAACGTATGAGCACAATCCAGTTTGTTTACCTCTACACGTCGGCCGGCTGTCAAAAATTTCGAAATACCTCAAGGCAGTGTTCTTGGCCCAATGTTTTTTAATATTTTCATAAATGATTTATTCCTACAGATCAAAACTGTACAATTAAATATGTATGCAGATGATGGTCAACTCTACACCGCCGATACGGATCCGATCTCTTTGGAAAGGCGTATCTCGCGTGAGGTAAGCTCAGCAAATGCCTGGTACGAGATCAATGGAATGATAGCAAATCCCAGCAAACACCAAGGGATGATACTAGGAAAAACTGACCATCAGTTTAATTTCTCAGTAAATGACTCAGTGGAACTTTTCGGCATTACAATTGATAAAGATCTTCTGTTTAAGCAACATGTGTCCTCTACATGTAAAAAGGTAAACAATCAGTTTGGCGTTATGACAAGGTTTGGCAAACTGATGTCTACTGAAACCATGCTCCGTCTTTATAAGGCATTTATACTTCCTCACTTTTATTGTTGTTCTATGGTGTGGCATTTCTCTAGTAAACAAGATTCTGATAAACTGGACCTTTTAAACAAACATATTCTTCGATTTATTTTCAAGGATTATAACTCTGAGTACAATAATTTACTTAAAAAGGCAGGAACTGCAAACCTTAAGGACAAGCGTTTACAAAACATGATTCTTACTATTTTTAAATGTCTTCATTTTTTGGATTATCCAAGATATTTAAAAGATATGTTTCGTTTACGCTCTAGCACCTATTTCTTAAGAGGACATAATATGCTCTGTTTGCCCAAACCATTGACCACTTCTTATGGTATCAATTCCTTTAGTTACTTGGCAGCAACAACTTAGAATTCTCTTCCTGACCATTACCGCACTATTTCTGATTTTACTTCTTTTCGACGACTGATATCTACTGGGAACAATAATTTACTTAAAGGGGCAGGAACCGCAAACCTTGCTACATCACAACAATTTGTAAGTTAGTGTCTAAGTAATTAATTATATTATTTGTTATAGAAATAACTTTTTATTATAGTTATTTATTAATGTAGTTAGCTCGAAGATATTAGCACTTGAGTGCTACACTGTAAATTCGAGATTAAATAAAGTTTATTGATTGATTGATTGATTGATTGAGACCATGTCAGGAATCAGCCGTCAAAGAACACCCCCACAAATTTAACTCACGCAAACACATTCCTTTTTTTCAACACAAATATTCTGGAAAATAGTTACTTCCTTCAATAGCAACAAATCCATGTTTTGAAATATAAATTTCCAATGAACTTGAAGGAAAATGTATATTAGTTAAACATTGTACAAGGCTTGAAGCCTCTGAGGTGAACCAGCAGCCTGCTGTGAATATTTTGACTATTTTGTTTTGCATAATCACAACAGTTCATTCGCTTTCGCTTTGCGGGAGATAAATTTGAAATATACTACAAAGTGGTACACCACATTAATTATTAAATACTTCCCTCACACGGGAATTTAATAAGCATAACATAAATTGGTCCTCAATGAAGATGCTGAGATGGACCGCCCACAAATCAATTACAGCAAATTGTGTTTTCAATTCTTTGCACAAAATGAAGAGTATCTTAAGAAGAAATATTTTTACCGTCCTGTTTTGAGGACGACTGCTCTAAAAGCAAATCAGATAAATATAGACTGTTCGCTTAGCAAATCAGATAAATATAGACTGTTCACATCTTTTCTATTTACTATATTTCCACTGGCCAAACCAGAAGAAGAAATATATAGTACACCTTTAAAAAAAGTTCTGCATTGTGTCGGTGTCTAATTGTATATTCTTCATTTTATATGTGAAGCCGATTAGATCACTATTGATCCGGCTGTAAACATTTTCTATTTACGCAGTCAAGTCAAGTCATTTTTCTCCTCGAATAAAAATACGTGAAAATAGAAGGCTGTGAACAGTCTAAGATAAATACAAAACTTTTATATATAGTTCTTTATACACCGGAATCCAAAGCGAATCATTGTTTTTGAGTATGGCTGGCCTGTGACTTTTCAGGGGAAAGACCGCGCGCACGTCAGTGGAGATTGTTGACTATGATGACATCTGACCATGAGCTTATGGCGGTCAAATCATATCGCACTATGGAATAATATTTTTCGATGGTTTCACAAAGATAACCACCTGAACGACGACCATAATTCCATTCTATAAAGCTACATGGAATAGAATGACTAGTCGTGGATTATATAAGCTCTCGCTTTTAAGCTCTGCTGAAATACTTCACCTGAACGGTAAGTTGGCTTGCAAGGAGTAAAAAATAAAGCTTATCTGAGAGTCATTCGCGGCTTTTGATTTGGCAAAGAAGTGAAAGCCTGGCGAAATTTTCTCTACTACTGACTGATATGAGCTCACATGCTGGAATATAATTTTCAGATAAATGTGCTAAATGGAAGGCGAACCAAAGTGGAAAAACCGTGAATCTCAAATACTGCCGAAGCCCGTCAAATGAGTCAGAGCTGCCTTCTATGGAATAGTTCTTTGACCAGGTTCTTTGTTCAGAAAACAGAGGATGCTCATCCTCAGATTGTAGCTGTTGCTGAGAATGGCAAACCTCAAACGGTGAGTTTGAACGTTCTGGATGTTGAATAAGAGTTGTTATTGTTGAAACCTACAACTATAATTCCTCAGGATTACATGAAAGTGGCCAGTAGGAATAATCATGAAGGGTAACCCGAAATATCGCACTTTTTTCGTGGTTATTCCGACTGACCACTTTCATGCAAGTCTCAGTCCTAGTGGCACGCAGTTCATCGACATTTTTCCGTAAATATTTTATTCCTATGGGTACAGTTGAACCTTTATTTTCGAATATAGTTTCGTGTACAGTTTATATTCCCTATCAAGCTAACAAAGTTCTAAAAAATGGCCTTCGTAGCTTTCCTCGGCATGATGCTCTTAGGGTGACATTAAATTATTATTTAAAGGGTAAAATAAGTTGTCACTACAGCTGATAATATTAGGGAGCTTTAGATTGGACTACATGTACGAGATTGAGTACGAGTACGACTTTTCAATTCTAATTTTCAGGCTTCACATTATCACAACACATACCCATTTCATCGCTTGATCTACTCTCTCTACCTAAAACCAACATGAAGAACGAGGGCTCTGAAAATGTCACTGGTTTGAAATTCAAAAGTCGTGCTCATACTCAATCTTGTACTCGTAGTTTAATCTAAAGCTCGCTAATAAGTGGGTTTCAAACCTTCGTCGGTTATAGCTAATAAGAACAGAATCATATGCGTGTTCGTTCCCGTGAGTTTCCTATACTAGTTAGCAAAATATTGACCAAGCTTATTTTAGCCTCTATTTTCTACAAGTTTATGACCAGAAGAAATAGATATATGTATATCCTCTTAATTTAAACGACCCTTCTAATAATGTTCGTTTTTGTACTGAATGACCATATAAGTAATTGGGCAATTAAAAGCTAAGTTTACGTTTAATTTCTTTAGGTAAAAGGTAACTCAAAAAAAATACTTACTGTTAAATTTTTCTTTGGTGCTTTTTATTTGCTAATAAAACTTGGACGTAAATTCCAGATCATGGACTTAATACAGTGTGCGAAAAAGGTAATGAAATTAGTGATGTTGAAAATATAATTTCTCTGTTCCTTCTTTTCCCACATCTATTAGAAAAAGGTCCGAAGGAAGCAAATATTAATCGGTTTAAGCAACTTTTACTTAAAACAAATAAAGAGGGCCAAGCCGTGTTAGTCACACTGACAAAACATGACAGACATTTAAAGTGCCACTGCGACGAAATTTCACAATCTTTTTTTTTAAGCAGAATAACTTACCATCATGTACGATGTCCTTTTTTCCATAAAGAAAAAAATAAAACGTTTTCCTTCATTAAAATTTCGCCGCTCGAAAAGTGAAAATTTTTGTCCGCCATTACTCGAAATTGGTTCCAGTTGAGCCCGCTATTTTCGCAGCGGCATCTCTCCTTGTGACGTCATATTCCTAACACCCGATTGTTGATCGCTTGATTTTAGAGGGATTTCAGTCGGTTTTTGGTGATAGTAATTTGCGAAATGTCTCTCGATTCGGAAGTTCAATTTGGGGAAAGTTTGTCTGAAAGCAGTAGTGAGGGTTGCTCTGAGTCTTCAGAGGCTAGCTTCTGCTCAGCAAGTGATTTCCAATCATACGATGATAGTGTCGAGCCAATTGCCACCGAAGAAGAAGCTACGCAGTACGCTGAACAAATAGCTGCCGAGGAAGAAGAAGAGGATATGCTTCTCAGTCGATTTGCTGGCGAGACAGATCTACCAGACTGGTATTTTATATTTCCTTTGTTTTCGATTCTTCCTGCTCTTATCAATGCGTCTACTTTTGTAAAAAGAGCTAATTTTGATCATGATTCGATCTGTCTTCGAATCCCTTAATTACAAGTTGTTTTTAGAAATGTATACACGATTAAAATTTCTGTGCCAAAGATAAAAAGATCGAAGTGGTATTTTTAGGTATTTCAAGATTATGTACATAGTTTTGGTGTCAACTGTAATGTTATTGTTTATTTCCCTGTCATATGTTTATAGGTGCAAGTGTGGGAAATGTTCGTTGGAGTTCGTTGTCCAGCACGAAGAATGCAGATGCTGCATGGAGATAGATAGATGTCGGGAAAGGATGGCACAAGTTGAAAAAGATGAAGAGTATGTTACTTCGCATCCTGGGTTTGAAAGTGTCTGTCTGAATCGTTGGGTTTTGGCTACTGCAGCAATAGGGCTTAAAACGAAACAGAAGAAAGCCTATACCACATTGTTTGCTGAAGGCAACACCGCAGAGAACAAGTAATCTTTTTATTTGTTTATGTTTCAACTAAATTTTTTTGGTATAAAATGGCTTCATTTGCAGTGAGTACATCAATTTACATTAAATTATTTGGTTTTCGTCCACCAAAACTATTGAGCACAGGTCATGTGGAGCCCACTTTTTGATTACAGTTGTTTAGTGATGGTTTTACTGAGCCGCTGTCATGTTCAAAGCTTTGAAAAATATTGAGTTCTTATAACAGTAGAGTTGGTTTGCTTATCAGTTGTCTTTTTTTGTCACCTACAGATTTCTAAGATCAGTTTCATACAGGCAGTTTGTCCGAATGGTTTGGGAGTATGTAGGGTCCTCTAACAGGATTCCCCTCCCTTGTTGTGTTTACAATGCCATACGGAAAGAGTTTCCAATCCAAAATGATGAAGACTATCATGGCTATGAGGAGAATGATTGATTGGAGCCATTGTTTATACCAGGAAGGTAAACAGCATTGTTATAGGTTTTCCGATTGGAGGAGAATGCATCCCATGCTGTGGGTTAAAACTCACTAACTCCCTAGGGAAACAACAACTTGAACTTTGGACTCGCACGTGATCGGGATCTGCATCATAGTCATACCCCTTACAAAGTTGTGAAGTCTCAAGAGCTTAATTGTTAAAAACATTAACTGGTGTAGCTTGAACTTTTCTTTGCTTAACATTTTTAGGTGATAATATAACCCATTGGAGAATACTAGGGTTGAGGATGGTTTTCTCTTTCTGTTTTTCTCTCTTTCTCTCTCAGATTAAAAGAAGACCCCAACCTGGAGGTGTACAAATTTGAGACTGGGAAGGAGTTTGGAACTTCTCCGAAAAAAGACATAGACCATGCACAACCCCTATTACTGTCATAAATACCGCGTGGTATTCATGTAAACTTTTGCCACTACACTGTCCTTTTTTATGTCCCCGCATTGGTTTGCCACACTTTGAGCACTTGTTATTTCTTGTTCTGCGGCCAGTTGATGTGGTAGCCTGAAGGATTCCTTGAAGTTCAGCATCTGAAGGAAAAAGCAGCGTCTTTAGCCAGCCTGCTACTTTTCACGTAATATGCTGGGTATGTTTAAACTGACAACTTATATTAAACATAACTGGTAGAGTGACAACTACATAGTACATGCAGTTTTCAGTGATGAAAGCCCTGCAGTGGATATTGATATCAGGTTATATCCACATGATGCCATCTCGTAAAATCTAATTTTATCCTTTGGTTAGTTGCTAGTTATGTTACTTCTAAGGAAGACAAACTGGATGAATGTAATGCAACTCATAATAGGATGTTCAGTAATGGGCCAGAGTTTACAGTAACTAGATTGCTGTTATCTAAGTGTTTTAAAAATGTGATTGATGTGGTTCACCTCAAAATTTCACTCTCCCATTTCAGGTAGGACCAAGTTGTTTCCCACATGACAATGTTAAAGGTAAGCACTTATACATGATAGAATCCCCTGAAAAATCTTACCTACAAAGCATTCCCAGATAAGAGTATGCCAGCATTTTCGGAGCGAATTGATTGACCACAGAATGGTAGCCTTCAAGAGCACTTGTCTGTGCATTTGGGGATGACTGCTTAATTCCTTTTAGCAAGTTTACATTGCTCAGTGCTTCACAAAGCTTTTCATATGCAAGGGAACCTGTTGGTGTAAGATGTGCCACCTTTAAATCAGCCAATAATCAATGATACATGTAGGCCAACTTTGGCAACTGGACACACACTAGTAGAAAGTATTAGATTAATTTTGATTGCCAACTTGGTTGGAGCCATTTTCACTCACTGTGAAATAACATTTACATGTAACAATGTTATTATTATTAGTAAGAAGTACAGTAGTCAAACTAAACAAAGAGAAAACAATGTAATTAGGCCCTGTAACAATGTGACAGTTCATTATCAAACTCATTAATAATTCATCAAGCTAAAACAAAGAAAATCACAACCGTTAAGGAGGTTTTGATGCTCGGTCTTAATTAGCATAGATTTTGACGATTTTACCTCTCGATTTTGTCCTTAGTTTTTGCTTCGATTGAGAAGATATATCAAACACTCGAGACAGTGTTTCATTGGCTATCCACACACCTCGAATTTCGTCAAAAATACTCCGCTGCGTGTCGTATTTTCAACTCTCTTCTTGGTGTTTGGATATCCCAATGAAACACTGTCGCTCGTGTTTGATATATTACATGAAAGCCACGCTAGTGAAGAAGATGAAATTAGAAGTATTTTATCTTTCATTAAAACTGAAAAGTTCTCTCTAAAATAGAAATTTGTTTGCCAGTTTGCAAGCATTGTATCAAAGAGGGCCTCCCAACTGTAGTTGATGTTGATTGATAAGTTTTTATAATGTTGCACGGAGCACCTGAAAACTTGAGACCAGCTAAGTTTGTTTATTGTTCACGGTAAATAAAGTATGTAAGACTGTATCTATTTATGTATATGTAAGGTATTGCTGCTCGTTCTCTTGCTAGCACGTGCTTGAGGAAACAAGTCCAATGCTTTTATGTATATATATATGTGTACCATTGGTCAACCATACACGTGGACTGGTTATTGGGCCATGTGCACATTTGTTAAACAACTGGCTGGGGAGATCCTTGTGTTGATTATATGGGAGAGAAAAGCCTTAAATTTGGCAAGTATGACTTCGCCTAACTTTGGTTGAGTGGAGGTCACTGCCCAATAGTAGTGCCGCACACAGGCTTTCCGCCATCTCCCAATTATTTCACAGCCTTTCTCTTTGCTCAATTTAGAGAGGACCTTTTGGATCTCTGCAACACAAAGTGCAAGATGTTCAGCATTCAATATTTACTGTAGGTGAGGTGTTATTTCATGTCTTTCCTGCTATAATGATAAAATGTTGACCCTTTGCAATTTGGGAGTACCAAACATAATTTTTTTCATTTGCTTTTTTGCATTTTCAAATATCTGTTTTAGTTCCAGAGATGTGTGAAAGCATGTGACAGTATGCAAATTAGGGAAGCCGTGGACCTTACAGTGTATAACTTCAGACATTACACCTGTAGCTAAAAGTCACATCATGACACAAGTGTCTGACAATTGTTTTCACTCTTTTCAATTCCCCTTAGATGCACCTTCAATGTTTAAAAACACCAAGCTAAGAGCCTTATAACTATACTTGCCAATCATAGAAATAAAGTACCCCATAGCAAATGTGAAAATGGAACTCAAGTTATCTACATACTAAAGTAAAGAATATATTATTATTTTGATTACTTTTGCCGATGTGCCACAAATCGAAGAAGTGATCTATAACTGGTTTTCCTAACTCTTTGCATTTCCTAGGACACTCTTCTCTCATCCACTTAGTAATTGATGTGTGGCGGTCAGAGATAAAGGACTTGATTATCAATCCAGTACCAAGCAAAAATGCGAAAGCTTTCTGATGACCAAGGAATTCCATTTTCGAGCTGCTACCGGCCTCATTTGCCTGGTGATAACAACAATAACTTTTTGTACCTTTTTTGTGCAAAGTGATTATTTTACCTTAAGTCAATCTATTCTGAGTAAATTAGTTGTACTGCAGAAAGCATGTACAGTTTCTACAAGAAAACATGTGTTGTCAGTGGTACAGAGGCTGAAAATATATTGTTTTGTTTAGTTAAATTGTGGTGTTATAAACAATTGAATAGTATCAGATATGCTTCTGATAGTATATACCTGTACTGTTGATGCTTTGTGAGGCAATAGCTATAAATAAATGTTGTAAATTCATGAACCTGTCCCCGTTTTTGAAGCACAAAGGCACTGTAAATATTGCACTCCCCTCCTTTATAAAAGTCAAATGCAGAAAATAACCCCAGCCATCACTGTATGCTGCGAGATTAAGTATCATGATGCCCAACAACACATTACATGTACACTTCTGCTGGTCTCCCTTTCTGCTCAGAACAATCACCATTAGGCCCTGCCCCTCCCACTAAGAGCCCTTACAGGAGTACATGTTTTAGTGCATGTTGAGTTCAATTACCTGTAATAGAACAATGTGGATTATCAGACCCGCAGTGCAGCATAAAATTGTATACGTCCCATATTTTGCAGAGTGGCCCATGCTGTCGTGTCTGCCATCACCTGCTAGCGTCACCTCTTTTCCTTTTAATGACTGCAAAATCTTCGCTTGGTATGTGCGCCAATACTTAACAATGGTTGGGAAAAGGAGGTGCCTCTGATGGTAGTAATATGCTGGTGGACGGTATACAAGCAGACCCAAATGCCTGAAAACCAGGAGAACTTTGTTGATTGACGCTCCTGCACACAGGATGGCGAAACTCAAGAGCAGATTTCCAGCAGGGAACTTTCCAAGCATGTGCGGCTGACTGTCCCATTTGAACAGGCCTTTACAACTGCTACAGCTTGACTCAATAGTCAACATGGTCCCTGTCTGAAGCACAGTTAAGGTAGGATTTGTTGCAAAACAGAGATGACAGTACTGGGAAAGGAGAAGAATTTTTGACAGGAATACGGTTGCCTTTGGTTCTTCTCTAACATTTTTCCCATCCCAAGTCGACCTACAAAAGTAAGGAATATTTCTGTTGCTTTTCGTTTGATTAAGCAGTTACATTTTACTTGAAAATGCGGTAGCTAGACATTTACAGTACAGGTAATTACATTATCCCTGTAAATAATTCATTACCCTAAATAGTTTCGTGCTACCTTGATTTTGTACTTTTTTGGCTGTCATCGTCATCTCCTTCCTTAGTGTATGCCTGATCCACTTCCTCTGGAGTCCACGGTGAGTCCTCATCGCTTACTTCTTCATTGCCTTCCTTGTTCCGTTCCTCGTCTGACCCTTCCATATTAACGTCGTCGTCCATCGTGGTTATGTCTGGTTCGTCTTTCTGCGTGAAGCCTTCAGCGTTTCCCTGGCCGGTTTCTGTGGATAGGAACATTTTATGTGGCTTGTTATGTGTTCTTAAAAATAATTTCCGTTTGTCCTGGCATCATTGTCTTAACTGTCGTTATTTGGGTAGTATACATTGCTGTCCAGCATATGCACATGAAGCATTCTAACCAATCATCAAGCCCATCACTATCGACATTCTATTCCAGGGTCATCTCGTTACTGGATTTAAGCAATTCTTTACATGTTTGCATGCGTGCTTTATTTCTGGTAGCCTTTTTCTTCTTTTTGCGCATCTCCAGGCATTAGAGCGCAGATTTCTCCCAGAGTTGGTTGCTCAATCTCCCCTTCCCCTGAGGAATTTTGTTCTTCCTGGTCTTCTACGTCAGCATGGTAAGATGTGTCTGCTGTGTCATCCACTATGGCACTGACTGCTGACTGGTTGAGGTAGTCCAAAGCGCACTTCGTTCTTTCTTGCTGGCTTCTCCGGTCGTATACCTGTATCTGACTGCGTGAAATGTGCTTGCAGACATGAGCTAAGCTTTCTGCCAAATGTACATCGGAACTCTCTTTGCTAGACCTAAAGTTTTCCACCAAGGCGTGTCGCATTTTTTTCATTGTGCAATGAAAGCCGAGATTCTCCCGAAAGATTTTTGCCAAGTAAGTGGAGAAAGAGCCCGGTGACTTAAATGGCGAACCCCATTTGCTCACAAAGAAAAAGTCGTCGACACAGCCCCAGGGTATGAGCTTTAGTCGCGACCGTTCAACGTAATGCCCATGAAATGAAATTCACTGATCTTAATGACGTTTGGTCGGTATCTTTTGACCGTTTTGTAACCTTTCTCGACAAGACAGGTCGCGTCGTTTCTTACAAAGACTATAAAACTCTCTCCATTCGGTAACTTCCTAACAAACTGATCAACTTCGTTCTCTGGGACATCGACAGCGACGCGCAGGGTTCGAAACTCTTTAGCAGGACCTGGGTTATGGCAAAAAGTAACAACAGCGTGAAATTCATGTGCAGGTGTGTTTTCTGCTGAAGATCATGAATTTCGTCCTCGAATTGCTGATGAAGCGAACGGGTTGATTCTTGGAGCTGAGGCCAAAAAAGCTGTCTCTTCTCGGGTTCTTTGGTAGATTCCAAAACAGCATGTACTCGCATAAGTTGGTTCTGAAGGCGCAAAGGTCAGAAATACTCTCCACTGCGTCATAATTTCTGCGACTCTTGTTGGCATGCAGGAATTTTGCAACTCTTATGAAGCACATTAAATAATTGGCAGCCGTGTTGTTCTTAAGCCGACGATTTTTCTTCAGGTGCTTGACGAAAGATTCTACGATAACCATGTCTTCCACCAGTTCCAATCGAATGTCTTGCTTCAACATGTGCGAACAATAAGCTAAGAAGATCACTAATCGTTCCAAAGTTTTCGACCACGTCATATCGGATATTTTCAATTGTCTGCGCTTTGAATTGAGGTCTGATTGAAAGAACTCCTTCATCTCACTTAAGTGTGTAAGGACGCCAGGGAACAAAGCTATATCAAGATTTTTTCTGAAACACTTAAACAATGGCATCGCCTTGTTCGCCATCACTGTCTTTCCCGGATGACGACGACTCAAAATTGCTATCACTGGCCGAGGAATCACTGAGTTCGGGTTCCGTGTCGGAGTCGGACTGTATCTGCTCATGGACTATTTGTTCCTGCGAGTCTGAAAACCCAGTCGATGGCCTGGCAACGGCTAACTGACTTGTCGGACAAGCATTCAAGAGATTTTCTACTAAGAAATTGGTACTTAAACCATGTTTTTTGGGAGGAGGGATTGTGGGTTCCACATTATCCGCCCTTAAAAAGTCAGACTGTTGCTCTGGCCCCCGTGTGTAGTTACTATCGTTAACACTAGCATTAGGTAATAAAGGTCCATACAGTTTTCTATCTAAGTTTTCTCTTGTTTCTTCGTGAAAATCCTGGTAAGCCTCCAAAATCGCAACTTCTTGCTTGGAAATTAGTGACAGCACCTTGTAGCACGTCAAATATGGCCTTTCTGTACTATTTTTTTTTCATTTGTTGTAACATTGTATTATGTTTGTATTTAATAAAATAAACCAAAAAAAAAATCGAAAACGGACCCTTTTAAAAAGACAATCTTAAGCCGACGTAAAAATGAAAGATTGATCTCCAGATGGTGATGAGAAACAAGATGTTGATCATTCGGTGGGTCAAAGGGCAAACTTCTATAATTATGATGATAACAAAAACAATTTACGGAGCGATTTCGGTATGACCTTGAAAAACACTTTTTTCCCCAAGTTTCCGCAATTGGTTTCAAAATATACGGAGAGAACTATATTCGAACAATCAATTAGATGCTTAGTTAACAAAATAAAGACTTCGCACCGTTAACTCTATTTGCGAAAAGAATCAAATTGCTTCGTTTTAAGTTCATCTAGATCATACAGAAATCGTTCCGTTATCTCTGTCATCAGCTATTGGCACATTTTAAACTCGCAACTTGCTTGATTATAATAGCTCTATAATGGTTATGTATGCCAGAAAATCTGTTAATAGCAAACTACAAAATGTTTAAAAGGACTTGGTATTTAAGCTTATATAAAGGTACTAAGTTGCTTGATAATATATTGGAAAATATTCTAAAAAATGTACAAAAAAGAGTTAACAATTTAACGCTCTTCATAATAGTTCGTTATCTCCTCCCCCTTCTTCGATACTCTGACCAGCCAGGTGGAGGCATTAAACTAGGCAGGTAATCCCACCGCTCAGCTGCTATTTGAGCTGAGCCTGCTATTTCAGCGGCTATTTTGCGAAGCCTTGACACATGAGTTGCTGGACATTATGACTGTGGAATTGATTGTGTTGGATCATTTCAAATCGGACTTTTGGGCATTTAGTTAACAAGTTATGACTGAAGAAGATTTTCAAAATGTTTAGAGTTATAACGATCGAAAAATCGCATCAAACTACCCGCTTCCGCCGTTATCATACACAGCAGGCAAATAAACAACCGGTAAGTAATGAACCAGTCGCTATTAACGTGGAACTTACGCTTACGTTCACTCAACCTAACGTTTTCCCGAACTCTTTTTCGAATGATTCGACCAGCTTAGATAGTTTCTTAACCAATTTTTGGAACTCTTCTTCCAACAGCTTTCCGAAAAATTCTAACAATGTTGTTAACGCTTCAAACGCCCGGGAGAAAATTTGTAACGACTTTCTGAACGCTACAAACGCCCAGCTGAAATTTTCCAACGGTTATTCAAACGTTTCTAACGATTTTTCAATCCATTTTAACGGATACCAAACGGACACTTAACGGTCTAGACCGTTTAACGGAAAAGCGTTAGTGTACGTTTTTGCATGGAAGGTCACATATACTTAAACCTATAAACCTTACGACCTATTACCATAAAATTATCAGGTTTATTAGAAGTTTTGTTTAGTCCGTAGCCCCATGAATACGTACATAGATAATTTAGTTCACGTGTAGATTTGCTTGCTCTCGGGGTCATTCATGCATGCGAATGGCCGTTGAGAAACCCAAGCCGCACGAGTCAAGTTACAAACTTCAAGGAATATTTAATTCCAGTGTATTTAGTGAGCTAACCGAGCATACTGAAAGTAAAATGATAATTTTTACGAGTGGACCGCTGCAAAGTTTAAGACTATTTTTGTAAATTTTGCATACGGTCGATAAGGAGGCGGAGATGATTGATGTCCACCAAACTTAACGGTTTTGTCTAGCGAAGGTCGCGTGTGAAATTTCATAAATTACCACTTTTGACTCGTGACGTCACTGGATGACATTATTGCCCAGTGCTTTCAGACGTCTCTCTCCCGAGACTTAGCGAGAGGAGGAGACGGCTGAAATTCAGGCTAGTGTAGCACCAGAAACCTACCTTTCTTCTTCCCCCCTCCCAATAATGCGTCAGTCAATTCCAGGAGTGCCCATCCTCCCCCCCCCCCCCCCTGGGCAACCGCGGGGCATTTGCTCACGTTGTCAGTCCCGGTGGTGGGGCATTCGCAATTTTCTGGCGGCCCAGGGGCCGGGCATTAGCATACCCCGGGGCGACCCCCAAGAATTTGTCACACGTGTTTTCGAATTAACATGGAGGAGTTTATCGGGAAGAACGAGGCCTTTGTGGAAGACTGGCTTGTTTGTCACGGACTTGAAAAACTTGTGGATGTTTTTAAAGGTATTTTCTCAATTTTAGATACTTCATTTATACTTGTAAGCATATAAATAAAAGCGACAAGGTGAACTATATTTTGGTTATCACGAAATAATCACTGACGTAAACACTGAGTAAACACGACTATTTCGCATTCAAAACTAGGCAAGCAATACAATACAATACAATATAAACTTTATTGACACTCCCTAAAGAGGGCTTTTCAGTGACAATTATCTAAAAATTGCAAAAATACAATAAAAAAGACGTGAGATAAAACTAAGACCGAAGGGATAGGAAAGCAGCAAATAATTTGGCTCTAAGTTTACGCTTAAAATTACGAGAAGAGTCGCAGAGTTTAAGGGAATTATCTAGACTATTCCAAAGACTTACTGTACGATAAAAGAATGTCCTTTGTCCAGATTTAGATTTGCAATGTTTAAGTTCATGAAAATGGAGTTAAAACACTGAAGGTTTGCGAATTGAAATGATGCAATCTTGAAGACAGATCTTGCGAGCTTAAAGTACGATGAAACATCATTTAGATGTCTTGATTCTTCACAGAAAAAAAAGTAGCGTGCGAATACAGGTGCCTGTCATCCCTTGCAGCTGAGGAACATCCGCCGCAACCCCAGCGCAGTTTTATAACATTATAATAAATTTTCCTAAAACCTTCTGACTTTTCGTTGTTAAATGGCTTTGAAGTAGGTTTCAGAGCATTACGAATTCACCGATTAATAAAAAAACTGGAGAAATGTTGGAAGGCGACGATCTTGGTGGCCGGGCATTTGCCCAATTTCTTCGTCCCCACCCTGGGGCATTTAGATAGCTTATGTGTCCCCACCCCGGGGAATTTGCTCATTTTTTTCAAAAAAATGCTAATGCACAGGGGTTGGTCCGGGTAGGGGGGATGGGCACTGCTGGAATTGACTGATGCATAAGTATAGCTTGCCATGCAAGTACTCGTTTCCCCCTCTCCCGTGCAAACCCCGGGGCATTTGACTTTTTTGAAAAATTTTGGTCAAATTCCCCGCTATGTTGCCAGTTTAGACTGCTAAATGCCCCATTTGTTAGAGTTTTAAAGAGGGTTAAATCCGCCACCCTCCAGGAAAAACAGAATCGCTTACCTTTGGAAATAAGTAGAATCGGTTACCTTTGGAAATAAACAGAATCGCTTACCTTTGGAAATAAACAGAATCACTTACCTTTGGATATAAGTTCTGCAAAGGCATATTCCACGATATAACTCTATAAAACAACAACAACAGAAAAACCCACGTGGAATCGACAAGAGCAATGATCCGTGAACACGGCTCACATGCTGAATCAAAGAATTGCGAAATCCTTTTGATTCCGACCGTTAACAGACTTTTTGATGGGAGAGTCATATGCCCCACCGGGTGACCCTTATTTTGTGTCAAATTTCCTATTGTACAGAGCTTAACGCTAGTCAAATGCCCTGGGGAGGGGGGGTGTTGATGGGCGGTTTTGGAATTGACATGTACATTAGGTTTGGATAATTTACAAGTGAAGAAAAAACATGGAGAATACAAACAGGTGTTCTTTAAAATAGAAGAGATAGTAGTAAATAAAATCAGGACACAGTTTGCAGTTTTCGGTTGCTACAACGTGCTATCAAAGAAACAATGGTTGTGATAAAACAACAGATAATGGTTTTATCAGTGGAATATCAAATAAGAAAAGTTCATTGATAGCATGTATATGGTTAAAACAACAAGTTAACTTCTGGTGATGTAATTAGCGTTGCCCAATTTCTGTTATTTGAAGATAAGAGGGTGTTAATTTCAGAGCGAAATAATGAGAGTACTGTTTGCTGTTAAGTTTGTTGATAGGTTTAAGTACTTTGTTGACGAACTTTAAACAAGAATTTTCAGTTTATCCGTAGAGATGCAAGTTGTTTTTCTAGTAATTAAGTTTGTTGAAAGGGTTTACAGTTCCGAATTAGGTATACTATTGCACGCGGTTGAAGAAGGAGGAAATTTTTATTTGAAATAAGGAAGGTAAAATATTTATTGTTATGTGTGGTAAAGTAAAAACAGTATAGTGTTTGTAATTGTTTTGATGTTGCTGTTATTGCTTTCTTGTGTTATATGAGTAGTATAGGACCCCTGTTTGGGCTGTAACCAATCAGAGTGCAGCATTTTGTGACGTCATAACCCTTAATGAGGTAGGAATAAGAGGGGTTTGTATGGAATAAATTATGCAAATTTATGCATTGCGCAATCCAAGATGGCGCGAGGATGGTCGCGTGCCGTTAGGGTCCCTAGCAACGGTTTTTGTTTACCTTAGCAACGGTGGCGCAGGCGTAGTAACACACGGGAAGTGCAACGGTGACGTGGTGGCGGAGGTCGTGATCGAAAAAGTACGGGTACGCAGTAAAAGTGTGTTTATGAGATCGTGATCGAAAAAGTACGGGTACACAGTAAAAGTGATGGCAACACTATTGACGAATGACAAAGCTTGAAGATGGATATAAATGTGGGTTCGTGGATCGAGACGAGTCACTTTGATCTGGTGAAATGATGGAACCAACTAAAGCGCCAACTGCTGAAGAAATGCGCGAGTGAACTGAAATCAAAGATGGAAAAAGATGGAAAAGAGTGCAGACGTGTCCTGGAGGAAGTCTCTAAAGTTGACAAGATTGAGGGCGAGTCCGCGTATGCAGAGTTGTTTGGCATGGTGGTCCATGAATGTGTAGACTCGATCCTGAAGAAGGAGGTTCAATGTCTTGCTTTGGAGATGGAGGGCTTCAGGCGTGGCCTTTGCGCAAAGATAGGCGGAGACGAAACTGTCAAGGACAAGTCAATGAATTTGCTGCTTCTGTCTGATGGTTTTGAGGAGGCGTGGAAAGTGTGGAGATGTTGTGGTGACGACGTGGATAGAGCAGAAGCAGCGTACCGACGTTTTGTGACTACTGTGTCAGAGTGATTGAAAATCTGTAAAATACTGTGTCGGAGTAATTGAAAAAATCTGTAAATGAAAATCTGATTTTTATTTGAAAATAAAACATTGTTATTGACAGTCCTTTAAGGATAAAATGTACATGTGTTGTTGTGTGATACGTTGCATCATCCTGAGGGTCTCCAATTCATTGTTTCCTAAATGGATGAGGGATAATATCTTGTTTTCGGGGGTGAAGAATTCGCCGTGATAGCCCGAAGTGGTTTCGAAGATGCGTCCATAGATCCAGGAGCAGGATAGGTCTATTCGTTCATAGCACGGGTGTGGAAACTGTTTGTGTAGATAGACGAGAGTGGTGTCTTCCCCAGGGTGTGGGTCATCTAAGCGTATTTTGCAAGCCAAAGGTTTTAGTGTCTGAGAAAAAGGAAAAAAGGTGTAAAAATTGCCCCGGCCAGGGTTCGAACCTGAGTCTTTGAGGCCACAACTCAACGTCTTAACCACTAGACCACCGAAGCACTCACCTCTTTGGGGTTTGTTTTTTGAGGGGTCATGTTTTCTGTGAAAGAAGACAGGACAACGAGTTAAACTCAAAATTTTTTAATTGTCTCAACTATTACATGTTTGAAGGGGGCAAGTTTCTAAAGAAACTGTGGTGCTGCGTCGGTGGGAGTATTACAAGATAATTTGGTTTTATCAACTGGGTTGATAATGTGAATTGTCCACCGTAAAGAGATTCGAAAGCTGACGTTTCGAGCGTTAGCCCTTCGTCGGAGCGAATCGTGTATTACATGTTTGTGTGACTTTTAATTGTCTCAGCTCAAAAATATGACATGTTTTTTGTCACAATTTACAAATATCTTCGAGGGACGATTTCACATGGTTGACTCTTTCTATGGCTTGCTGTTCGCTATCTCCCAGGTACATGAGTAGGTAAGTGCGGGTTTCAACGTCAAGATACATCCCGTGGTACTTGTGGCAGCAGGTGACCCACACACTGCCCAGTCCCCACGCGTCTCTCAATGGCCCCTTAACAGGGTAGATGAACTTTTCGTGGTGCCCGCGTTCTCCCAATTCGAGTTTACCACATGATATTTTCCTGTGCTCTGATTGGTGGATTGAAATCCTATATAGCGAGAGAGGCACTTCGGAGTGTCACTCTGCTGTTGACCAGTGTATGAGCGTTTCTGAGGATGGCGTTGCGTGAGTTACCGTTGCGTGAGTTACCGCGTAGTGCAGTGCACGTACCAAGACGAAGAGATCTGACTTACGAGGAGGCGTCGGATCTGGTGGCCGAGCGGTGGATATTCGATTTTGAGCAAGCGGGCGTGGCGATACGGGACGTCTTGGCAGGACGGGTCGAGGTCGGGCGCTTCGCCAAGTCGAGTCACCTAGAATTCATGGTGGATTTAATATTCACCTTCTTTGACAAGGAGCGGGAGAATTGGACATGTTGGAAGTCGAGATATGCTCGGATGGAGAAGGTGTTCGCGAGGAACTTGTTTAATGCAATCATTGCGGTTAGGCACAACATTGATTGGTTCAGTGCGGGGGCAAGACCTCCAGTGGACCGTTTAACTTTTGACAAACTGATGCTGTGTTGGGGGTTCGAGCCCTTCCATCAGCATTTGAAGCCACGACAGAGGAGAGCTGCCCAGAGTCACATTGATGTGATAGAATTTTATTACATGACATTTAACCAGGAAGGCCAAGAAGAGATGCGCCACCAGTTATACAGAGACGATGTGTTAAGACACGTGTCTGACACATAATGTGTTTTTTAATAAAAATCAAAAAAATGTACAGTAATCAAAGACCAGCAACGCCCCTGGCAAAAAATGTAACATGTTTTTAATAAAAATGTACAGTGTCAATAAAAAATCAAAGACCAGCAACGCCCCTGGCAACATGTTTTCAATGTACAGTGTCAATAAAAGTTAGTTGTCCATGAGAATGTGTTTGGCCATGCCTCTGGGGTGTTCATTGATCCATTGAAAGAAATCGCAGGTGCGTTTGGGACACTTGAGGTACAGTCGATTCGGGTTGTTGACTGAATGGGTGGTTGCTAGTACCAGGGACTTGTGACAATCGCAACGAAAACGGGCTGGGTCGATCTTTTGGTAACAGGGGTGGGTCTGTTCTTTCACTCGTCTCAGATACTCTTTCACCTCCTTGATGGGGCATGTCACATAACACTTGGTGTTAAATCTTGTTGTGGGACACCTGTAATACTCGAAAATGCTTCCGTCAGGGCATGGAACACTACCATAGTTCATGGGCACTTCACACCGGGGACAGTAAGGTTGGTACTGTTCCAGTTTCTTCAAGAATTCATCGGGGTCGAACACCCCCTCGACACCCAGTGTTTTCCCTTCTTCCAAGACTTCTTCCAAGACTTCCTCCTTTTCGGAGGGTTCAATGAGGGTCATGAGGCCTCCCTGGATGGTTCCTGCATAATCTGGATGCTCCTGGACGGTTCCTATGTATTGCGGAAGGTGGTCGGTTCCTGGGGAGAAAGGAACAGTTAGTATCCGAGTTTAGTGTTTTCTCGCTTCATCCTTTCCAGGATGTGTGTGATTCTTCGCGCATTCTTGGCCGTGAGTCGTTGTCTTCGCAAGCGATGAGTGTGCGCCATGACTTGTTTTAAGTGTGCCCGTTTTTTGGCGAAGGTGGAATTGCGATGTGAGAACCCTTTGAGGGATACCGTGGTCCAACTGACTGTGGGTCCAGTGATTTCTTTCAGGAGTACTTGTTCTGTGAACCGAACGCGTGTGGGTGTCTTGGGTTTGAATAACCATTGATCTAAATTTCCTTGTTTGAGCTTGCTGAAATCCAGTGTCAGGTTTGCCTTCTTTCTCTTCTTGCTGTTTTCATTCTTTGCGTTTTTTCGTTTGGTGGGTGCACTGCTGCCTTCAGGTGTCTTTGCATCCATGGCTTTGGCTTGAAGTGATTGTGTGTGATGATGGTGCTTCAATTTATGCTTTTTGGAGAACCAATCATGAAAAAGTAATGTGATAGAAAAAGTACTCGTACTCAGTGAATGGGACCTTATAAGGTCATGAACGTGATCGAAAAAGTACGGGTACACAGTGAAAGTCGTGATCGAAAAAGTACACGGTAAAAGTGATATTTTTCGTAGAGTATAAAAGGAGCACCGCTTTCAGGAACGAGTCATTCTCGACTTGACCTCTTGGTGATTTGTGTTTCTCAACTAGATCATGACGTATTACACGGACAATAACGAGATCAAGGACGTGGTGTCTCGTATGGCGGACGTGAAGATGATGGATCTTGGTTCCATGGAGTCCTTGACAGGGGCAACGGTGCTCATATTTGACAATCTGTTCACCGATGTACCTATCGCAGCAGTGAGCCCCGAGTTTATTCTGTTGCGCCGTCCGAATTGGGGTGGTAATAAGATCCTTGAATTGATGAAGAGGAATGATAGGGTCTATCTCTTTTGTGGTGAGTGGTGTTGTGTACTGCCTCGTGAGAAGGAGACGGACGATTTCAAATTTGTGCCTTGCAAAGACCCCGGCTTGTACGGCAAACGCATTTGTCTGCTTTGTCCTGATCGTCTCAATTACAAGAGCCGTTATGCCATCCAGGATCTGTTGGAACCTGTCAGGTTCGGTCAAGCCCTGGCAAGTCGATTGAAAGAGCAATCCTGCGATACACGTCTCGAGGCCTTGTTGACCATTGACAGAGGTGATTATAGAGACATTTGTTGTAAAATGGAGGAACTGGTGAGTGAGGTCATACACCAACGCAATGTGTGGAAGGATCGTTTTTTTCTATAAGGCTATAGACAGTAGGGCGTTGTGTGGGGCGTGTAAAGAGGACATGCGTCAGAAATTTTACTTGGATGAGGATGAAGAGGCTGCTCTGAACTGGAGACCCGGTCAGTGCAAGGAGTGTCACTGTTGTAATTGCAGGCATTATTCTTGGGAATCCTACGAGGATGAGTATCCTGAGAACCAAGACATTCCGGTGGATGAGTTCGTCTCCTCCGATGAAGAAGAAGTCTGTCGTTAGCTTTTTTTCTTTTGAAGAACCAATCATTTTTTGTACCTAGTTTGAAAAAATGTATATAAATTGAATAAAGTTTTGATTTAACTTCAGTTATGTCTTGGGTATTGAGCGTGATGTGCTCTGAGCTCTCCAAGGTGTGTGGTAGAATGTCTGATCGGTGGAGTTGGTCCCGATTATGCAGTCAATGCGAAAGAGTGTTTGGTGCCTATGGAGAGGGTGAGATTCCGAGGGGTCTGTTTGATCCCTTGGAAGTGTTTGATGAGACAAATGTTGAGGTTAATGTGATGCGTTTTGTCGTTTATATTATGTGGTTGAAACGTCAACCTGATTCATTTGAAAAGTATCTGCGAGTCCGGGATAGTCGTTACGAACTGTGGAGAACCAGCGTGTATAAACTCTGGTTGCTATGAAAAAGAAGAAGAAGCCCTCTACCGAAACATTGTTGGCGCGGTATCGCGACCCCCTCAAAACTGGCAGTTTGGGTGGATTGACCCGTTTTGCCAAGGCCAATGGGATAACGATCAAAAGGGCGCATGAGGTATTGGAACGAGATTTGGGGTACACGTTGCATAAACCACAACGGCGTCGTTTCCCTACCTCCCCCGTGGTTGTTGTTGGAATCGATGAACAGTGGACGGCAGATCTGATCGAAGTGATCAATATTGCCAAGTACAATCGGGGCTATCGATACCTTCTGACGGTGGTGGATGTGTTTTCAAAACATGCCTGGGTGCAACCCGTGAAGAACAAGACGGGTCGCGCTGTGACGGATGCCTTTGCAAAGATCCTGAAAGGTGGAAGAAAGCCGATCAACCTTCAGACGGACGATGGCAAGGAATTTTACAATAAGACCTTCCAAGCCTTGATGAAAAAGAAAGACATTCATCTTTTTTCGACCAGTGGCGACACCAAAGCCAGCGTCGTGGAACGTTTCAATCGAACCTTGAAGCAGCGTCTGTATCGTTACTTCACTGTGAAGAACACCTTGAACTTTGTCCCAGTCTTGCAAGATCTCGTACGCAGTTACAATCGATCGTTCCACCGCAGTATCAAGAGAGCGCCCAATCAAGTCACTCTGACCAATACCCCCGAAGTGTGGGAAACCCTTTATGGCAAGAAAGGCAAATGGAAGAAACCCCTGTTCAAAGTGGGGGATCATGTGAGACTCAACAAGAAGTTCAGGCAGTTCAAGAAAGGGTATCTGCCTGGTTGGACGGAAGAAGTCTTTGTGGTGAGAGGGGTGCGAAAAGGGAAAGTGCCTACGTATAAGGTGAATGAATGGGATGGTTCACCGATCGAAGGTACATTTTATGAGCAAGATCTGCAGAAGGTGACGGTGGAGGACGACGACTTATTTAGGATCGACAAGATTGTCAAACGCAAAGGGGATAAAGTGCTGGTGCGCTGGAAAGGTTGGCCAGACAAGTATGACACTTGGCTGAACAAGAAGGACGTGTTTACGAAGCCATGAAGGACCTTTACGTGCAATTGAACAGCAAGGCGTGTGTGGCTGAGTTCCCATCGAATGAAGCGAACAGTTTCAAGAACCGTTTGCCTTATCCACTTGAGTTCCGAGAAACGGGTTGGAAAGTGGGGTTGAGTGGCGTCTCGTTACCCCTGTCCACTCGTACACCTCGAACGACCCGCCGAATGAATTTGACAAATCCTTTTCTGTTCCGGTTCTCTTGGTATGCGGAATGGAAACTATACGTTTGGATGGATCCGGATGGAAAGTGGGATTGAGTTCTATCTCGTTACCGGATGCCTCCATCAACCTGGATCCGTTCAAGGAGTTGACTAAACCTCTCCTGCGGGCCAAATGGTTGGCGATCAAGCAAAGGAGCGGTGTCACAACAAACGTTGAAACGAATCTGACATTTCAAGACATCCTGCACGACGATAACATAGTAGACGGTCTGAGCTTCATGAGAGCCCTCATCTTCAAGTTTGCTCAAGTCACAAATTACAAAAGTGATCCTGGCGATTCTTTGGAATATGGTAATGGGAAAACGTCCAACTATGAGTTCAAGTGGGATGGTCAAGACCTGATACTAGACAAAGCCAAAATGGACACGTCTTATGTCACGGATACCCCTGGGGACCCTTACCTGATGTCATTTGACCAAAATTTGGCACTTCAAATGGGGTGGATCAAGTGGAAAGAAGGTCTGAATGAACACGTCGTTGGTCCCAACATGAAGATGGAATTTACCCGCGCCGTCAAGACCTATCCCAATGATATTTCTAAAGGTAGATCAGATGTCTGGAGTGGGTGGCGTTACTGGGCTGTCGAAGAGGGAGCCCTCAAATTGTCCATTTATTGCAACTGGCGTTTCACGAACTTCAACAGTGCCTTTCAGAAGGTGATAGGGAATGAGACACGGTCTCTGTTCGTGTATTCCGACGTGGGTGGAAGCTCTGTGGTGGGGGACCAAGTGACGGATTTGCTTCGAGAAGTCAATTTCAGTCGCACTGGAAAAGGAGCTCAGTATTTTGAACCCACTCACATTCAATATATTCCTGTACGCAAGGAGACATTGGACATTATAGAAGTGCAAGTGGCTGAGACAACTGGTCAATTGGTGAAGTTCGGAGACGGAAATACAGTCGTCACGATACATGTCAAAAAAACATGATAGGAAATGGTTTGGTGAGATTTCATAGCGATGCGAATCAGTCTGGGGGTGGAATATGGAAAGAGATCAAGAAAAGTGGACCCGCGGTACTTCGGGACGTTCTGTCAGAAACAGCCATGGCAGGAATAAAAGGGTTGGGTCAAGGTGCAAAGGTCAATTGGAAAGGTGGACTCACTGGGATCAAGAGAGGAGCCAATCGCGTCGTCAAACGTAAAGCGAAGCAAGTGATCAATCGTCAAGTCTCGAAGAAAGTTAGAAAGGACCTTTTTGGAGTATGAATCCCATCTACTCAAGGCGTGTCAAACGTATTCCTGTCATCGCGAGCGGTTTGGCGCACCGAAGAGTGTATAAAGGGGGAATGATCCTTCCTTCAAGATCAAATCTTGTTGACTATCGTTGGATACAGACAGCCTTGAAGAGGAAGAGGAGGAAGAGGAAGAAGCGACAATGACTGACATAATAGCTCGCGCGCGATCGGTGGGGTGCTCAACCCCGCCCTGGATCTGTTCAAGATACCACCCACGGACCTCAGCATGTCCTCGTGCCGATTTGTTCCCATCAACCCCTTTACTACTGGGATCAACCCCGTGGACTTTCAAATTGACCCCCAGGAAGATTACATCGATTTGAATCGAAGTTACTTCGAAGTGGAACTACAAATGAAGAATGCAGCGGACAATGGTAATCTGGTGGCAGCCGACACCATTTTTTCAGTCAACAATTTGGCGCACTCGCTCTTCAAACAGATCAATGTGAGACTAAACGGAACACTCATCAGCCCTCAGACTGACACGTATCATTACAAAGCTTACCTGGAAGCATTACTGCATAACGACCGACAAGACGGAGAAACGATCTTGAAGCCAGAGGGGTGGTTCAATGGCATCAACGTCCCTGACGCTCTCACTGCCAATCAGTTGAACCTAGCTCATGCTGATTTTGACGGTTTGTCCCTGGACACACAACAACTGGTCCGTGATATGAAAGGTTTACTGGCTGATTTTGTTGGGGGTAACAAGGTCATTCTGAGATTCAAGCCTTACCTGGAAGTGTTTCATCTCAGCAAAGCGTTGGTTCCAGGCGTCCAAATCCAGATCCAGATGTACCTCAACTCTCCGGACATGTTCACGATGAGATCTGCGGGTGGAAAAGCCCTCAGACTGCGACAGGAGGACGTGAAAGTGAAATTGTATCTGGCTCAAGTGAGAGTCACTGCCTCTATCTACAGAGACCTGAGGGACAACATGCTCAGTGGAAAATTGGTCACTTACCCCACAGTGAGAGGTGAAATTCGCACTTACTCTCACCCCGGTGATCAGCGATACTCTGAGTGCAATAACCCTTTTCACAATCAACTCCCTAACATGTTGATAGTGGCTTTGGTAGAAGCAGCAGCCTTTAACGGGGATGTCACCAAGTACCCGTTTTCTTTCAAAAAGTTCAATGCCACCTCCGTGAAGCAATTGGTGAGAGGTGAAGAGTATCCCTATGAAACCCTGGAACTACTGCATGACAGTGGTGCCAAAGACCGTAGGGGCTACTTTAGATTCTTACAAGCGTCAGGATGTCTACGTAAAAGGACTGGAAACATGGTCAGACTGGAGGACTGGGGACAAGGCAAGCACTGCACCCTGTTTGTATTTGATAACACTGCCAACGGAAATTTGCACAGTTCAGTGCTGAACCCCAAACAGAGCGGTGATCTACACTTGGTGATCAATTTTGGAGCCAACCCAGGTGAAAATCTCACTATCCTGTTGTACGGAGAATTCGAGAATATCTTGGAAATTGACAAAAACAAGACCGTGGTGTATGACGTGTATCAGCAGTGATGGATCATTTGGCTCTGAATCATCCGAAGCTGGCCACAATCTTTTACGGAACGGTTCCAGGCGACAGACTTCCCAAGACACCGTCCAAAGAGGGACCCACTGCCTACATTGTCAACACGGATCCTCACGACAAACCCGGGATGCATTGGATAGCTCTGTGGACAGAAGGGAATGTGTGTGAAATCATGGACAGTTATGCAATCCCCTTGGAGGTGTACGGTACCACACACCCTTTGCAAGAGTGGCTGAATTGTAATTTCAAGTACAGGGTGCACAATGGAAAGAGTCTTCAGTCCTTATTCAGTCAGAGTTGTGGCGGTTATGCTTTGATCTACTTGGTGTTTCGCGCTCTGGGTCGCAGCATGAACGAGTTCTTGAATATGTTCGAAACAAACGATTATGTGAACAATGATCATAAAGTAGGAATGTGGTTAGAACGTTTGATTGTTGACGAGTTAGCTTGGCGTAAGATTGGGGACCGATTCATGGAGTGTCACCAAGACACACGAGGGTCCTTGTATGGTGTACACCATTTGTTAAATTAAGATGAATTGATTAAAGAGTTGTCAGTTGAAACAAGATGTTGCATGGTGAAGTTGAGTGGTTTCCTCAATTCTTGGTATTTTGCGGGGACATGTGTCTCCATCTACCCTTGAATCATCCATACCGTCCTACCCTTGAACGCATTTTGACATGCGATAGTTATGGAAGAGTGAGACCCCTCTTGAAAGACCAGGACCTTGCATTCCAATTCGAACTATTCTATCAACCTTCGCGAGCCATGTCCATGACAGGTGCTCACTAGAAATAAGTATGAGCGTGATCGCGTTGCGAGTCACTCGATACCATGGAACTGCGTAAAGCATTTCGATTTCACACCCCCGCGAGCCTGATGGTGACTGGACCCTCTGGATGCGGCAAAACGGTGTTCACTACCAATTTATTGTTGAACAATGCTGACTTGTTTGCTCAAACGCCGAAAAGTATCCACTATTGTTATGGTTCGTGGCAAAAGGGATATGAGCCGCTCAAGAAAGGGGGAGTGAAGTTTCACGAAGGGATTCCCGACAGCGACTCATTGCCCAAATGGTTCCCTCAAGGAGGTTTGCTGGTGTTGGATGATCTGATGGACGAATGTGGAAACGATAAACGCGTGCTGGATCTCTTCACCAAACACTCTCATCGTCAAAACATCACGGTCATTTACTTGTGTCAGGATCTGTTTCCGAACGGAAAATTCGCCAAGACCATTTCTCGCAACGCCCATTACATCGTGGCCTTCAAGAATCCCAGAGATCAATTGGGAATGCGCAACCTTTTGTTGCAATTGTTCTCCACACTATGGTCAGAGGTCCTCGACACATTCAGAAAGGTGACTGACCGCCCCTTTGGTTACCTGCTATTGGATCTGCATCCGACCAGTAAGGACGATCAACGCGTCCTGAATCACTTGTTAAAAGAGGAAGGGTTCGTGCGATGTCATCAGTTTCGAGATGCTGAGGAGTGAGGTTGCGTGGTTTAGGAGATTCCTTCTCCTTTGTGAAGCTCGGTTGAGTTGGATGAATCCAGAAGAGACGGATTACGCACCCATGCAACAAATCACACAGAGTGGGTCTAAGCATCAAGTACGGTCCATCGTGAAAGCATATAATCAACCCCACTTTGAGGATCTAATTCATACGCAAGAAGCGTTGACGAAGAAAGCAATAGCAAGGGAGCATGGCGAGTAACGTGTCCGACGATTGGTTAGATGATTGGTTAGATGATTTGGACATTGATGGTGTGCGCGTGTATGGGTCTCCGTCCTGGACGCAGTCACCGGCTGTCAACAATGTGGGTCCCTTGTCCACACCACCAGGTCCCACCACGTCTTCACCGGTGAATAACACAATCGGTGTGGGAACAGCTACCACATCGGCACCAGGGAACAACACAATCGGTGTGGGAACCACTACCACATCGGCACCAGGGAACAACACAATCGGCGTGGGTACAACGCGCTATCTCCGTCAACAGGCAGGACGTCCAGCCACACAACCCGGTCAAGGATACGCTGGAGGCAGACCCATTGTGGGGTACAAAACACCCCGACGACCCACTGCGGGTGGCAAACAACCCAGACGACTCACTGTGGGTGGCAAACAACCCACACGCCCCACTGTGGGTAGCAAACAACCCAGACAAGTACCACGTCAAAACACACCCTCGCCCTCCCCATCACACTCGTCATCCTCGGGCAGTAGCTCGTCTGCTCCCTCATCCGTCAGGCCAGGTCCCTCCCGTGGTCGAATAGGTATGAATCAAGCCCAAATGCAATGCCAACTGGAGCAGATCTTGGAAGATCAACAACGAACGGCCGCAGGACGCCGTATTGCTGGGATCACCACCACAAACACGATCACCACCACCTATAAAAACGGTCGACGCCCTACTGTGACACGCAATTCCACCAGTGTACGAAACTGACAACATCCATGAGACGGAGACGCAGAACAATAAAGGGCGGCCAATTAGAACGCCTCTTGTCGACTTTGAAACCCTTGGGAATCCGAGCTTTGAAAGGCGCCATTTATGGTGGTGTGAGTGCTGGAGCCAACAACGCGGTCCGAAAAGTGCTCAAACGAAAAAAGAAAAGAAATAGAAGAAGATAAGATGTTGCAGAGTGAAGTCAAGTGGTTTCCTCATTTCTTGGATCAATGTAAACAGTCCCTATCCTTCCCTTGTTTCGCAATGCATGGACCACGAAGCCATGAAGCGCGTCGTGGCATGCACCTGTTACAGACAAGTTTGGGCCATCGTGAACGATTACAGGGAGACCGCTTTCACGTATGAAATATGGGAATATGAACGACGCGCCAAGAAGAAGGCGAAGCAGATTGAACGAGCAAAGAAGCAGTCATGACAGTCAGTTTGATGAATGAACATCATTCCACCACGATTCTTGACTCAGAGTCCTTGAATCGATTAGACGGATTGTATCTTTTCTATCACAAACAATGGTGGTGCAAGAGAAAGATGTTTTATCGTTTCAAAAAGTGCAACACTTTTTTCAATGGCATGCCTTTGGTGATCATGGCAGCGAGTGTAGTGATTGGATCTGTGTGGAAAGACAGTTTCGTCGTGGTAGGTTTGACGTCCTTTGCCACCTTGTTGAAAGGATGGAGTGATTTCAAAAAGTATTCCTTCAAAATGGACATGTGTAAATTCGCTTACACGACCTACGAAAAGACCTTGATTGAACTCAGAAATTACGTCAGAGCTGGTATTGACGACTCTTCGATGAGCAGTTTCTTGACTAAAATGCAAACCTTGGACGATACCATCAGGGATTTCACACCCTCCACGGATGACAGATACTTCAAAAGTTACGACAAACGCTTCCAATCCCTTGGCGAGGGAGAAAAAACATAAAAAACCGGAACACGCCCATGATCCTCATTTACACCAGCAACATGCCAAGAAGAAGACGCCTCGCAGTAGGGAGAAGGAGGAAGAAACCACGACGTCAAAAAGGGGGCCTCTTTCCCTTCATGGTACCGGCACTGATAGCCAGAGCAGCCACACGCAAGCGAAGGAGAAGATAAAAAGCCCTCCAGAGACGAAACCATTCATTCAAGCACCATGGCCAAGCAAAGAAGAAAGACTCAAACGAAACGCGTCAGCAAAAAGAGGAAAATGACACGTAAACAGAAAGGCGAGGGAGTCGTCTCTGTCGTCACAGGTCTACCCAAAGCAGCATGGAGCATCACCAAAGCAATAGAGAAGAGGGCTAAGAAACAAGCCCTCAAGGCCCACGAAAAACGAGCGAGGGAATTTGACAGTGGAAAAAGAAAAACCTTCGCAGAGGAATCGTTCTCGTGCTGTGTCATGTAACAAAGATAAAAAGAGGGGAACGTCAAGAGAAAAATCACTATCCAGAGAGATGGCCAAGAGGAGGAGGAGGAGTAAAAGGAAAAGAACTCGGAAAGGTGGTTTCTCTCCCATTGGGGTGGATTTCAAACAAGGGTTCAAAGTGACCAAAGACCTGGTCAAGGCCCTCAAGAAACCCATCAATGTCAAAAAGGCCAAAGCGGCCGTTCAAGGCTACAAACAACAGTATCAGCAATACAAACGACGTGGAGGAACAAAAAGCTACAACAGTTGGTTGATTGACAAAGGGTATGCTGAAAGAAATTCTGGCTGTTGCGTCATGTGAGCATATAAGACGCTGTATAAGACACACGGCGCAGAAAGCGACGATGAAGCGGTTGCGAAGACAGCGCCCATTTTTAGAGAGCATCCAGAAAAAAAGCCAATCGATACAAGCGTCAAGACCTGTTGACACACGCCAACGCCGATCAGATCAATGCTGTCAGCGAGATGGTTCTCAATCTGCTAAAACAACGAATCCCCGTTGATGCTGCGACTTATGGGAAATTGAAACGGCATAAAAAGGTGCAAAGCGAAGTGGGCAAACGCAGAAACTCCGTCAAGCGACGAAGAGAGCATCTCATGAAGCAAAAAGGAAGAGGATTCTGGAGTGGTTTAGAAGTTTGTTTTTGAGCATGTTGTGTACGGTGAAAGGGCAAGACGACCAAGGGTATCCGCTGCTGGGGGAAGATGTAGTACCCGAAAAAACATGGTCACCACCCAAAGACGACACAGTACAGAACCTGGTACAGTTGTTGCAAGCCGCCAACGCTTGAGAAGACAAACTCAAAGAAACCGTGGCGCAATGGAACCGCAAATATCACGACTTGTACCAAGAGCACATAGCTTTAAAGTTTGGTGACATTTGTGAAACGTGTCAAACGACGCGAGATACCACCGAACCTGGTGGTTGTGTCGAGTTGTGTGCAAAGTGCTCCGAGGGGAAGAAAACCATCCAAGGTCTCCAACTCAGATTGGAAAAGAAACAAGAAGAAGTGAGATACTGGCAAGACTGTTACGAGACTGCCTTGAGCCAGCTGACGGATTTCCCTGAAAAACGACTATGACGGACAAAGTGATGATGGTACCTGTGCAGGAGTTCAAACAATTACAAAACTATTACAAAGGACAGATCACGGAGAGTGCCTTGTTGAACAAAGTGGGATGTCTGGCTGCAGAACAACATCTCATTTTGAAAGACAAGAGGATTCCAGACCGCTTGGCTGTCAAGATGACCAAACCCATGGCCCTGGAACAAGCTCGGTTGGTGAAACGCGTGCGCACAGGGTCTGCAGGCTCCACTGTGTACAAAGGCACCGAAGAACCCGAGGGAATGGCCGACGGACCCATAGAAAGCATGTTGAGACAAATCATCAAAGGGGTCCAACAACCCAAGAAGGAACCCACCAGTCCAGTCAGAATCAAGCAGGAACCTGCTACACCCTCCACGTCAGGCATCAAAAAAGAGGCTCCTTCCACTTCAAAAATTCCAAGACCCAAAAAACCCTCAAGCAAGGCACCCACCAAAGCATCAATACCCTTAAGTAAGGCACCCACCACAACCAAAGCATCAAAACCCTCTCGCAAGTCCAAGGGAGTGTTCAGAAAAAGCTTGGAGGGAGCCGTGGACGGAGCCTTGAGATCACTGACGAAAGGGAAAAAACCGAAACGAAAGACAGAAGTGGAAAAGTTACAACCCTCCTCAGGTTGGGAAGATTGGGATCCTCAAGGAAGTCTGAGAGGCCCCCTGCGGTATGACACGGACGAAGAAAGCGATTAAAAAAACCAGGAGGAGGAGGAGTGGTATTGACATTCAAAAATGGTTGGGAAAGACAGGGTTTGAGTTCCATTGGCCTGGTTATTAATACATGGGACCTGGTGCGAAATTGAAAAAACGCCTGGCACGGGGAGATCCTGGGATCAACCGATTGGATCGAATAGCCAAACAACACGACATCGATTAGCCAAGAATTTACAAGACAAGTGAAAAGCGGACACAAAAATGATCAAGGCCATTGACAAGTTGCCACGAAAAACCATGACAGAACGCATCGTAAAGAAGATTATGCAAACCAAGAAACGATTCCAATTGTAATTTTTATTTGCAACAAAAACAATAAAGTGTTACAGATTGTTGTTGTTAAAAAACGACGCATGATTCAAATAGGTCCCTACTACCTGGATACACAGAAGCAGAAGGTATACAAGTCAGTCCAAGTCTCTCAATGCTTATCTGATCCCCAAACGATGTTGAGGCTATGAATAACAACCTGAACCTAAGGGATGCGATAAGTGAATTAGGAGTATTGAAATAAAACATGCTATACACTGCCCTTCGCAACTCGGCATGCAAATGAGTATTAAAAGGCACAAACACAGTGCCATGAATGTACACTCTCTGAATGCCATGGTCACGCACAAAACTCTCCAATTCCTGATAGTACTGGAACCACACCACAGCTGAAATGGGTGCAGGTAGGATGGACCATGTACGAGGTGTCAAAGAATTATGCGTTTGGAAGGGGCGAGCTTCATCTCTGTAACTAAGAATGACATCATGCACTGACCAATAATTCCTGTTTCTCCGCTGAATCTCGGACTCTACAGAAAAAAATCAAAAATCGAGAATTAAGAGGTCATCCTGATACAGTGGCGGTCCTCCAGGGTGAGGTAACAAACTAAGGTGTTCGACCAGGATAGTGCTGGAAAAATAATCGTCTCAGACAAACAACAGTCTAAAACTGAACCCTCTCGTCATGTTGAACACAGGATATGGCGTATTGAACACAAACATTCTATACATGGCTCGTCTCATGGCAACCGTGGAATCAACGGGTAACCTCACATGTCCATGCACATACAAATGATAGCGAGGGAACAGTCTCATGAATGCCTCCAGCTTATGGTAATAGTCTAGCCAGATACCCGCATCCACCACGTACGGTATCTCAGTCCAAAACAAGGACCCGTAATAGTGAGTACGAGTGAACCTCTGTTCATTTCTGTAACGGCGCAACTCTCGCAAAACTCGACCCATCCCATCGTAGTGAAGTGTACCTTTCTCAAACGGGTTGTCGTCGTCTGTTTCAAGCTCTTCATCCATCTCCAAAACCACTTCACGTTGGTACCCCTCATTATCGCTGCGACAATGACCGCAAGTGGGTAACGTGGTCACCATCTGACGGTAACAAGGTTTGTGCATGAACACACCGCAACACGGAGTGCATTGACATCTCGTCACAGAGTTGATGTCAATGCCTCTCTGACAAATGAAGCAGACCTGCTCAAGCGGAGATTCCTCCGGGGCCAGACTGCGCAGTCGTCTGCTACGTCTCAACTCTGACATCGCAAAATCAATGAAAAACCAAGATCAGAAAAGCACGGCCTTTATAGAAGTCAACGCAACCAATCAGAGCACAGGAAATCATCACGTGGTAAAATTGACGACCGGGGGATAGGGGGGTATCCCCCCTTTCGCAACCGACTAGGGGACTGGACCCCAATCGTTAGAGACTGGAGCCCAATTCAGACGATAGTATAAAAACGCGCCCGCCACCGGAATCGCCGCATTTTTCAGAGTTCCACCTCGGACAGTAAACATGGCTGAGCTGACAGATAAAGAGTTAAACAACCACATGGATGACTATGAACAAGTGAGTACTTAAGGCAACAAAGTGTGATCCTTCTTTTTGAGACCCTCTTGGTCACACCTTGTTCTCTTCTTAGAGTTACTGGGACTGGTTACCAACAGAGATCCAACACTATATCCATTCACTTTCAACGTGGCAAACCATCCTGGACTTGCGCATGAATACCACCAGGAAACGCTTGCTCAAAGAAATCCTCGATTACCACACACTGAAAGACGACTGGGGAATGGGGCACATCAAATGCGCCTTGCTTCCCTGTGATAATCCAGGGTGTGATGGAAAAATAGAGAACCTAAAGGCGGAGCTGAAAAACAAGCACCTGGTCGTCACTGCCCATTACACAAATTACGTTGAAAATGAACTTACGTCGAATTTTTGGGGTTCGGCATTATGGACGCCCTTAACAGATTACCTCATGTGAAAAAGCGCTTGACTCGAAAATGGGGAAGTTTAATCGAACTAACACCCCCTTAGAACTTTGTTATTGTCAAATAAAAAACAGTTTCATTGAAAATAGACTCTTTTTCATCTCAGAACACACTTCGTCGCAACCACGACGAGGCGTTCCCCGATGATGATGATGACAATTGGATCTTTGATCCAACCCTTGACCCTGTCATGGTCGGCGGAAGAGCAGGTACCAATCCCCTCCTTGAATTTGACTTACAACCCATCGGAGCACGACGCAATTGGAGAAACGCAGTCAATAAACAACGCTACGAAGCCACGCTGCGACAACAGAGAGACAGTACCCCTACCAATAATATAGGACAAGAACTGACCCACGCATTACGGAGGTCCATCCAACGACAGATTGACGCTGACAACACCCTGACGCCTCATTCCACTGTTCACTTCACCATGCAATCCAGTGCCTTCTCACACGCCTTCCAATCCACCACCTTCACCGTACGTGAATTCGCTGAAGGCAGTGAAAGACTGGATACCTATCTCCAGACCCTCGCAGCCAAACTCAATTCCAACGAAGAATTCGCCCCCGACGACACCTTCAGCATGGAAACCACTTTCATACGCACCCCAGGGCCAGGCAGTGGAAACGGAAAACGATACAATCCGAGCCATGCTGCTGTGCACGGTATCGCGAAAAAATCCCGCATCACCATCAAGAATAAGGACAACCTCTGTTGTGCCAGGGCCATCGTCACCATGAAAGCCTTGGCGGACGCTGACGGGAATACCAGAGACCTAGAGTACCACAACCTCAAACAAGGGTACCCCGTCCAAGAAAGAAAAGCCAAGGAACTTCACCAGCTTGCTGGAGTCACTGAAGGACCCTGCGCAATCCCCGAACTCATACGATTTCAGGCCTCCTTACCCAACCATCAGATCAAAGTCGTGTCCATTGATCCACCGCACATGATCATCTTTGCCGGAAACCCCGGAATGCCCACTGGCAAGATCATACGGCTCATCAAGGAAGACGGGCATTACGACGGATGCAATTCTTTCGCTGGATTCCTCAACAAATCCTATTTCTGCGACAATTGCAACCGGGGATACGATCATGAAGACTTCCGTCGTCATCCCTGCACAGGCAAACGCTGCACCTCCTGCAAACGCTTGGACTGTCCCGATTTCCTCGATGCCAAACAACCTCTTGCACCTGGTCAGTTCCCTACCCCAACCTCCGTCTGCCACCTATGTCTCCGCAAATTTTTCGGAGACCAGTGCTACAACTACCACTTGCAGCGTCGGAGTCTCCGCCTCAAATCCATCTGTGACTTCCTCAAGAAATGCCCCGACTGTCGTCACGTGTACAAACTGGATGACAAAGTACGTCCTGGCCGTAACCGTCGTGTCCCCGCTCACAAGTGCGGATGGGGAGAATGTCACATCTGCGAAAAGAATGTGCACCTGGCAACGCACCAATGCTACATTCAACGACTCAAACGAGATGTGGACGATCCCAAATGGAAACGTGTCGCGCGATGAAGTGGGCACATGAACAATGCTCGAACCTGCCCCCAATGATCCTGACACTCGCATGTGGATACAACGAGACCCTCCACCCCAAGTCTACTGCGACTACGAAGCCATCACGGATGCCGAGGGAAATCAATCACCCATTCTTCTCTGCGCCAAGACCGACGAGGAAGACGATAGTCTCCTTTTACGGAAACGACTGCACAACTGAGTTCTTTCACTGGCTAGAAGAGATAGCTCTGGACTAAGATGGAGATGACAGACATGTCACAGCTATCTTCCACAACCTGAAAGGATACGATGGCATGTTTCTCCTACAATATTGTTACGCCACACACCGACAAGTCAAAAACCAGATCACAGTGGGTACCAAGATTCTTTCCTTCCAGTCAGACCGCTTGACGTTCAAGGACTCCCTGTGCTTTCTCCCATTCCCACTGGCCAACTTTCCTGCGACGTTCGGAATTGAGGAACTGTGCAAGGGATTCTTCCCGCACAAACTCAACACCTTGGAAAACCAAGACTACGAAGGACCCATGCCCGATGCTTCCCATTACGATCCCGACGGCATGTCCGCCAAGAAAAAAACCGAGTTTGAACGATGGTATGCTGAAAAAGTCGCTGCCAACTACCAGTTCGTCCTGCGGTGTGAAATGGAAGCGTACTGCGAGTCCGACGTCAAACTCCTCAAAGCTGGATGCAGAAAATTCTGGGATGAATTCAAACAGAAAGCCGACTTCGATCCCATGGAGAAATGCGTCACCATCGCCTCTGCCTGCAACCAATTCTGGCGCAAGAAACTCGTCCCCACCAACAAGATCGCCTCGGAACCGCCACAAGGTTGGCACGGGGCCAGATCCAATCAATCCATCAAAGCCCTCAAATGGCTAGCCTGACAAGAACACCAACTACGGCTCCAACATCCTGCCCCAGGCGATCGCATCCGCACTGTACGAAACGGAGGGGAAGTGCGTGTGTTTGACAGGTATCTGGCGGACGGGTTCGATCCCCGTGGTCCCCTCACTCAACGACCCACCGTCTACGAATTCAATGGCTGTTTATGGCACGGCTGTCTTCGCTGCTTTCCCAAGAACCACAACCGATTTCCCCTATGCCACCACGACCGTACCCTCCAAGAAGTCTACGAAACCACTCTTATGAAACAAGAAGCCCTGAGACAATGAGGCTGTGACGTGAAAATCATGTGGGAGTGTGACTGGGACCTAGAGGTGAAAACCAACCCAGATCTCCGTCAGTTTCTCAACACCTTGGAAATGGTCGACCCGCTCCAACCCAGAAACGCCTTCTTCGGCGGACGTACGAACGCTGTCAAACTGCATCACGTGGCAGAGAGAAGAGTCAATGAAAAGATCAAATACATCGACGTCACATCCTTGTACCCATGGGTCAACAAGACACAAGAGTACCCTGTCGGACACCCAACAGTCCTCGTCAATCCCGACGATCAAGACATTCGCCATTACTTCGGGATGGCCAAAGTAGACATCTTACCTCCCCAAGGACTCTATCATCCAGTCTTGCCCCACAGGCACAAGGGCAAACTCACCTTCCCACTATGTCAAGCGTGCATGGAAGAAGAGATGACGAAACCCCTCTTGGAAAAAATCGTGCCTCTGCAGACACACACCCCAGCAAGGCATGCTGCGCGGAGAATGGTGCACCCCCGAAATCCAAAAAGCCGTGGAAGTGGGCTACACTCTGATCAAGATACATGAAGTCTATCACTTCCCTCCTGAGCAATGCCAAAAGGGACTCTTCGCGGATTACGTCAACACTTGGCTCAAGATCAAACAAGAATCTGCTGGATATCCTGCTTGGGCTACCACCCCTCTCGACAAAACCATTTACGTGCAGAGATACCATCATAGAGAAGGCATCGACCTCGACCCCGACCCCAATCTCATCGTCAAGAATCCCGGACGCAAAGCCACTGCCAAACTCATACTCAACAGCTTCTGGGGCAAGTTTGGAGAAAATCTACACAAACCCATCACCAAAGTCGTTCACACTCCACACGAACTCTTCGCCTTGGTCTCCGATCCGTTCAGCGTCATCCATCAAGTACGACTCTCCAACGACGACACGCTCGAAGTGAAAATTTTTGATAAAGGACTCAACATTAGCAATACCCTTAAGCGGATGGATGAAAATTCCAAAAATATTGAGGTTCATTGCGTGAATCAATAATTCGTCTTGGGGATAGATGTCAAAGCCCTTGTCAAGAACTGCTTTAACGAAGCAAGGAGATAAAAATCTTTGATTGCTTTCACAGTAACCAATCTCACCAGAAGTGAGATAAAGTGTGGATATATAGGTATCGTTAAAAGAACTTCTTTCCCTCTTGGGGCTTTTGAAGTAAGTCTTCTTAAATTCACCATCTGTTGTTTGATACTCCAAAAAGGAATTATCATTTTCTCCAAAAATTTTCTGATCTTCTATTTTTGCCAGAAGATCAAGACTTTGCGCATTCAAAATTTCAAGTCTAAAACCTTAAGGAGGATGTTTCACCGGCATGCTTTGCGCGCCTAGTCAAAGCATATTATCAAAGCGTCTGTCACGTGACCTTCGCATTCTCGCATATTCGAGTGGAGAGTTCTTCGGCGGTATGGAGATTGTTGATGGGAATTGCGCTCCCTTTTCGTCTTCAAACTTAATTTATATCCACTGTATCGATTCAAACGTTAAATTTGAGTATTCCTTTAGTGAAATAGCTTCGCTAAACTTAATAACCGTGCTTGGACACGTAAGTTTCCCGTCCGATTTGCGCTCAAGACGGCTTGTGTTATTCCTTTACACAACGGAAATCTTGGACAGTCTAAGAAATAAGAAGGCCCCAGTCGTATCTAGAGTTAAAGCAAGTTGTTTCTTCGAGGTAAGCCAACTCATCATTTTATTCTTTGTTAGTTTCCTCCTCCTTTTGCGGTACAGAGACAAATATATCGGAAACGCGATGCTTTTCGTAGCCCTCGTTCACCACAAATTCATGATTGATCTCCAGCCAAAAACACTCTTCCTTCACCGTTACTTGTGTCATTACCCACGACATATCCCTTGATGAGTTTTAATACCATTTCTTGGTCGGAAATAGCTAGAGAGAACAGTCTAATTCGGAAATGTTTTGACTTGAAGGTTTTGTAATTTTTCATGTTATTTTGGCTTTCTTGCTGTAAACTTTAAGCTTATTATATTTGTTTTTATTATGTTATGCTAACTTTATCATGTTCTGCATGTATATGTCAGTCATCACACCAGATTTCTGCCTTTATTTACAGATGGACGAGGGGAAGACTGTCATGCTTATCAGCAGGGTTGAACTTCTGGAAAATCAAAGTTTAGTGTCTGCCCCTTTACCTCCACGGAGTGATTATGGTGTCAATCAATATCCAGAAATGCCATGGCTGGACTGTGAGACTGTTAACTGCAACTGCAGTAGATTTCCTGAGCTGAGCAATGTAATTCTAGCAGAGCAACCTACCCCTAAAAGCAATGTTGAAGTGAATGGAGAAAATTCATCAGATGAGACACCTGCATCCTCAGTGGCAAATGATGATATCGATGACTTGGAAGTAACATTGTATTCAGAATATGTGAAATTAAAGGGGTGCACATACCATGAACATTTTCAAGAAGCACTCAAGTCATGCAAGTCAAAGCAGCGAGCTGGACAGGAAATTCTGTTAAAGCTATATTATGAACCAACAAATGTGGCTGATGAAACTGCTGTTGTGGCACAAGTGCAATTACATGATGGAGAATGGACATCCATTGGCTACATCCCAGGGAAAAAAGTGCAAAAAATTCTTGATGCATTTCTATCTGGTATTATCAAATCTGTTAAGTTCAAGAAAATCGAGTATTCGTACATTTGGTCAATCGGCGAATTCAAGTACATACCAACTTTGGTTGTCACCAAACAGGGACGCTGGCCAAGAGACAATGACAGTTACAGCTACAATGACTAACATTAACTGTTTGCTTAGCATATCTCATTCTTAACGGGTAGTGCTTAATCTTTAGATCTTAAGATTTGTATTCCATATTAGGCTTCACCACAAAAGACCTATGGCACTCAGGAGAGTAAGGCCACTGTCATGGTCACCAAAGTATACTTCTTCCAGGTTGATATCACTAAACAGTTGACTTCGCATAGGTAGAAATTGCCAAGTAACAGGTGGGGTAATAAAACGTTTTTGGAAGAAAAGGCAGCGAGATTTAAGCTAATGTAGCAACAATTTTTGTGCTTCGACAAGAAATTGCCTAAAAGAAATGGTTCTGCTGTAATGTTTGCCAAGTTCTACCTCCATCCAGCAGGTTGTTATCACTAAACAGTTGACCTCCTATAGCTAGGTAATGCAGAGTAATAAATAGCTCAAGCTGGTTGGTATTCTGTCATGAATAATGCTGACGATGTTTCATGTTGGAATTTTGAAAAATTTGCTAATCACATCTTCCCACCCAAATTCTTGTTGTTGCCATGGGAATCTAGACTTACTACATTTTTTTCAACTCTCAAGGGGGGTACCATTGAAATTAATCAGGTTCTCAGAAATGTACAGTAAAATACATCATGTACAAGACTCACTAATATTTATTTCAACATTTTTGCAGAAACCAATCTTAAATTTGTACATATTTCCAAATAAGGCAAACATCTTTATGCTGTCAATTGCCTCTCAAATAGTGTGCTCTAAAGCACATATTTGGTGTAAAACCATGTAAAACCTGTATCAGAAAGTGTTGATATAAAGTTTTCTTTTGAAAAATTATCTAAATAATGCTATGTTTCTTATGTGGATGTTGTTTCTCTATTGTCTGATTGGAGGAGCCAATTTTTAAATTCACTGTCACACCCACCCTGCTTTCCAAATTAACATTTATTGGTTTAGCTGCATGTGTTGGGGAACTGGGGGTTGTCCTAACACAGGCCTATGTAAACGTTGCCTAATTGATCCTCTGTGTCGAGCAGGAAGAAATGCCCTTCCTGGGACAAAATTGGACCCATCTTCTCTCTGGTTTATCCTTAAACGGTGTAGGCGAAGAGGGTGGTGGGCTGGGTCAGCATCATCATCTATGTCAGGGCATTCATCGAAGGATGGATATTCTTCTTCACCTCTAAATCTCTCATTCAGTGTGAAGAAATAGAATGGAAGTGTGTTGTCCATTCGCTTGCAGAATTCCCTGAAAGAAAATATAGATATGTATATATGTTTGGTGTATCTAAAACTAAACAAAAAGCTCTATGGTTTGCTTTCTTGCTTATTTACATTGCATTGTTTAAAATTTCGAATGGTAAATTACACAACAAAGGCATTTTAAATGTGTGATTGTGCTTGCTAGGATTCAGTTGAGACAAGAGTGGCACATTCATCATCCTCTAGGAAGAAATAGAACAGAAACAAACAACAGAACACTAACCAACATTATCAAAATGCAACATTACAGTATCTTTTTAACATGAAAAGTTACAGTCAAACCAAGTGTAGCGTACCCCTCAAGATTACATTAATGAATTGATTATTTGAATATTGAACCCACCAGTCGTTTCACAAACTAATGAATTGATTATTTGAATATTCAACTCGCTAGTGATTTCAAGAATGCAGTGATTTTTTGAATATTCAACTCGTTAGCCGTATTCTTGGAATGACTAGCGGGTTCAATAATAGAATAATCTATTCATTATTGTAATCTTGAGGGATACGTTTGAGTTGGTTTGACTGTTATGTACATGTACCTGACTAGTTTTGGCCATTTTTCCTTGAACTGCTTGAGAGAGAAAAGCAGTCCGAGGTAGCGATGGGCAATACTGAAAAACGTCTCCAGATCATCTGTACCACCAGCCCTGGGATGCTCAGCATAGCCAATGTCATTGTTTAGCCTTCTACGGTGCTCTTGGCTTTCAATGTTGGTTGTCATTTCTATCAACGTTTCTCGAGAGAATCCACGGATGCAATCAACTGGTCTGAATGAAAAATACAGGCTTTTCAAATGAGAAAAAAATAGTTCATGCCAAAAAGAAACCCCTTAGGGTTACATTATATTGATGTATGAGTACTTAGCAAAATAAATTTGTATTTCAAGACAAATTATTATGCCATCTATTTTTCCTTAGCACCCTACACCCCCCCCCCCCCCCTTCGTGCATCCCTGCCACTTGTGATGACCAGTGTCTGTTTTGTGCTACAAGAGTGAAGCACATAACTGCCAGAAGACAACCTACTTCACCAATGTATTGAGATGCACTGTACATTCAATTCACAGTTTCAAAATGCATATTCTATTTCAACTCCCGAACCTAACAATTAGTACGTGTGGTGCTAACCTGTTGATGTCAATGGTACGGAAGTCATAGCTGTCAACATGCCAAGGCATCCATTCATCTAATACATAGTTTAACATCTGGTAGTTAAATCTGCATCGTTGCAACTGGCTAAGACCTCTACCATCGGTAGCTTCATGCCACTTGGTTAATACCTCTATGTGACAAGCCTCTTGATCATGTCCACTGCGCCGAAGTGAAGAAACAACGTGCGATGATATCAGTCGTTCAGCGTCAACAAGGGACTGCTTCCTCTTGCCAATCAGAGCGGCATGTGTCAAGCCACTGAGAGAATCCATTACAACATCATCAAAGGCCTCAAAATCTAGAGAAGGATCTCTACCCTGCCTAATACTGCTGGCTGCGCGGCGGAAGAGATGATTATGGTCACCACGGTCATGTCTCTCCTCACCAGTCACAGGATCAACTTCAGGGACGTACAAGTAGGTGGAGAAGTCAACCCCTCTTTCTTTCCAGTAGTCAATCGTTGCCCTGAATTTGCATGTGGCAGCTATTGATCGAAGCTTGTCCAAGAGTGATTCTGGGGTGTCACGCCTGAATGGGAATGGACTGTAGCCAGGGGGAACAAGATTGCCACGTACAAAAGTAACTGCATCATCCAATGACATTCTGTCAGCACCATACCTCAGCTCGTGAATCTGTGCTATCAGCTCATCAGGTATGTCAGGATCTGGTGATCTTGCAATGGGTCTCCCAGCTGGATCAACTGATTATAAAATAAAATCTTAACTTGACAACTTAAAGGACAAAATTAATGAGAGAAAACTCCTGTTCAAAGAACTTATAATTTTAACTTAGTGATTGCTGGTTTAAAATTTCACACATATGACTTAATGGATCATTCAGTAAAGGCTTTTGCCTGCCTTTATTGATTTGAGTTGTCAGTCTCCTTGCTATGAGATAAACAACATAATCTATAATTTACTTATGCATTTGTTATGTCAATTATAATAATACATGCATCAGACTTCTTATTTGTAAGGTATTTATTTTAGTTTCTTCAATTGATGCTGTTTGTCAGTTAAACGTTGCCTTCAAGCCCACTAAATCCCATTTTGAACAGCCATAGTTAGTGGATGGAATGCCTGCTTGATTTAAAGACACTGGTATAATCCTCGAGTCTTAAATGCCATCAAAATTAATTTATTAAGTAAATACAGTGCAAATTTAATAAAAATATGCATGTACATATATAGTACTCACCACCAACTTTCTCGAGCTTATCAAGAAGGGTTTTCTTGCTGCACCTGCTCACACTTTCCTTAGCATCATGAATTAACTGCCATAGGTGCAAAGGTCGTGTCTCCCCTTGAGACCTCAACGAGCAGAACTCTCCATCAGTGACAGTACCTGATGTGGAAAAGAACAAAAAAATTAAATGATTATAAAATACATGTTAAAATGCCAGCCTGCTCTAAACTTTGAGAAGCTTGTAAATATACATTTAGGCAGACAGACAAAAAAATCAGCTACATATTATTATGAAATTTAAACAATGTCATCCACCCATCCTAAATCATTCAAGTGTGGGAGATATGGTTCAAAATGCATGTTTTCATCAGAGAAGGTAGGTCCCAGACCCAGACCGTTTGATCTGGAGTGAGGTACACCTTGGGGTCACTGGGCCTCGAATTAAAGAGAAAAGAGGAACAGGCAACAAATTTGTTACTGGATTACCTGTGACACATAATTGCCGTTTTCGCATCTCCTCTTTGAGATCCTTCGTCAAATCTCTGACAAACTGATCCTTTAACGTTCTGCAAGGCACATAACGAACTGGTAAGGCATACGGTTTCTTTGATCTTTTCTCATCAGATAACATGAGCACCAGGACATGCGTTGCAGCGGTTCTTTTCTTTTTGAAGAGGTTCCTCAAGTAAATGAAACTGCTGGCTGCTAGGTTATGGACAGATGGCAACACATATTCAGCTTGGGTAGCATCAGCAATGGTGGCAAGTGCATTTTCAAGGTCATGATGGAGCTCTTGACTTTGCTGCAGTAGGATCTGGAACTCCACAACCTCCCAGTTGGCTGCCTTCAAGGTTTCTTCAGGACAATTTGCTTGCCTTGTTTTCTTCTCGAAGTGGTTTGATGCCTCTTGAAAGCCTTTATCTAGGAATGTGATGTCTCCTGTCAGGGCATCAAGTACTCGTGGGAGGACCGCCTTAACCGTAGCCACATCTCTCAGTTTCAGTCTGTGCATATCTGCCATCCTTTTCTCATATTCCTCTCTCAATGCCTGCAGTTTACCATCTCCAAGGTCTTCATCTCCATTCCATACTTTTCTCTCCCAGGATTCCATCATGCATTGTTTGATGTCTGTGGCATCGATCTTGATCCAATACCGCCCACTTGGGTTGGATGACTTAAGTTGGTCAAGTGCTGCAACCTAAAACAGATAACTGATTTATAATGCAGCTACATAATAATAAAACATTGTGAACTTTTACTGTGACTTGGTAGGCAAATTATTCACTTTACCTGTAAGAGAGGGTCCATTGTAAATGGTGAGTCGCTGTCGTGTCTCCATTGTGTTGTTCTGCTAACACAGGCCACATTTATCCTGGCCTAAAAATGAACAAGAACAAAATTGGAATTGCCACATCTGTAGGGAGGATTTGATTGTAATGTATGTCTATCAAGGTCACTATTTCATGGTCTTCCTATAATTTCAATTATTCCTATAATTTCAATTATAATAATATTATTTAATACTTATCATTCACCTGAAATCATTGTCAGTATCAACATAAGAATTAAAGGTTTTTTAAGCTTCTTTTGCTTTATATGCATAGAATTTCTTGTACCTTTTGTGGCTTCCCAACATCCTCTTTTTTCAGGCCACTCCACATTGGTCCTGCGAATAGTCTTTTGAACCTGTCAGGAAATTCTGCACTCATGGTCTGCAACCACAACTTGTAGTCCTCTGGTTGTTTGATCTAGAAAATTTTATATAAAACTTCCAACAATCAGTACAAGAGAAAATTTCTTTGGTGTGCAATCTCACATCACCCCAGTAAAGTAAGCATTCAAATTGCTGCACAATATACCATAGCAGACATGCCATAATAAAAAATTTGATTAAATTGAGATACAAATATTATTGTGCTTTACAGGTCACAAAGTTATAATAGCCCACTCTTCCCTTCCCAATAAGCCTCCCTGTCCCTCCCCCTTAGACGTATAGACTAATGATTGACAAAAGCTGAGATGATTGACATAATTCGTCACAGTAGGAAACTACCTTGTAAACCAAAAAAATAGAGCTTAACCCTTACGTCAAATAAGGGAAATGTAAAGAAATGTTTGGTTTCAGGTATGAAAAATGGTTTGCCACTGACTCTTGTTATTTCTTATCAAGAAATAACACGAGTCAGAGGCAAACCATTTGGCGCACAATGGCGCACAGTATTGGAATTGATTTTATTTCCAACACAGGTTACTGGTCAATACAGCTTTTAGCCTCAAGATGAAACATATCCTGATAAAGTCTGCCAGCAAACTGTACTTAGCCAGGGTTTAAATGAAACAATGTAAGGGAAAAGAATTCTAGACATAATTACCTGGTTAACATTTGTACAACTGAAGAATTCAATTTGGTACTCAATCAGGCCAAATGGCATCCTGTGAATATCCAGCTTAGGTTTTCCATCTGGTCCCCAAATACACCTACTCCATTTGGAGATCAAATTGGGCTTGCCATTGTCTTGAAGGAATTTCATACCCTTGAGAGAAGTGCTTAGAAACGTTAATGGGTTGCTTGTGATGCCAGTTTCCTTAGCAAGAGTCAGAAACAGTTCATCAAGAAGCTTCTCTCTGTTGCAGGAGGGTAGCTTACTAACTAGCTGGTTGATGAATTTCAATAATAGATCGTAGCTACAAGATTTGAATCTGTCTGACAATAGCTCGACTATCTGCTCTTCTTTAATGCGGGTTAGAGCTTTCACAGCTACAGCAACCAGCTGTTTTCCTGAGAGGCAATCCAACTGTTTAAGCATATCTGGGTGCACATTTTCCAATTCTTGGTCACTGTCGGGAAGCTCCGAGATTCCAAGGTAGCTATCTATGGAGAGGCCATATTCCTCCTCGGCATCCTCTAGGGAATTAAATTTCTTCCTCAGATGGTTTACCACCCTTTGTCTCACTGTGGACCCTGAAACAATCAGGAATTATTTCTGTTAAAGAGGGGCAAGTGTCTAAAGAAACTGTGGTGCTGCGTCAGTGGGACTATTTTATCAACTGGGTTGATAATGTGAATTGGCCACCGTAAGGAGATTCGGAAGCTGACGTTTCGAGCGTTAGCCCTTCGTCGGAGCGAATCTGTTACTTTGATTTGATGTAATCCAAAATCAATAATATGTTTAAAACATATTGTAGTTTGCTTTTCAAATTGCAAGAGTTCTCTGCACTCAAGTATTACATGGCTTGCAAGGATTACAGGAGCAGTGTGATTTCATAGAAACTGATGATAAGACAGTGTTATTCATTTTTGAAAACATGTAATGTTATATTTCTGCTGATGCTAAAGAACTCAATATTTTTAAAAAAGAATGTTTGGAAAAACAATACTGAAGTTTGAAATATTAAGACTATAAAATGCCATTATATTTGACATTCAACATGAATCAGAAGATACATGGATAAAATAAGCCTTGGAAGATATATTCATGCCACAGGCAATAATAACAAATAATTTATACACCACTAAAAAGCAGGATGCATTTTCAGACAAAGAAAGGCAAATAAAACCCTAAAAATTGACAATACTTTTCACAGGTCTCTTCAATCTAAAATTAATTTGACAAAATGAAAACTTGGGATAAATAAGAACACAGTAACTAAACACTTACCAGTTCTGAGGTGACTTTGGCCTGAAGTGGATTGAATATATTGAGCAGCCTGTATCCAGTAAGGGTCAGATGGATTCATGCTTGGCCATACTGCTGTGGACGAAGGAGACTTTTTGTCTTCATGCAAGCACACGAACTGCACCAAAGCTCTCTCTTCACCTCTTGACCAAGGTTTGCGATGCATTTTTGGGGAAGCTGCCACGTGTAGCACATTCGGTGATCTGACACCTTTCTTGCGCGTCACAAATCGACATCCACCCTGATTTAAAAATAACCAAGTATGCATGAGAACTTCTTTTGCTGTGAAGTATCTCTCGCATTTTTACAAAAAGAGCCAACATAAACAACTGTTTTAAATTGAACTTGACTACTTAAGATCTTTTAACTTTTGCCGAGCGTACCTTTTGCGATGAGAACAGCCGCTTTCCTTCAAAGCCCGTTGTGGTCTCGAGTGGTGATCTCCCAATTTCGCTCGTTTTCTTGTGAAGTTTTTCAGCCTTCTTTGGAGTTGTTCCAGTTGGGATAAGCTTCCTTTTCGCGGAAGAATCCATCGCTGCAAGCTGCACGACGAAGCTACAGACTAGTGTAAATGCTTCTGCATATAGAACAGTTCCATGGACAATCTTGTAATCATTTCCTTCGAAACAGAAATGGAAAGTGGCAATACACGGTTCAATTCATCGTGTCGCGAGTAAAAGAAAAGACTAATTTTGGCGCCTATTTTAAGCATAAATTCAAACTGCCGTATCTTTCAAAAACTTGGAGACCTTAGGCGACCTAAGCGACTGAAGAACGTTCAATGATCGAACAAAGCATAAACGTGACTTTTGTTGTAAGGTCTTATGGGAATTCGGAAGAATGGGCCAAACAGTGAGCCGACCATTCATTCTCAATTCACAACAAAAGACCCCTTGTATCCATGTAATATATGTTCGTGAAACGATTATGAGCAATCTTCGAGACCAAATACCTCTTTGTTCGGCCGAAATAACGATCTAAGATTAAAGTTTTCAAAAATTCAAAAGGTAATTTATAAGCGGTTCCTTGAGCCGAAATTCTTACCTGAGAAAAAAGGCCAAAAATGGCGGGAGAGCAGCTTCGCGGCCACCATTTTGATTACAAACAGAAAAAATTGGCCGAGCGCGCAAAGCATGCTGGTGAAACGTCCTCCTTTCTTCTGGGGCAAGTTTGGAGAAAATCTACACAAACCCATCACCAAAGTCGTTCACACTCCACACGAACTCTTCGCCTTGGTCTCCGATCCGTTCAGCGTCATCCATCAAGTACGACTCTCCAACGACGACACGCTCGAAGTCGTTCACTCCAACCTCAAGGACAATCAACCCGATAACGGCAAAGTCAACGTCTTCGTCGCCGCTTTCACCACCTGTCACGCACGACTCAAGCGCTACACCTACTTGGAACAACTGCAACAGCGTGTCCTCTACTTTGACACCGATTCCGTCATCTACACGGTCAGGTCAGGCCAGGTCAACCAGACATTGCTCTAGGAGACTACCTAGGGGACATGACCAACGAACTCGACGACGACGACTTCATCACCGAATTCACTTCGGCGGGTCCCAAAAATTACGGGTACAAAACCCTGCAAGGCAAAGTCTGCTGCAAAGTCAGAGGATTCACCCTCAATGTCCGGGGAGCCCAACAACTCAACTACAACGTCATGCGCCAAAACCTCCTGGACGAGATCCAACAACCTCTCGATGAACGATGCAATGTCAACGTCGTAAACCCAAATTTCTTCTGGAGAAACCCAGCCACCAAAACATCTACGAATCATCACACGCACCATACTTATATGCTATTGTAGCTTATGATAAACGTTCTTTGTCATTCGAAATAATTAACTTAAATTAAAAAATGTTCAAAACATGATAAATTTTGTGTTCTTTCAAGTTATTCAGTGCCAGAAAAAAACAGTGCTTGATTCACTTCACTTCGAACCTGTTGATTTGAAGGCACTGTTTCTTTTGTAATTCCTATTTCAAACATATTGTATTCTTGTCCTCTGACAATTGTACGTATGTGTTTATGGAGAATAAACAGGTTCTCAGCCAGACAGAACAAAGGGAAAAAACGTGAATTGTGCACATCCTATTGATGCTGTGTAGCCTGAGTATCAGGCTTTTCCTTTTCCCCTGGGGAGGTCCTCGTAAATTTTAGAGAGGAGTGTGCGGTGAAGGTTCTTGAACCCTAACCCTATTTAGGGACTAAGAAAGCGAAAACTGAAAAATTAAGGCCCAAACATTCGTTTAGGTGGTCATTTTCACACTCCACTGTTTTACGGGAAACCCGACTCACTCTCGCAGTTTAGAGATGGATTCAAATGTTTATGAAAAAAGGGTTCAGGTAAGTTGTGCTGATAAATGTGATTTCAAACCAGGATGCTACAAGTCGAGGAAATGGCCAATACGGCTGAAAACGACCGGGGTGAAACTTCTGCAGAGTAGCTGAGTGTGCATGATCTCAAGCCAAATCCTTCTTGACAAAACTAGAATTGTTAGCTAGCGTTAATCACATTTTCAAAAAGACGATTTCGTAGAGCATTTTGCTTTGCTTATAAGTTCGTGACCGGAAACGACTTTAAAGGGCTGAGAGGCACTGTCACGAAACCTTGGTATCTATTTCGATCTGTTGACATTTGTGGTTACACAAATAGTTTGCATTTGTCAAGTGCCAACGCTATTACGAAAAAAAAAAATATCGTTAACACAACATTTTCAATTTTTTTGCAAACACCATACCAAATTTTTTGAAGTAGTTTGCACTTAAAATATTGCTTGTTAATAAATGTATTTTTTTATATTTTGAGGGTATATTATGAAGAGATAGACACACCAAAAACAAATTCTACACACTATCCTCTTTCGCTTTCAAATTGTCCAACTGCACACTCGTTTGTTCCCTTGCCACTAGAGAAATAACTAAACAACAGTTGGTGTTGACACAAAAAACTTTATTTCAATTTCCTTTTTGATCAAATTCTTCAAACAATAATCACGGTGTAGCCTTTGTACAGAGTAAATACATAGATAAATTGTATCTTATCGTAAGCTACAGTAACTCATGGTGCCAACTTTTGTTTTTTGTTTTATTTTTGTTTCATTCAAATAAACAGTAATATATTCTTCAGATACATTCCTTATGCATCACCAGGAAAAACTTGAGTAACTATACATTTAACAGTTTCTCGCGCAGTTCTTTGGTGATTATTTTCAAAATGTACATTGCTATCCAGAACACTGCAGCTTTTGCTCTTACAATTGTTGGATATCAATAACTGTGTTTTGCTTGGTATTGTAAGTCAACTGCAAATTTTGTAACTGTAGCAAAGAAGAGCACACAAAGTTCTCATCATATACTTCTTCAGTGTTCAGTAATTTGGTTATATTGTTATGAAAAACAGTTAAATGGAGTTCATTCATTTCCATTTCTTCAGAAAAATCCATCACCACAATTTTCACGAAAACAGACGATTTACAGGTTTCTTGCCTCATCATATAATTGCAAAAATCACATTTCAACAAATACTGAGAATTGCACTGAATAATATGTTTTTTACACTTCAAACAAGCTTTGAAAACAGAGAATTCCTCAATGAACTCAATTTTGGTAATATTTATAGACTTTGTTTGGCTTTTCACACTTGTTTCAATTGATTCAACACTGTTTAGATCACTGTCATTGTTTAGAGTGATGACTGTGTTTTTTGGTTGTGTTAAACATTTTTTTTTCATCTCTAACTCTTACCCTTACTTGTTGAAAATTGAATGCTTTATCTTTTTGCACAGCTGCAACATCTTTCTCCCATAGAATTTGCGTTGAAGTTGTTTCGCCATCTGAGATTATTGTTTCTGCCATCTTGAGTTCCTTTTGCGAAATGAGTTGTGTTTCTCCCACATCTATAACTTTTGCTTTAAAGTGCCTATAACGCTTAGCCAGTTGCAATGGATTTTGAAATTTTACGTCTCTCTGAGACGTGTCGCGAAGAAATAAATCCGATTCTTTGTTTTGTCTTTTTGTTATCGGCGGACGAAATCCTCGAAAACAGCCCATTTTCCGCCATATTGAATACAAAAAGGAGCAACTGAGAGACTGGGTACTAACTAGCTTGTGACGTCGACTCGGTATCACGTCTTCGAAGCATTTGGTCATTTCTCACTAGTTTCTCTGTGCCGAACTTGAAAAATGCCGGGTAGATGTGTTGCTGGTGGATGTTCTGCCTTCCCAGACGTAGAGAAGGGTATTGTTCTGCATGCTATACCTTTCTATAACGACGATCGGCCCGAAGCTAGAAAACGAAGAAAGAAATGGGTCGATTTTGTGAAACAGAAGAGATCCAAATGGGAGCCGACCCGAAACTCTTCCTTATGCTCCAGGCATTTTACTGCTGATGACTTCATGCGTCGCTTTACCTTTGCCGACGAGGCGAGTAACAAGCCCATCATCCCAAGACTTAAAAGAGACGAATTGGGCATTAATGTTTTCCCAACTGTTCATGCCGAAGTGGTGAACAGAACTCCAGTGGTAAGCGAAAGTGCGAAACGTCGCCAGGAACGGCAGGTAAGAATTGTGCACTGTTTCGTGCAACATGGTTAAGACACATGTATGCAAGCCAATAACAATCACACTGAAGAAATAAGAAAACTTACTTTAATTTATAATTGATCTAGACAATCAAAAATGCGAAGAGGCGAATGGAGACCGTAACTTCTCAAGCTGCAACCTCGTGTAGTGATGTTGGAGATGACCACGTGGAAATGGAACTTGAAGTGTTATCTGAAGTTCAAGAAACGGCAATTGTTGACGGCCCGGTCGAGAACACAGCAACCGAGGACACAGAGTGTGTCGCTGAATTGAATGACCCGGTAAGAAACTACATGTATAATGAAAAGTATTGTGCGTGTAAAATTATTCTTTTGTTTGTGTTGTGGTTTTGTGCCACAGGTAAACCAAGGTCTCTTTCTTTTGCAAATATGATGTGTTGCGTTATGTTAGGCTTTCCTTTATGGAGGGATCGAATGTGAGTGGATGTTAAATAGATCTCAATCTGTTCGTGTGCTGTCATTAATCTAAGATTGTTTGAATAATTTGTATAATGCAATTCAAGGAAGTGGCAATGGTACAGTGTATATGAACCATTATACCATGCCCTACAAATATGGTAAGTGTACGCGTCAGCACAACAGCTGAAATTCTGAAACTTTTTTTTTGTATTTTGTAGTACACAGCCAGGAAAAATAACTCAACAATTCTCAATTGCAAGGTTCTTATATATATACATGTGTGTGTTTTTAATGCTATATGTAGTTCCAGCAACCACAATCAGCAGATAAAGTTGCCATGCCAGAGTGCGCTAACTGTGTGAGGTTGAGGAAGAGAAACAGGCAGCTGAGTAATCAGCTAATCACTGCACAGACAAAACATAGGAAGAGTGCAAAGGAAGTGAAGGCTCTGAAAAAACAGTTTGAGAAAAACATGTCAGGTATCTTTTATGTTTATATATTTTCTATTTACTTATTACAATCTAAGGCAAAGGATAATCTGTATGGTCATGATCATAAATCATGCAGTTTGTCATTCAAAACAGTATTTTATCTTTGTATTGTCAAAAAAGCATAGTGCCAGGTTACTAATAAATAACTACATTGCTTCATGGAGGTTGACCAAATTGCAGAAAATAATGCATCAATTGAGTAATACGTGAGTTAGAGTAAGATAATGTCAGTTTTATTACAGTCATAGTAAGAGTATTCATCAGACTTTTTGTAACATTTTTGAAGGAACAGTTACAACTAAGATCGATGAAGGAGCAGTTGCAGCTGAGATGGAAGAAGACATGAATGCAGAAGTGTATGATGACGAGAAGAATCAGGGTGAGACAACAGAAGAAGAGCCTGACTTTTCATCTGAATATGAACCAGAAACAGAGACAGATACGGGGTCAGAGAGTGAAGAGAAATCTTCAGGAAATAGGTAAATTATGTACATTTAGTTACCTTGTTCTGAACTTCTGTGTACAGGTACTTCTAATTCCTTTCAACAAAGCTACGACTTTAAAAACTTCTTACAATTAAGCAATATTATTATTGCTTACCAAGATGTACTGTCTATATTTTATAGAAATCTGCATACACACAAAGTAAATGGACTAAATTGTACATGGATCATCATTCTACTTATGTAGACTTTTTACCAATAATGACGCTTTGTGATGCTTAATATAAGGAGAGTGCATCTCATCAGCATGCATTTCTGTACATAACTGCAACATTCATGTCCATACACAATGTACTTCACATCAAAGAAGAAGAAAATGGCACCAATGCTTACACAACCTGATGCAGTTTGGAAGAATTTTTTGGTGCAGATATTGAATGATCAAAATTGCATAATTTGTTTTGTTATGATTCTTTCTCTTTACAGAGTATATATCAAAGATGATAACCTAAAAACACAACCAAAGTTTATTGTTTTTCTTTCACAGCTGCTGCTACTCTTCAAATTCTGCCATTTCTGCAAAGCAGAAAACCCGCTTGTAGAGACAAGGCAAGTTGGGACAATGGCAGTCGTAACTTCAACCTGTACTAACGAGAAGTGCAGCAAAAAGGATGTCATCTGGAAGAGTCAGCCAAACATACCTGGAACCAAAATACCTGCTGGTAACTTCCTACTGTGCATGGCAATATTGTTATCTGCATCAAAGGTGCTGCAGCTGTTCAAGCACATGGGAGTGGCCTGTTTTTCCCTGAACACATTCTTCAGACACCAACGTGTAAGACCAAGTAGATATTTAATTACCTAGATATAAAATACATGTAGCTTAGACCTCTCCAATCATCCAAGTGCAGCAGGAGGCCTATAATATAGGTCATGCATTTGTTTTAAGAATTACCTTTCTATAGTTTGTGTACACTGTATGAAAATGCCAGTCACCTGTGCTGGTTATTTGCAAGTTGTGTGTGGAGAATATATTAATGCAGTACAAAGTAACTTGTCAGAAATGTTTCTCTAGGCTGTGATCTGTACAATGTAAGTGGGGATACATTTTTGTGACAAGTTTGTTAATCATAAATCATTATTTTCTCCATATATGTAGGAGAAACTGTTTCCAACAATCAACTTGTTCTGGAAGTCCTTCCAAGAAAAAATTATTGGACAGCTAAAGGAAGCAGGCCAGAAAGTAGTCATTGCCGGAGACGGGCGCCATGACAGCATGGGGCATAGTGCTAAATATGGTGCATACACCATATTTTGTTGCACTATTCCCATCATCATTCACTTCTCCCTTGTTCAGGTAAACATCTAGTTTAACCTATAACTTGTCATGTTGCATTGACATGTATAAGTGCAAGTATATTTACGTTTACGTTAGTACGTCTTGTTCAGCCCAGACTTGTAAAAGGATGCTTTCTTTTATCTTTTGTAGCGGAATGTTGCAGGTAGTAGTCCAGCTATGGAGTTCCTTGGATTCAAGAATTGCATGACATATCTCCTGGGATGTGGTCTCATGATTGGAACCCTGATAACCGACAGACATGCATCTATCCGTAAATACATGAGGGAACAACTGCAAAACATCACACACTACTTTGATCTCTGGCATATTAAGAAAAGTAAGAGTCCACTTAGAACGTTTAAACAGATGCTGTCTACATTTCTTTCGAAAACTGTTCAATCAAAAACATGATTTGAAAGATATCATTCTGAATGGCATTTACATAAAGTAGAAGTCATAGCAGTGATAGTGTCCTTATGGTTGGAAATTTGGAACTTGATGTTTTAATCGAGGCTCATGGGAGTGAATATTATTAAAAATCAGAGATTCCTGTCCATGAGCCTTGGTTGCAAGCCTGTTTCATTCTAACTGTGAGAACATACATTTTGTGTATTTTTGCTTCAATAATCACGGCAGATATTTGTGTGGGTGAGTGTGTGTGTGTGTGGGTGGGTGTGTGTAGGAATGAAGATTGATATTATGTGTCTATATTTTATCCTTAGAGATTCGCAAAGTTTTGACCAATATCAGCAAGGAAAGTGGTGGCGAATCTTTGATCAACTGGATCAGACCCTGTGAAAACCACTTCTTTTGGAGTGCCACATCAACTTTATCTGGAAATGGCAATGTCATCTATGCAAAATTCAAGTCTTTTTTGAGTCATGTCATCAACAAGCATGAAAATCTAGATGAGCCACTTTACAACAAATGTAATCATGGAGAAATAAAACACAGGACTTGGCTTGACAAAGGTGAGTGTAAGATAAATACAATGGGTTCAGGAATTGACTGGGAGCTTTGATGCCATAAGGCATGAGAAATCTTGGGCAAGGTGGGAAATTGTCCCTTATTTTCAATTTCTATCAGTTTTCCTGGTTAATTGGCCAAATTATACCTGTGGTCTCACTCACCTTGTGGAACAGTGGAAAAAAAGTATGACTGTTCTAGTCTCACATTAATTAACCATTGTATACATACATGTATTTTACTTTTATAGATTCTCCAGTGTATGAGAAAATGTACTCTGCCTTAACCAATGCTTCCCTGGTCAGTGGAATCAAACAGGCCTCACCCGAATCTCAGACAAGCTGTCTGGAAGGATTCCACTCCACCCTCAACCAATTTGCTCCCAAAATGATATGCTTCTCATTTATAGGAATGTATTGCAGGTTAGTGATGTTTGGCAGCAGTTTCCTTCCCTCTGCATCTTTTATGTATGTGGTATACTGTAGGTGAATATATTCCTGCTGTTCATAATAATTACTATTATATGGCTGTGTCTCACAAGTACTGGGAACTACCGATGTCATGAACTTGATTGGCTGGAATTGATATTGACCGCAGTCTAGATTTTCCCATCTAGACCAGTTACATTTTGTGGTGAAAAAGTTGCAAACTAAAATACAGAAATATTGACTATTTTCTTCTAAAAATCTTAGTGGAAGTGCCAAAAAGTCCGATGAGGAAAAAAAGTAAACAGTACATGCAAACTTTGTCAGATTTCAATTAAGCTCATCGCTGTTCGCAAGCAAAATGTCAGCTAGAACAAACCAGTTACATTAAACAAATTAACTTTTTCTTGTTTGCCATATAATAAACATCTTTATTGACCGAGTTTAGTCAGTCTGTATGGGAGAACCTTGACCTCGGTCGTTGTGTACAGACCTCACTGTGTTTTGTCTGTACTCATGACCTTGGTCAAGCTTCTCCCCTACAGACCTCCTTCTCGGTTAACAAGAGCTAATATTAATAATAATTGTGTATTACAATTACTTTTCATTCCATAATGTTCTCTGAAATTAAAAAAAAATTCATAACAAACAATTTTCTAATGTAACTTATTTTCTTGAAAGGCATATCATCTCAGCCTTGCATTTCAATCGCAATCTACACCGAGATGTCAAGAAGAACCCTGATGGGACTGAACAAGTAAAGGTAGTTTGGCCAAAATTTAAGAACGGTGAAGCCACTGTGCGTGATGTGAAAGTAGAGCCTAACTTTGGTAAGATGCAACAATTGTAAGGTTTCAAAATGGACATGAAATAGGTCTTTGTGTGATTTGCACCAATATCCCGAGCATTGCCGCCAAACCAATATTAATATTTGGTGCCTCAATTGCCAATAAAGGTGATTTACATTCATAAGTGAAGTTGTCAAATTTCATCAGGGGGAGTCAATTACATGACTGCGCATTATGCAGAACCCTAAAGGGCATGGGTAATTGCAGAAATGAACTTTGAATATTATTGTGTTTGTTTTGCCTGGCCTCTTAATTTGCTCTTTATCTTTCATTGATAATATCACCTGCATAAACAAACAATGTGTCATACTTCTGCAGATTATGTCGAGGACATTTACCAGGCATTTCTTGTTGCTGAGGATAGAGACCAGCTCGGGGATGCTATGCGGGAATTACACGACATGAATCCCCCTCCAATGAATACAATGTTGGAGAAGCAGCCAAGGAAAGAGGCTATCGAGAAGAGGACAGAAAGAAAAGGAAAGACTGTCCAAGATGTGCCCCCGACAGCTCCTGGTAATTTACATTTTAAAATGAGCAAATGCTTAGAATGCTTTAACCCCACTATCTCAGACTAATTACACAACACTTATTTATTTTAGTTACAGTGATCCAGCAGCAGCCACAGACCTCCAGAGGAAAGCTCCGACACTGTACTGCCTGCAAACAACCCATGAAAGGGCACAAAAATGTAATTAATTGCCCAAGAAATCAGTTACCAGCAGAATGAATGACACTGAATTATGAGAATGGGGAGAAGTTTTCAGAGCATTCATATTGTATTCTAAATCACTTGTCAATTTTGTCCTCAGCATTTTAATGTTGCAGCCACTGTGTGTAAAATATAGTGCAATAAATAAGCCCGAGTTGGATATGAAGTGATAATAAACAACGATTGCATAGCACGAGTTGGTTATGATCACTTCATATCCAACAAGGGCGAGTGGAATAATTGTTTTAGTAAATTCTCAAACCGGGTTTTGCTACCGATTTTTATTTCAGCCATTATAGAGGGCTGAAGTTGAAAACTTTGTGTGGAAAATTTTTAAACTTGGCACGCTATTTTCCATATGACGTAAAACTCTGACTATTGGCTCGAAGTCGGACTTTTGTAGCCAATCAAAAAGTTAGAAATGCAATAGTCGGATCTGAGAATTTACTAATTAGCACTAGCTTGGAGTGAAAATTTGTTATAGCGAGAGTTTTATTGTTATATCCAGAATGGTCGAGGTAAGAGTTATCAGCTGAGGAAGAAGGCTGACTAGTTTTAGTTTTAGTTGCGTAGTCTGGATATCACAAGAACCAAATCCGACAATATTGTTTTTTTTTTGTCGAGACATTAAACAAATTAAAAAATAATGCTTCTGCCTCTGATGTTATTTACGTGAACTTGACATGATGAGTACCCTTGTAAAGATTACCAGTGATTTTAACGAGATTATTGTATAATCTGCCGTCAGATGCTTTCAAAGGCCCCTTCTTTTGAAATTTCACTGTATACTTTCAGCCAATCGGAAGGAAATAGTGCATTGAATGTACAACAATTGACCTCGCATACCAATTTGCTCTAAAAAATGCTTTATTTTCTTTTACATGTTAACAATTTACTTGTTTTGTAATACATACATGATATATATTGTAACTCTGATGAGTGCGTGAGCACGAAACTCGGAGTTACAGGAAATTTTGTGTCTTCGTTATATCTTCTAACTCGACATTAAAAATATATATAAAACGACTGTCTACAGTCTAAGCTGCTTCTCATTGAGCATCTTCAGTTTCAAAGCCAGTATATACGGATGGCTCTGGAAAGGTTTCTCTTATGGCATGGTAGCTACATGCAGGCAGAGGTATCCTTCTTCCACCCAAGTACCCATGAACAAGGCGAGTGAATTCGCGATAAGCAATGCCACGCAGAAATCTGTAACAGAAGATCACAAGATTTAAGGCAGTTTATTGGTGGACTTATTTATAGACTAGTTAAGCAATGCTTTTGTGTGGTATACCATGGAATATCCCAAGAGTCACTTGTATTTTCTCAAGCCTTTTGGCATGTGTATACCAAGAAAATACAAGTGACAAGTGGGATATTCCATGGTATAGCATGAGAAAGCATTGCATAGAAAATACAGCGCCTGATGGGAAGGTTGGGTGTAATACCACCGAATATACAATGGCTTTCCTGTGTTCTTTGGAGTGGTATAAATAAAAGTAGAAAATAAATAAATAAAAAACATCACCTTTTTTCATCTCAGATTTTTTATTTATCACACAAGTGTTATCGTGGAATAGAAGCTAGAACGTCTGAGACAGCAACACTAAATTATATTGACAGCATTGAAAGAAAATGCCAGCTGGGACCGAGGTTACATTTATCTGTATCAAGTTTTATGAAATACATGAAATCTTCATCCAACAAGCCGTCAATATAGTGCAATAAATTGCCATCTCAAGTTCCGCAATGAACACTATTACGTGATTGGTAGACTTGAAAAATATTCACAAATTTCAGTCGTGTACGTAAAGAACCCAACAAAGAGCCGGGCAAACATTACAACCCATCGATCAGAGCAAACTTTCAATGCTTTTCAAAAGCGAAAGACTAACAGAAAGCAACCTACCTGTTTTCGGATCCAGTCTGGCGGTACTTGGTTTTGTTTTTAGTTTTATATTTGTCGGCAGCCAACCGCAAACTCCACCTCTGCAGACAAACTTGGCTAAATCCAGGATGCAAAGTAACACAGTCGGGCTCTTTTCCCACTTCTTCGATAACCATTTCGTTGGACAGGCACTCTACGCACTCGTCAATCTCTGAACAACACTGAAACTCGTTGGGGTTCTGCAGGTATTGAGAGTTACATCTGCCACATTTGCACCTACAGGATCGTATATATAAGCTTAAATAAGGAGGATGGCACAAATTGGCAACCGATTCGGAAATCGAAGCACACGACAAACACTTACCACGAATTCACAAGTTGTGTTCCTTCATAACGGTCTTGAAGCCTCCTTTCAAAGTCAGCCTGGGTTTCTTGCTTTTTCTCATACTCGGAAATCCACTCTTCACTCGCCATGGGTTCGTCCTCGTATGGTATGAACGTGTCTGGGTCTAAGTTGTCATCTGTTGCAATTGGCAACGTGGCTTCATTCGAGTTTGCTTCTTCCACTTCAACTGCTTCAATCACGTACGGGCCAGGGATGTAATTGAACTCCGAGTCATCTGAACAGTAGCTTTGCTCGGAATCCGAGTCACTTTTTGACATTTGGGCTAAAATATAAGCCGAAAACCCGACCAACTCACTTCCACGCACTACTTCTTTGTTGTTTGTTGCTTTCGAGATACCGGGTCGACGTCACGACTCTGACTAGTGCCAGTCCTCTTTATGCGCGGTTTTGACTTCGAGAACCGCGACTTCTATCGCATTTTAAAAATCGAGGATAACTTCTAATCTCATTTTTCTGCCTGTTACGGCTTGTTTTCAATGTTTACTTCTCAGAAAAAAAGAAACTGGCTAAGCGTTATAGGCACTTTAATGTTAACTAAAGTCATGGGATCACAAAGTTCCATTGCTTCTTTCAAAGAAAGCCACTTATCAGACATTGATGCAAACGATTCTTCATACTGAAAAGCATATTCTTCAGGCCTTGGCTTTGATATGTATGTCATATCATTGATGTATATTGTTTCAGAGTCCTTAGCTAAACTATATTTCGAAATTTTAACAGCTGTTTTGTTGTTCTTTTTCTCCACAAGAAGTTGCCTTTTTGCACTGGAAAAGCATACAGCTCTGCGTTTCTTTGGACCTTCAACTTGCAGAACAACATCACAGTAATCCGTTGTATCTTTTCGATTTCTTTTGGAAGGACTCACAGTTTCAACATATCCAATTATCTTGTTTGAAGATTGTACTCTTCTCTTTCCTAATAATGATGACTGATTTTGACTTCAGTTTGTTTGGAACTGCAAGGTTTTGATGATGTAGTTTCTACCACTTCAGAAATGTTTTCAGGTACTGATGCTGTTTGCTGTTTCTTTGAAATTAAACCTGCTGAAATGCTTGTGCCCGAAATTTCTTCCTCTGTAGGGGTTTGTTTTTGTTTTTGTTTGTCATCTTTCTTAAGTTTGGCTTCTTGTTTTTGCCTGTTGTTTCGCTGCATCATTACTATAACCTTTGAAAATTTTATTGTAGGTTTAAAAAACTTATTCAGTAATTACGACTTTCTTAAGAATTTAAACAATTGTGTCAATCAAAAAGCTTTCTACAAGCACTATATCCTAATTAGGAATTTCTCAGAAACTATTACCTTAATAGGGCAATAGAACTTATTTTTAGTGCATCTGTAAACTAGTTATTACCTTAAAAGGAAATAAAATTGTACTTAGTAAATAAACACAGCTGTTTTATCCTTTTTTCTGCATTCCAAAACAACAAATTTTTGCCATCTGAAACATTCCAGATAGAGTGAACAAAGCCATTGCTGTACTACACAAATAGTTATTGCTTGCCAAATCTTAGGGAAATTATTTGTTTGCAGCTAAGAAACGCTTTCCATTGGATTTTTCTGAGTTTTTCTTCAGGGAAATTCTCTCCATAGCCAAGCTATCTGAAAAGGATTTTTTTTTGTTAGAACCCTTAGCCCATCTGTTAAAATAAATTTGTACCAAAAACTTTTTAACTGATTAACACTCATTGAGCAATTTCATCTCGATACTTACAACCACAGTTTTCAGTCATTATGTAGTGAAAAATGCCCTCTTCAAACTTTTCCCTGTAAAACACAAAAGAAAGAATCCACAGTCGAATTTCTCTTGAGCGAACACCCAAAATGTTAAGGTTAAATAGTCGCTTACGGGAGGTTGTGCCATACAACAAATCACACATTGCTTGACAATATTGGGTCAAACTTTTGCCTTATTGGTATATTATAGCGAACTAAGTCGCTTCAAATATGAAAAGTCAGTTTCGTGAGAAATACAGTACTTTTCATTGAGAAATTTTAGAATCTTTCAGCAGTTTGCAGTGTGATACTGTTACAACATTTTATTTTCTAGTCTCTACTTATTATCTGTTAAGTGCTACCTTACGAGAGGTGAAAAACAAAAGAAAATTTCAAACTTTAAGCCCCTAAAGTGGTGTTCACTTACAAGAAGCTCTAATTATACTGATCTAGCTAACTTTTGCCTCTGTATTTTCAAAAACTGATCCTCGAGGAAAGGTGGTCGCTTATAAGAAGTGGTCGCTACCAGAGGTTCTACTGAATTAAACAACAGTTAAACAACAAAAAATCATGCTTTTAAATATATATATTAAAAAAATGTAAATGCAAATTCAATGTAAAAATCAGGGAGTGCTTAGCAATGCTTTGGGCTCTTCGCAGTTTATAATTGCAAGAAAATCAAAATAAATATATCATAATATTTGTATTTCGTCTCCCCGTTGATGAAAGTATTAGTTATTTACTTTTAAAAAATTTAAACACTTACCCGCAACCACATTCTTTTTTTTTTTTAATTCTTCTGGTTTGTTCAACACGCAGTTGATACAGATCAGATGATCACACCTTAGCACGACCCAATCGAGCTTCACACCTGATTTCTTGACATAGCACATGATACAAACTGAAAAAGATTTGAAGCGGAATAAATGAATTAAATTCAATATTTATGATAGTGGTAACAAGTATTTAATGTTTAAACTATACTTACTCCATTTCGCCATCATTTTAACTCGTCGACGAGTGTAATTATCCATTTCAGTTTTCAAAAAGTTTCTTACTATTAGAGATTCACTCTACATACAACCAATATATATTATTGAGTGACACAGTTGTAAGCTGCACATCAATTTAACTTCTCTTTAGATATAGATGACAGGGGAAATGACAGTAAGAATGACATTTCGGTGAAGCAGAATTAACTCAGTTCTCAAGGTCTTTCAATTTCCTGCGACACTGAAAAGAATGGGAACAGACTGTACTTGAATCTAGTTAAGTCTATCTAACAATCTGAGACTTATGATACTACACTTCTAAGTTTTGATTGTATTGCTTATTATCAACTGCTTCATTAGTTGCATTTGAAATACGCAGGGTCGATATCTTTGTGTATAAAACTAGGAACAAACATTTACTGGTATTATGGGCGGATCTAGGGGGAGGGTGCAGGAGGTGCGCACCCCCCACCACCCCTGAGATAAAGCCTTCTTCTTCGTGTTTGGTTTTAAAATTTGTTTAATTCACCGGTCAGTGACTTCATTGCTTAGAGGTGCATCCCCTCCTAAAAAAATCTCAAATCCACACTTGCCCAGGGAATATCAAGCTATTAAAGAGCTTGAACAAAACACAGATATCCAAGTAAAAAAACAAATAAAGGGACCACAACTGTCATTATGAATAAAGACAAAATACGAGAGGGACAGGTACTACTGGACAAAAGAGAAAACTACGAGTCCCTAGCGCTACAAATTGTAACAGAAACATCTCAAAGAGTCAAGACTGTCATTGAAGCGCTTTACCATGGTAACTATGTTGATGAAATGGCAGAGAAATGGCTATCCCTAACGCTTAATCTGAAATCAACACCTTATTATCTTCAAATAACAGAAATTTGGCATTGCTAATCACCGGAAATTAGTTTGTTGTTTTAACCTTCTACTTGCTATCAATCCGTTTCTATTTTGATGCAATGACAAAAGTTTTATCTACTGTTTAGTTACATGCATTGTTTTTTTGATGGAACTGTTTGAAATAACACATCATAACAACTGAAAACTGCAATTCAACTACTGTTAACCATCTCATCTATCTCAAAGGAACTTTGTTTTTATATTGAATTTTTTTTTTCAGCTGTAAATTCTGAACATGTGTTCTAGTTGTTTTTAATACAGGAAACCTAATTTGTGCTCTTATCATTTGTCAAACTTATAAGCTCAATTACTTCTTTACAAGTTGTAAACAATGCGGAGCCGCTCTGTTTCTTACAAAGATGTTTGTTTCCTTTCTTGCTATATTATATGTTCCCAAAAGTATTTGTACTTGTTCCCGCTTTGCTCAAACGCTGTCGCTAAATGACCAGCTGGTAGTTAAGGTTTTAAATTGAATAAATTACCGGCAGTGACTCTTGCGGCACCGAAACCAAAGCCCAGCTTTTCGGAATTGTAAACAGGCTAAGCGAAGAGTTAATTCCAGTGAGTGGTAGATTTAAAACATTATCAGGCTGCCGGTCATTTAGGCACTTCGTTAGTCAAATTGCCACGCCCATTTTCTTTTTCGTTAAAATGTTTTCTCTTTGTTGTGCTTTGCCCTAGCCTGCGAGCAGGCTCACTTGTTTAGATGGGGAGCCGCAACGGAGAGCTGGCGAGAAGAATGGGGCTTCGCCTGTTCTCGGTTGCCTTTGTCACCTTTGACCGCGTTACCTTAACCCAACAAGTGAGCCTGCTCGCAGGTTACTTTTCCCCCAGTAAAAACAACCCTGTTAAAAAGACACATCGGAGTTTTTCTTCTATAATTGATGTACCTTCCAAAAAAACATTTCAATCAGTTTATTTAATTATTAATCTTGCACATTCATAAATGTTCATTAGAGAGAACTGTCACAGAACGTGACTTGTGGTTGTATTCAGTATTGATTGTGTCACACCCCAAGATAGTGCATAGGAGGACAGAAATGACTACTATTACAAATGTTTCTCTTAAAAAATAACTCTCTCAATACCATATGAAGTTGGGTAGGTGTTATAAGATCTAGAAGATTACTTTAAAACAAGAACCTGAAATAAAAACACTACCTTTCGGTGAATGTTTTCTTGTCAGAAAACGAAAAAAAAAGGGAAAATAGTCACAAGTCACCACTAGGTTTTGAACTGGCAATACTTTGCTTGCCGAGTAACACATTACCACATTGTACTACTTGTACATCAAATACAAGAGGATGAAAGTATTAATTATATACTTATGTATGTACAGTTGGTTCAAATGTATCATAACACCCTTTAATAATTTACCTTCCAGATTGGGTGAATCACAACCACCTTGATTAGAACAGAATACACAGTAAGAATTTTTTTGTAATTCAGCTGTTTTACTGCTACTTGATTGGTACAATCAGTGCTTGATGTCTTACTATACAGTGAATTCAACAAAACAACTGAATAGGTTGCCAAGAGTGATGACAATGTAGTGTTACTGTCTTGAGATGTACCAATATGTAATTGCACTAACAGCAATGTTTTGTGATGCAGAATATTCCCAATACATCAACAGTAAACATCTTAATAAAGGGCATGTAATTTTTGATAGATTTTACAACATAAGGTCATGGCTTGCAACAACCAATAAGGGGCGTTTGTTCTAAGTTAGTGTACCAGCTTTCAAGAGTCAGTCGTTGAAAATAGTTCGTACTGTAGGTTAAGCATTGAGCAGTGTCCCAGTGCGTCCATTTTGTCAAAGTAGTCAGTCTTGTCCATAACAACAGTTACACGTCCTTTGTCAGCTGGTAGTATAACAATGTTTTCGTCGTTTTTCAGTCGTTTCAGTGCTTGTTGTTCGCCTTTTGTCAAGTTGTTGTCAGGTATAGAGGCTGATTGTACCGTGGAAGCAATACTGACCAACGTTAAAGACAGGGACGAACCCAACAACAGACAGGGAGCAGTTTACAAGATCAAATGCTCCGACTACCAGGCCTCCTACATTAGTGAGACAGGCAGAAACCTGAACACGAGACCGACTAAACACAAACGAGCCACGAGAAATGGTGATGTCAACAATCACATTGCTGTACATCATCAACTGACAAACCACAACATTGATTGGGACACTGCTCAATGCTTAACCTACAGTACGAACTATTTTCAACGACTGACTCTTGAAAGCTGGTACACTTACTTAGAACAAACGCCCCTTAACAGATGTCAACAGCTACCGGCGCCTTACAAACGACTTATTCACGACGCAAACGAAACCAACAAACGGACTTCTAATAGACCAACTTAATTTGACTAACTATACACGGACCTCTACGCTAGCAATTTGACTAACAAAAGACGGATCGAAACTGACCAATGACTGATGACAAACTTTACACGAGTCTTTCAGCCAATACCATCATGGCTAAAGTGACCAATCACTTTCAACGGACCAAACTTATAACATCATCGACTGACAAACACTATTCACTTGACTCTGAAGATGACTTCCACTCAGGTTGTCGAAACGTCAGTCACCAGCAACAGTTCTTCTGAGAACTACACTCGCCCGGACGATCATACTATACGAACTAACGATATGAGCTTTATTGTTAAAGTAAACTGAGCCTTTACTTGGTCTATCAATGGGTAATTAACTTTCACACGTTTTGTGTAATTATCTCATTACACCGGAAGAACGCCCAATAGTATATTTTTCTTCGTATCTCGAAACAAAATTTTCAGCAAGTGAAGCGCACATTTTGAGTTCGTTTCCAGCGCGTTTTCAACGTTTGTCGCTGAAATTTGGAGAGAACGTTGCCCGATAATCAGGCAAATAAACGGTGTCGGGGAATTTTCATTTTTGACTTCTTTCAAAAGTTATGACCTTTTTAGTGAAGAGAATGCATGTTTTATCAACTCTCAAAGTTTAACTGCATGTCAGAAACAAACCAGACGAGTAATCAAAATTTCCCGACACCGTTTTTTAGAGAAAGGTGTCAACAAGACATAGCGATGTTGATCGTGTTCTCCCGATCAAATCTGACTGGAAACAAACTTGATTAGTGAACCTCTGTTCTTTGGGAAATAGCACGCTATATTCGGAAAACCGTACATTTTTTTACGTTGATGAATATATCTTCGTAATCTACAATTATTAAGCTCTCAGAAAATATATACTTTATTGGGGTTTGCGTCAAACGTCCGACTGTAAAGCGGGCCCAAAGAATGATGGTCATTTTTGGTACACTGATACCTTAATTCTTCGTAACGCCCCTTGGATCAAAAACTCGAAAACTTGGCGCATTTGTTTCATATTTTCCGACGTACTGTTCATAAACTTGACTAGAAAGAAATGTATTTCAGTCTCAGAATTTACATCTGTGAAACACAGAATGTGTAAAATCTGTTGCAATTGAAGGTAGACTGATTTTTCGTCGCTCTCTCGCTTGAGATGAAGTACTTCAGCCGGTTGTTGTTGTTTTGAGCTAAAGGTCACCGGGTTTCATCTCGCATTGGTTTTCACAGCCTCTCTTTCCGAAGTAGAAAATGAATTTGCAAAACTTTCTGGAACGTTCAGACCAAGCTGATTTGCTGCATAAAGGACTTCAAGGTCTTCGCCGGAAATTGCACGCTGGTGCTTTGTTAAAGAAATCAATTCCTATCACGCAAAATCTTTCAGTGATGGATTCGTTTGCCGGCTTGAATACTTATCCCAAATATAATGGCAAACGGCTTTCTTTGAAGGAAATCGGAAAGAAAATCTGTCCAACCCGGAACAAATTGGCTTTCACAGTGTTGCGACTGCGTGTTTTTCCTTCCACTGAATTTTCTGCCTTCTGCGTAAAAAACGTTTCAACATGGTTGACAATTCTGCAGATTTCAAGATTTCAAGTGGGACTGGAATTTTTCTCTCCTTCCTCCACGCTAAAGTTGGACGTGAACGTTGGTTTATTTTATAGTTAGTTATTACATTGTATTAAATCTTTATTTTGTAATATAAAATGAATCGTTTAAATTTACGTAGGACTAAATATTAAAAGTCTACTCGTGACTCTATCCACCTTCAAAGACTTTGACAGCGTATTTTGGTGACTTTTATGTACTTTCTGGAACAGCATTTGCCATCAGCTTTTTAATGTCACCATCGCTAGACTCAGTAACACTAGTTTGGTTTCCTTCCATATTAAATAAGAGAAAAGAAAAATTGAAATTCTTGTGCTGACTATGTTTCTCTTTGATGGAAAAATCCGAGGACAAATATAGACTTGGACGGGGGTTATTACGTGATAACTGTCCAGAGATTTATACAACGTGACATAAAATAGCTAATAAAATCAATCAAAATTAATGGGTGGGTTTCAATAATACTCAAACCCGGCTTCACATTACAAAATGAGAGTAAGTAAGACATTCACAGTAAATTTCAACAAAGTTTTCTTTTTTTTCTTTCTTTCTTTCTTTTTTTTCTTCCTTTTTGTTTTCCTTCCTCTTTCTTCCTTTTTCTTTTCAAAATATTCCTCTTTCCATTCTTTTCTTATATCAAAGACAAAGAAAGAAATACCAAATAAATTTTCTGCAATCTATTTACCACTGTGACTAATTAAAATCATTTAACCAAATGGAATAATCTGTTTTTTAGTATACACTAGACTAAAACAAAAGATGTAAACAATGTTTTTGTTACTGCAAAAAATAGTTTAATATTACTGTTGTTGCTTTCTCCCTAATTCAACAATCAACACAATCCCAAAATCAATCAAGAAATTTAGAGTAGTCTTAACTTTGCTCGAATACCTGAAATAACCGAGCAGATGGCACAACAAACGCTGAAACGAACACCCTCCACACACGAAGGAGGAAGACTTATTTATTCTTTGATTGCCACGTAAGACGACGAAAATCGATGGTTACCGAAAAATCTTGTGTCCGTCAGAAACATACACGACTTCGTTACCTACCAGTCCGAATTTTGCAACCGTGGGTTTCGCTCTTCCTCCTCGATATCCATATCATCGTCTTCTCCTGAAGAGCTTCGAGCTTCATCCACAGTTGAAACAGTTTCCACACGCGGTTCGAATCGATACGGCTGTATCCCATACCTTCCCACTGTATTTTTGTCAAAATCAAAAGCCGAGAAAGAATCGGGAGATTGAGAAGACATAACGTACCGCTGGCTTAAACTGTTTTAAAGTACACAGCTAGAAGAACGTGCTCGGAAGCGTGCAGTGTAGCGAAGCTTTGACGTTCTGACGTCATATAACTATCCGCTGGCCGATTTGTGAACATTCAGTCATCGTCCAAGATGGCGGATTTCTAATCGAATTTTAAGCTCACTTCAACGTAGAAATTCTGCACTCTCTTGCACAATTTTACATAGCAACTACAAGAAATCACCTGGAAAATATTAGGCCTTTTACATGAAAAAAGTTCATTTTTACAGCAGAGTTCCCCTTTAAAAAGACAATCTTCAGCCGACGTAAACATGAAAGATTGATCTCCAGATGGTGATGAGAAAACAAGATGTTGATCATTCGGTGGGTCAAAGGGCAAACTTCTATAATTATGATGATGATAAAAACAATTTACGGAGCGATTTCGGTATGACCTTGAAAAACACTTTTTTCCCTTAAGTTTCCGCAATTGGTTTCTAAATATATGGAGAGAACTCTATTCGAACAATCAATTAGATGCTTAGTCGACAAAATAAAGACTTCGCGTCGTTAACTCTGTTCGCGAAAAGAATCAAATTGCTTCGTTTAAGTTCATCAAGATCATACAGAAATCGTTCCAGTATCTCTGTCATCAGCTATTGGCACATTTCAAACTCGCAACTTGCTTGATTATAATAGCTCTATAATGGTTATATATGCCAGAAAATCTATAAATAGCAAACTACGAAATGTTTAAAAGGACTCGGTATTTAAGCTTATATAAAGACACTAAGTTGCTTGATAATATATTGGAAAATATTCTAAAATATCTACAAAAAAGAGTTAACAATTTAACGCCCTTCATAATAGTTTGTTATCTCCTCCACCTTCTTCGATACTCATACCAGCCAGGTGGAGGAATTAAACTAGGCAGGTAATCCCACCGCTCAGCTGCTATTTGAGCAGGAGACTTTGCGGCGAAAGTCTCAATTCTAACCGAAATAAAAAACTCCCTCCGGAATGCACGAAGGTTCGTCCTCGCCCTTATTAATGGGATAAATTTCCTGTCTTTAATAAGGGCACTTGTTTTTACTAGTACCCGCATGCTGAAAGCATTTCAGCAAACAGCTCTCGTGCATAAAAATCTTACAACAAGGAAGTCTCCGAGAAGGGACTTGTTCTGGGGTATAACAAATCAAACACTTTGTGGGTTCCACATTATCCGCCCTTAAAACGTCAGACTGTTGCTCTGGCTCCCCGTGTGTAGTTAGTATCGTTAACACTAGCATTAGGTAATAAAGGTCCATACAGTTTTCTATCTAGGTTTTCTCTTCTTTCTTCGCGTGAATCCTGCGTTTTAATTCTGCCGCCAATAAGTATGACATCTTAGCCGCAGTTAACAACAATGATGCACTACAGTAAGTGAGAAAAACGAGCAATTACCTTAACAGGTGATAGTTTCTGAATATGCTCTGACGTACCCTCGTCCCTTTTGATGCCTGCACCCATTTTAAAGGACTTGGGATCTTTCAAAAACTCTCTTTCCTTTTCGAGAAGAACCGTTGCATCATCTATTGAGAAGAAGTAATAATTACGTATGAAAATTTATTTTTTGTTGAAAAAATAAAACTCTGCAATTTAAAACTCAGAATACAACATTGTACACATGGTAAATGTATTGAGAAAAAGGTCAACGAGAAAAAATGAAATGGGCTTACCATGCAAGTGCAAAATCTGGCAGCTATGTAGATCTTTTTCATCGTTCCACCACGCCTGGACTTCTTTGCCAACTGCAATTTCACTTCGCTCACTTTTTATCTTCGAAACAGCGAGGCGGCTTACTCTTCCGTCCTTCCACTGTAATAGAGCCTTTGACGGCAGTTTGGTTTGCTGACGACAAGACATGTTAATCCTTGTTTTGATCCCGCGAGTTGAAGATAAAATGCATGTTAGGAGTTTATGTTTCTGTACTTTTATACCTTAAAATATATGCATTGTGGACTATTAATGACGTGTCAAGTCAGAGCAGTAAAATGTGATCCAACAACACCGGATTCGGCATCGCAACAAATCTTACACGCCAAAAATTCCCACCCCTACATCCGCTCTTTCAGTGTCCCTCACGTACATGACAACGATTTGGTTTACGTTTTTATTCTAATCTCTTCACGGTACATACGAGTGTCCAGGCTGTGACGTACAAGTTATTTAATTGTCCCAAATTCAGTGTAGTGCCAATTTTAACACCCATTTCCAGCATTTGAGCACCTACCAAGAACACACCAGGCACTTAAAAGTGTATTTTGGAGACATTTATCTCTCAAACGGGCCTGATCTGATTGTCACGTGCTGTACGTGTTATTTTAGGATAGCTTCCATAAGCATTTCAAACGATAATCACTTGTACCGCTAATTATTTACCACGCACTTTCTGAAAATGGTCTTCCTTTCCGCCTCATGTTTACTTGACATGCAGGGGTGTGAGAATTTATTCGAAGGTAGAATACTTATTTATTATATTATGTACAAAGTTGCAAAAGGTTTGTAACACCATGACGTGACGTACATACATAGAAATAAAATATTCCTTTTACCAAACAAAAAAGGAAACCAACAACTAGGGACTTTTTTCCACTACTAACAATTACAAGAGAGGGAGGACAATAATCGTAAAAGAATCCTTGGGACTCCTATCTGTAAACGTGCGTTCGTCAGAGAGGAAATGACAATCTTTGGAAGTTCTACTAGGTACACCCGCATGGTGCAAAAGAGTTGCTTGTTGTAAAGTTATTTTACGGTAAACGCTGACGTAATTTGTGACCCTATTTGCGAAAACCCTCCTTTGTACCCAATAACTCCTTCCTCGCAGTTACTCCCTTCGTCGAGTTCTTCTATTTCCCTTGACAGCCTCCCAGTCGATGAGCAAATGGAAAATCGGGGCGTTCGACAGAGGGCTACCAACAGAACTAGCTATGCCCGTGGTTGTATGGATAGCTTTTTCTCGAAAGACGAGAGGGCAAATTCTAACTATGACGGCAGCAGGAATAAAAGGAAGGCTAGACAAGACAAAATTGAAACTTTTGAAACGTCAGTGTATTTATTTGTTGCTTTTAAACTAATTACAACACTTTGCCTCGGTTAAGTTTACAGCACTCCCTTCTTTGTCCTGTCACATGGTAAACTGCCCCTTGCTTCAAGTTCTTTCAGGAGGTTTTGAACACCAAATCGCAGCAACTTTTCCTTAGTGTCTGTGAAATAAACATTGTGAAAACAACCTGATCAGTTAAAGGAGTTCTTGTGTGACCTCCTAACCCATAGAAAATAATAACTGGTTTGTTACTTACCCTGGCATATGTGATCAAACGGAGCTCTGATTTCAGGTAGCATCCGCGCTGCTGCAGAAGCTTCCAAAAATTTCCCATGGAACTTATTTACTGCATCCCAGGCCTCATTCCCTGCGTCAACAGCTTCTTGGAGCATTTCCACCACCTCGGCATTACTTTTCTCATTCTTTCTAGACATTATTGCAAAATGCTAGAATCTCGATCAGCACGCTCCACCAACACACTATTTGTTAGCTTGCCAGAGAACAATTTGGTAGGGTAAAAAACAGATTTCATAAGCACTCCGATGCTAATCTCGCATTTTTCCTAAAACAAAGCTGGCATACTTAAGTGAGATAAATTTAATCATTTATCTTCCTACACACGTATCCTGTGGAAGAAATATGACAGAGCTTCATGACCACAAAGCGTAAAGCACAACCGAAATGAATATTTTCCGTGGGAACCGAGATAAACAAGCCACAAAGTGAAACCCAAAAAAATGCTTTGTCATGTATAAACGAGCCCGGCTACATGTAGATACTCCGATACTACGAGTCAGTTTTTTGTGAAGCCCGGAGAAACAAGCAAGGAGAAACATTTCCAAGAGTAAACAGAGAAATTGTTACAAATGCAGACGTTGTTATTTCTCTTTTATTATCGGAGAATTTCAATTTAAAACAAGATAGCCGAGATAAAAATGGCCGCTCGAAATTGGCGAATCATTATTTTTTACTGCTTTAATAATAGTAATAGAACTATACTGTTCTCTTTTCTGTGAGTTTTTTCAGTCCTATACAGCTAGTTGCTCGCTCGCTTTCATCCAGACGTGGGTTTTTCTGAACCAATTATGCTAATTTGTTTCATGACAGGAGTCATAGCGTGCCAAAAATGTTTAAAGCGATCGACCCTTGTCACTTTGTCCATGTGATCTTTTTCCTGCACTTTCTTACATCAACTTTTATTACACAAAATTGTACAGTTTTTAACGACCATCCCGAAAACAAATGTTACATAAAGTGTACATTGCGGTAGAAATTCCATGCAAACATTAACTTAAGTTTAGTCTTTAAGTCCTATTTCTCGAAGAAGCGATGATCCAGAACTTTGTCCTTTGCTACCATTTGTTCCATTGCCTCTATGGATATCTTGAGAACTGGAAAATAAGGATTTCACGGTGTCAACTTTGTGGGTCAGATATTTCTAAAATAGAAAATAGTAAGAAAGCTAAAATTCTCCCATACCTTCATAAGTATTTTTAAACTGCTGTCTAAATGGGTGGACTCTTGTATTGTACAGATCATCCCATGGTGCATATTCTGTCTCGTACATACATGCTGCACATTCCATCTTACTGAGCCCCAGCTTCAAGTGCTTTAAAGCATCGAGAGCCACGTCCATGGGATGCAGTTGTTCATCCTTAGAGGAAGAATCATTCCAAGCAGTTGCACAGCGTTCCATGTCGGTTGAATACTGAGTCCTTTGGTATTATCTTATTCAAGTGGACTGCATTTATATGTACTACTACCAGTGACTTTCGTATCTGCTTTCATGAAGTATATCCCAGGACGCACGTCAGTTGATGTAGTTTATTGTCAATTAACTGATAAACTCTGTTTTATTACTGTATTCCGGTCCCAACACACGCAACGCATGCACTTTTGCGTTGGCTTCAATCTTGGAAATGGACATTTCTGGGGGATTGTAAAATGATGAATATAGATGCTTTCATTACCCAAATCTTTGTAAAAGTAAGTTTGTTATACTTCTCAATCACTTGGCAATGAAATGAATGTAATCTACACTTCCGTTTTATGAGGATCCCGCCCAGGTAAGATAACTTGAAATTGTCACGAAACGTAACTTCTTAATAGAACTTCTCAGTATCACCCTGTCAGTACTGAAGAAACTCTGTATCCACAAAATGGATCACACATTTTTAAATGCATCAACCACTCCTTCATCATTTTCGAATGACTTGCAGACAGCAGAGAAACTTTATTTCACACACGATCGAGAGCAGATATTCGCTGATGAGTCGAATAGCGATGAAAACGAATCGTCAAATTCAGAAGAGGAACCTGACAACAGTATCGAGTCGCTGGGTCCCGAAATTGAATGGACAGAGTGTGACGTTAACGATAGACAAAAAGTTGAATCGTTTATGAACAAGGGCTGTGGGTGTTTGCATGGCAGTGAGGGAGAAAGTTGCAGTAAGAGTTATTCAGTAGAACAAGTTTTAGAACATCGACAGATTTGTCTTGAGATGACCTCTTCTGAGTTGGACATGGTTGTACTTTCACAATTTGACGCATGCACTAGACAAGGTGACATTTCTTTCTCCAGTCGGCAACAAAGAAAAAGGAAGAGGGCACGCACGTACTTTAGATTTCGAAGTAAATCTCATGTAACTATTGCTATTCACTTAATAAGGGACAAGATGTTTGCATACCTGGTCAGATTTATCAGATTTATTACACATGCACTCTGTTGTTGTACAGATTTCTTGCTTACGTGATCTAAGTACTGCAAACTCAGTTTTGTTTAAGACGAATTTCAGGGAAAGGCCCTGGGAACGTGGTTGCCCTGCAGTCACTCAGTCACACTCTTCTCTGTGCAAGGGAGCAGGTCAAGACATCATCAATTTCTTAACTGTCCCATGTCCTTGCATTAAAGTTGCTCATTTCAATTGTCTTTTGTTAGGTGCTCCAGTTTGCAAAGATGTTTTCCTAATTCTGTATGGAATAGGGAAGAGACGTCTCGGGAACCTAAAAAAACATTTCAAGGAACACGGGATCTTGCCTCGTACCCATGGCAACAAAGGAAGGATGCCCATTGGCGTCTGTTCAATGGACACTCCAAAACGTTGTCTCCTTTCTCGACAATTATGCAGAGGAGCATGCTGTTGCTCTCCCGGGTAGAGTTCCTGGGTTTAAACGGTCAGATATCAGATTGTTGCCATCGTCTAATACAAAAGCAAGCATTCACAGACTGTATGAACAATCATCTTTAACAGCAGGACTCCCTGTAGTTTCGTATTCTAAATTTGTAGATTTGTGGAACAACACTCGGCTGAAAGTAAGAATTACAAAGCCCATGACTGACTTATGTTATACCTGTCAAAAAAACAATACCAGCATTTATCGCTCAGCCAACTTACCAGACAACGAGAAGACTGGCATTGTTCGAGAACAAGAAAGGCACCTATTGAATGCCGAGCGAGAAAGGAGCCTTTACAAAAGTGCATGTAACGAAAGTAAGGAAAGCATAAAATCAATAGTAAACAATCTTAATTTCACTACGACAAGAACACCCTGTTCTTTTAAGGGGAAGATGCACTATTCTTTTGATTACGCAGAACAAGTTCATTTGCCGTCAAATCCTATGCAACCTGGTCCCATTTACTTTAAGTTCCACGTAAGGTAGGAATTTTTGGTGTATGCTGCGAGTCATTGCCCAGACAAGTAAATTTTTTGATCGACGAAGCTGGTAGTATGGGGAAGGGTGCAAATGCAACTATAAGTTATCTACACTACTTTTTTGAAAATCATGGAATAGGGGAAACAGAAGTGCATCTCCACGCAGATAATTGTTGTGGTCAAAACAAAAACTCTTATGTACTTTGGTATTTGGCGTGGAGGGTAATAATTGGACTACATCAGTCTTGTACATACAGCTTTCTAATTGTGGGTCACACCAAATTTGCATGTGACTGGTGCTTTGGCCTTTTAAAACAATCTTTTAGAAAATGTTTTGTTTCTTCGCTGTACAAGTTAGCAACTGTTGTAGACACTTCGACTGTTAGTGGGGTCAATGTTGCACAGCTATGTTCCTTGCATAATGGTTCAACAATTGTACCCGTTTATGACTGGGTTTCCTTTCTGTCACCCTTTTTCAAGAAGTTTCCAAACATCAAGAAGTACCACCACTTTCAGTTTAAAAGCGAAAGGCCAGGTGTTATATTTTACAAGCAATTTTCAGATGGAACTGAAGAAAGCTTTAGTATATTGCGTACGGAAGATTCTCTGCCCCCAGCAACCTTCCTGCTGCTTTGGAGCCCAAAGGTTTGGATCAGCAAAGGAAACTGTACCTTTTTAATGAAATTCGTCAGTTCTGCAAAGAAGGCACAGAGGACCTTATTGCTCCTAAACCATAAATGAGTCATGTTGTGAAAGTGCCTGCATGTAAACTGATGGACATCACAGACATCTTCAACGACAACATTCATTTGTATTTGGTCAAATTGTTACTTGACATTCCAGTTCTTGAAAGTTTCGTGCGCATAAGAAGTCTTTTCCACTTTCTTTCTTTGCTTTTCCTCTTCCTTTTCTCGCGTTTCTATCTCTCTTTTACCATTCTCCTCGGTCTCTTTCTCTTTGTTCTTTCCCGCCAATGCCCTCTCTTCCCTTTCGCTTTCTCTTCTAACATTCTCCTCGGCTTCCTTATCTCCCCCTTTTTTGTTCTCCCCGCCCAAACGCAACAAACGCCATCCCGACTCTCTCTGGGCCTTTCCCTCTAGATACGCTTCATACAATTCCTCTTCCTTCTTCTTTTTGGGGGCTGGAGGAATCAGGGTGTCGTCCTCATCATCATTTTCAGGGACTGCACTGGCATTGGTTTTTCTCCTAGCTGTGTAATTGAATTAGAGTTATTACTAAGTCGTCATTCCAGATTTACTCTGCATACTGGTAGTTGGTATGAAACTGAACGAGGTTAATTTTTCAACAATCTGAACCCTTAAAAGTTTTTTTTTCAGGAGTTCGTGTTTTTTAATTGCTGCGTAGCGAGCGTAGCGAGCGAGCAGCAACATAAACAGGATTTAAGTAGAATATATAAAAGGGAGTACGATTCTCGAATTCATCACTTTTTACCAGAATGCATTGCGCCTTTTTACCAGAATGCATTGCGCCTTCTAGCAGAATGCATTGCACCTTTTTACCAGAATGCATTGCACCTTCTACCAGAATGTATTGCGCCACGAACAACACGCGAGGTTGTGACACCGTTGTGCTGTCGTCCTTTTTCGCGTGGATTGCAATTGATTAAGGTTCGTTATGGTTTGCTTTGATTTACCTGCTGTAAAGCAATGTGAGCGAGATCGTGCTTGGCTTTCACAACCCTTGCTGTTGTCGTTAATGCAGAATTATCTTTACGATTAATTGTCGCTTCTTAATTTAAAAACCTAGTGCGTCAATTTCGTAGCGGTCTCGGCCCTTTCGTCAAATTCTTAATGAAGGGAAATCGCCGAAACTTAGGCTTGTAGAATAATTAAAACAAACGAGAACCGTAGAACACGCTAATTTATATCTGCTGCGATCGATTTGTTTCTATCCAAACATGAATTCAGCTTTTTCACACATTTCTCTGACAGGGAACCTTCTATACAATTTTTATTTCTTTGGATACCTGCGTGCTTCGAGGTGTCGTTTAAAGTTTGCAAAGCACTCTTCATGTTGTTTTGAAGAGTTTGTTCTAAGCAGTCAGATTGCTTCGCCTTTGATCAATTAAAAATAACCCTGGAGTGTGGCACGAGGTAAAATGGGTAGATTGAAAGGTTTCCGTCAGTTTGTAGTGAGTTTTGATGTCTCAGTAGGATGGATTCTTTTATGAATCTCTCTCCTTTAAAATCCTCCGCTCATATCTTACAAAAGATAGAATCAAACAGGAAAACTATAATTTGAAGTCTTTGATAATGCGGCACAACCACAAAAACCACATTCGGGATTTGGGCATGGGAGTCTGTGCAGGCCTGCCTTTGCTTTTCCTTGTCGGTGAAAATAAATGGAAGTAAATATTCTATTTCTTATGATATCTTTTTCCATTTATGGTGATGGTGGCCACTAGTAGGTCTTCACTTCAGTAATGCACGAGCTTTTACTTATTATCACTGGTTGAAGGGGAATTTTTTTTATGTTAGAATGACAAAGAAGATGTAGAGTGCATTTCCCACAAATGAATAGAATGCTTGCGGAGAGAGATTTACAAGATGAAAGCAGGCATGAAAAATGAAGCAGGAAAATGATCTCAGCTCAAAATAAATTACTTTATGTATTGCGTGTTGCGTGACGTGACCCAAAGCGGCTAGGCTACCACTGTCATCAGCGGGTCGCGCTAAAACGGTTGAAAGGAGAGTGACCGTTGGATGTTTCAAAGTCAAGAACATTTTGCGTACAAATACAGTACAGGATAGTCGAAGATACTGAAGAAAACCTGATGATACCCTCCAGTAAACCAGGTAACAAACTCATATACTAAACAGATTGTGAGGACTCTTACCGTGCATGTTCTTACTGATTGATTCATTCGACTCATTTTAGAGGTTACTCATCATGCAACAGCTTTGGTGATTATTAGTCAGCAAATTTAAATTGTTGTAGCAAATTTTTTGTTTATATTACGAATGAATCCTAAAACTAAAACTTACAATATTTTAAATTTCTCCACCTCTTTCTGGCGAGGTTTATTTCATCTCTTTCCCGATTGGAAACAAATTATAGCCGCGACAAACGGCCGACAATGTACAAAGTTCTTCTCTCCTTGGACCTGTTTTTTTTTAAAATAGAATTTCATATTACATCTCGCAATGCGACGCAACAAAGTTACGTGTTTAACTGACTTCGTACATAGTGTAGGTCAGTGTAGGTAAGATTACTATTCAAGTAGTGGCAACAGTATCAAAATGAAATAATTATAGCGATTGATGTTAGGCTTACATAATTTACACGTAGATAGCAGTGTTTAATTTGAACAGCCATTGCATTAAGGTTGCATTAAACGCGTTTTCGTCATGTTTGAATTTTTTTTTAAAACAGCGTTTAAACGTTATTCAAACGGCGTTTAAACGTTATTGAAAAGCGTTTAAACGGTGTTTAAACTCGTTTTCGTTGAAAACGCTAAAAGACGTGTTTTCGTTTTTTTCACCTTAAGCCCCCTTTTCGCAAATCGGGTCACATTTATGCTGCTAAAAAAACGAGATTCAATGTAGTTCCCACAAGTCGATTAACTGCGCATCGATGTCTACGATGTCGCTAGAAGTTAATATGATGAATTCGGGGTCAAGCACTTGAAGTTCTCCATGTCAATGTTTTTCCCACTTTACATGTAGCTATAATTGTCACTCTTCGATCGATGCAGAGATTGATAAAAATGAACTGCACTTTTAGATAGGTACTTCTGTGCCATTTGGACACATCCGTGTTTAACATCACCTTTTACAGGATAGAGATATTCAGGCCTTAGTTGAGCGCCTTGTTTTCTCTTTATAAAGGAAACTTTTCTTGGTGGCTGTTTGACATTCATCTCAGATCCCATGAACACACTTTCAGGATGATGAACGAGTTGAATTTGACCATCATCGTTAATTCCGCTTTCTCCATATCCGAAATTGAGCCAAGTGGTGTCTTTACCTTCAAATTTTTCCTTGTCTAAGTCTTCATTTCGGCTGACATACTGTATCTGGAGAAATGATTTATAGTCTTTAATCATATCTAGTGTGACCCAGTGAACCAAGAGATTTGACAGGTTGCTCTCTTGAAAAATGTTTGCCCATGTCCTTGGGACATCAGCAACTTCTTCGTTTTGGAAGAGCCTTTGCATAGGTCCAAATCGTCTATCACAAACAGAGTAGGTATGACCCTCAGGCAAGAATTTTAAATCAGCTCTTAAGAATTGCTTATTTCTAATTAAGTGATCAAGGTAGAAAAACAAGTAGCATTCTTTGAACTGTCTAGGTGCATTGTCACACCATATAATAATGTGGTCATGCTTTCCCAGTTCATCTTCGAGAACATTTAGTAAGTAATCCAAGAGCGATATTATCTCATTTGGTCCAGTGGTACCGACGGTTTCATCGTAGAGGAAACAATGAATACTTTCGTTGTCTGCACAGTAAATACCCATCTGATGTGTTTTAAGTTTCAGTTTGTAATATGAATCTTGCGCACTGACTTTAGGTGTTTTGAGTGACTTGTCAAAATTCATCTGTAAGGTCAACATCTTTGGGAATATCTCTGCTCGTGCTTCCATATGACCATACCTATTAATATAATACTACACAGAGCATTGTATAATTTCTGTTCAAATCTTCTATTTCGAGGCTGTGTTTCTGTATTCTTTGGTTTAACATGACTTAAAAAGTAACGTTAAGAATGTAAACTTCTTTGTAGCAGATATAAGACAATTTGAGAAATAATTAAGGAATAATTAATTGTGCGCGTCAGAACAGATTGGTTTCGGACATTCCTTGCACCCAGGAGTAGAAATAAGACTTTAGATCTGTTCAGAAATACAACTAAGCCCTATTGTTTCGAGAAAAAAGTTTGATTTCCGTTTAAGAATACGTAACCGTAAAAACAAGCTTCTACCTGCAAAAAGAAATAAACTGTTGTCTTTTCATTACAGAAGGTTGCTAAAATGAAGCCACGTTGTGATTAGAGAGTGCGTAACGGCCAAGCAAGAAAAATGAGAACAATGAAATGGTAGCTTCTCTTGACGGAAAGTAATAGTCTGTTTGACGTGAAGAAATAAACACTATCGACTCCTCTCCGTTTTTGGCGCTCTTAGATATTCAGTCTTTGACGGCGAATTATAATAACAGTTATTACTATTTTCGCTGGAAAAATTTAGCTTGAAAACTCACTTTGAGACAATTGAACCGAAACCGTTAAGAAATGTACAACATTTACGGATGGAAACTAACCAATCAGTAAATTGCAAAGTTCCTGATGGGTTAGCAATACTTCGCACTTTGTTGGATTTTCAAATTTGTTAAGAACTGTTCATGTTGTCCAATGTTATTGGTTTATTTGAGGATAAAAAGCGCTATCCTTTATTCTTACGTATTAACTCTTTGCTTTTTCAAGTGGTCTGGTTCAAGTAGTCACACTGTAAATATATTGTAGTTTTCTTCTTTGTGTTCGTGCAACACTATTGGCCTAATTTTTTGCTTTGTTTTTGCAAAACCACTCAGATATATATATAATGTATATATATATATGAAGTCTGTGTTTCGATTTTTCCGTAGTATAGTGCTTGATACATTAAAGTAGAGCGTAATATATACGTTGAAAATAGGAAAACACTACACTTTCATCCCGACAAGCCTGTTTCGTGATCTCTCACTCTTCAGGGATTTGAATGATAAGAATATTCATAACCATCGTTTATATACGTAATTGTTGTTCCGGAACATTTGAGATATTTAAATGTTTAGTTGTTCCGTAACAACGCTTTGTTTCTGTGGTGGCAAGAAGAGACGAGTTCGTTACGTTTGTTAAGTGACGACAGATCGGGTCGACAGATGATTAAAAATTTCTCTTTAAGACAGAGAGTACATCTTTTTCTTGAGCTGTTGTAGGATGCGCTAGATGAAATGATACGCCGTGAAATAGTGGTTAATGTTGGGTCCAGATATGTTTGCTGAGTTCGGTAGAGTTCCTGTGTTTTGCGTGGCGGAATGATGCAGCGTGGTTTCTGTATCTTGTCTTGAAGTCGTTTTCTGTAAGTCCGATGTATGTTTCAGAAGTGTTATTGTCGTTAAGTTTGACGGTTGCTTGGAAGATTACTGATGATTGGAGGCAGTTTCCGTTAAGTGGGCATTTGTTCTTTTGTCCCATAAGGGTTCAGAATGTGTGTTCTTTTGCCAATGGTATAATTCATAATGTCACAACATATCATTAAAGAAGGGTAATTGATTTACTCTGACTGATTCATTAGTGTTTAGCTGTACAAAGTCAGTCGTGTATCCTATTAAGGATTGTGACAACGATGGTACTAAAATTGATAAATGTCCATTTGGACACAATCACGTTTAACATCACCTTTTACAGGATAGAGATATTCAGGCCTTAGTTGAGCGCCTTTTTGAGCGCGTTTTTTCTTTATAAAGGAAACTTTTCATGGTTGCTGTTTGACATTCATCTCAGATCCCATGAACACACTTTCAGGATGATGAACGAGTTGAATTTGACCATCATCGTTAATCCTGCTTTCTCCATATCCCCAGCGTTACCAACAGCTGTACGTGGTTTGCTCAGGTTCCAAGAACAGAGGTTTTCACGAAAACTAGATTCCATGTCCTTCGTCTTACTTACACATATTTTCATGTAGAGAGGTAAGACTGAAGGTAATAATCATCCACTGTTACGACAAAGAGCATATATTTAAAGGTTAATTTGTGTTTTTATCTATATAATTTCGATAATCGTTTTTTATTCAGGAAAGAGACAATGGACTTTAGAGAGGCCGATTACATCAATAGATCGTTTTCACTGTCACGCAATAAAATAAATAAATAAATCGAAAACCATTCAGTGGATAAAGTCAAGAAATTGTGATCTTATTGGAACTAAATAAAGAAAACACTTTTCCAAGGTTTAGGTCTGTGCGTTTTCCCAAACCGCAGATATTCGTCGAAATGTTTCGTAGAAATTTACAGAGCTCAGTATGGAAACGCCATGTTGGTGCACATCAGATGTGCACCAACATGGTGACAAACAGTGTAACTGACATTGCCTATCTAGGCGACTGACTATCTGTACTTAACAAACAAGCATTTACATAAGTACTGTTCCCAATGCTCTAACTTCTAAAAGGCTACAAATCTTGAGATAGTTAAATATTTTTCGACAAATGCGATCGTAGCTTTATGTCACGCACCGCCATAACTCTGAAATTTAAAATACTGTGGTTTCCAAACAAAGTACGCTATGGAGCTTTAAAATTGTAAACAGATATAAATAAATCGTCTCTTATGCCTCATGCGGATAAAAAATATGATGGCTCTTTAGTTTTGGATTTTAGAAAGCGCCGATGTCACATGAAAACGATCTATATACTTCACGCGCCGGACATATAGGGTCGCCTTACAAATAAGGGCATCTGACAAATAGGGGCATCTGACAAATAGGGGCGTCTGACAATTAAGGGCGTCTGACATATAGGGTCGTCTTACAAAGAGGGCCTTCTGACAAATAGGGGCATCTGACAAATAGGGGCGTCTGAAAAATACGGGCATCTGACAAATAGGGGCATCTGACAAATAGGGTTGTCTGACAAGTAAGGGCATCTGACATATAGGGTCGTCTTACAAAGAGGGCCTTCTGACAAATAGGGGCGTCTGACAAATAAGGGCACTTGACATATAGGGGCATCTGACAAATAGGGGTGTCTGACATATAGGGTAGTCTTACAAATAGGGCCACCTGACACATAGGTTCGTCTTACAAATAGGGCCTTCTGACAAATAGGGGCGTCTTACAAACGGGGGCGTCAGACAAATAGGGGCGTGTGAAATATAGGCGCATCTGACATATAAGGATGTCTGTCAAATAGGAGCATCTTACATATAGGGGTGTCTGACAAATACGGGCGTCTGACATATAGGGGCATCTGACAAACAGGGGCGTCTGACTAATAAGGGCGTCTGACAAATGGGGGCATCCAACAAATAGGGGCGTCTTGTTTGACTTTTATGGGCTTTTGACCTTCAGGGGCATCTAGGGCTTCCTACTAGTTGCTTGAGCTTTCCCAAAAAGTTGCTTAAAAGTTCAACCAAACAAGGCAAAAAGTTGCTTTTTCTAATGAAAGTTACTTAAAAATTGAAAAAGTTGCTAAAAAAAAGTAAATCTTTTTTTTGTTTCTCTCTTCCTTTATGTTTTTTTTTGTTACGAGTAGAGAGTTTATTTATTCCACAATTACTACTTTACAATTCCATTTTTAACTATTTTATAAATACAGTTTGATATATAACAAAATAAACTAAGACACCATATTAATTTAATTAAGGAAATAAAATTGTCTGTACTTATCTATCGTCCTTATTTACTTATACCTGGCACGAAATTGGATAGAAAATTTCGGTGGAGTTTTTTTTATGCTCGACTATCTCGACTGCCTTCCACATATATCAACTTTGGTTCTTTTCTAGTAGGTATCTAAGTACTTCGGGGGAAAATGTTTTTGCATGTTTGAGAAGTTTATACAGTATATTGTTTAACAATTAGCATCCAATAGAGCTTACTTTAATCTTTTCACGTGTACGGCACTATATTGAGATTCCACTCTACTGCAACTGTAGTATACGGCAACACCATTATACAGCTTTTTTGGACTGCTCTCACCTACACTAAACTTTTCCGTACTCTACTATAACAGCTCTACCTGCAAGCTACCAACATAACTATACTCAATAGTCACAACTGAACTAATCTTTACCCCGCGAAGACAACTACATTCTACCATTACAACTCGACTCCTATCTACTGTACTCTACCCCACCAACACAACTACACTCTAGGATTACAACTCAACTCAAGTCATATCGACTGTACTCTACTCCACCAAGAGAGCAGCACTCTATTATTTAAAACTCCACTCACCTTATTCCACTCAATGAAAACAACTATACCCTAGTTAACCTCTATCACCACTAGACTCTACCATTACAACTTACTTCACAGCTACTCCACTGCACTCGAGCAATACAACTACACCCTACCACTAGGACCCAGCTCACCTCGACTCCACTCTACCCCAGCAACACAACTAGACTCTACAACTACAACGCAACTCACCTCAATTCTACTCGACTCCACCATGAAAACTATACTCTACCATTACAACTCAACGCAACTCGACTCCACTCTACCCCAGCAACACAACTAGACTCTAGAACTACAACGCAACTCACCTCAAGTCTACTCGACTCCATCATGAAAACTATACTCTACCATTACAACTCAACGCACCTCGACTCCACTCTACTCTACCTCAGCCATACAACAAGACTGTACAATTACAACGCAACTCACCTCAAGTCTACTCTACTCCACCATCCCAACTATACTCTACCATTACAACTCAACTCACCTCGCCTCGACTCCACTCGACTTAAACAACACAACTACACTGTACCATTACAACGCAACTCACCTCGACTCTACTCGACTCCATCATGATAACTATACTTTACCATTACAACTCAACTCACCTCGCCTCGACTCCACTCGACTTAAACAACACAACTAGACTGTACCATTACAACGCAACTCACCTCGACTCGACTCGACTCCATCACGATAACTGTACTCTACAATTACAACTCAACTCACCTCGACTCCACTCTACTCGACTTCAGCAACACAACTAGACTGTACCATTACAAGGCAACTCACCTCGACTCGACTCGACTCCACCCGACTCCACCAACAACGTAACTACATGCTCTACCTTCACTACTTAACCCACTTCAGCCCAATAAACCATAAACCCCAAATGTATTCCTTTCATTTTGAATTTTGTTTTAATAATTTTCAACAGGCGCTGTATCTTCGTTGAAGAGCAATTGTGATTATCATCTTGGTACCCTAAACTGAAAATTGGTCAGGAGCCTTAGATTACGCAGTCATCAGTCAGGACCTTACTGTATCTTCAGCTTGTCAAGCAATATCTACTATTCTGCATGCACTCTTGTAACTTACCGTACTTTGTAAAGTAAACGCCTCCTAAGTTTAATTAAAAAAATTGTCAGTATTTACCCCTTTTTTTTTCGAGGCAGTCTTTTAAGCGCCAAAATACTTTTTATATATATTTATTACAAACTGGATCATCGTACAATGCAATTCCAGCGTTTTGATTGGCTTAGCGGCCATGGTATATTATACCATACCCGAGAAATAGCGTCCATTAAATTGCCTTCTAGTTGCTGTAGTAAAGCGAAATCTGAAAGATCTAGCAATATTTGTTTATGATTTTAGTAAAACAATTATTCCACTCGCGCTTGTTGGATATGAGTTGATTATAGCCAAGTCGGCCTTAAGCGCCTCGCAGGCTATCTATCACCTCATATCCAATGCGCGCTCGTGGAATAATTGTTAAATATCACACTTTTTGTTAATTTCTTACATTTGAATAAAGTATGCTTTTTGTTGAATCTCTTCTAGTTCTTTCGCTGTCATAGCCGGGTTTCTATCCCTTAAAAGCAGTGTTTCTATTCCTTTTTCTTTTGCAATTTTAATTTGCAACATATTTGTAACCAGGTCATTTTACAAGATGCTGCTCCTCTTAAATACATTGTATCTCCATTCAATTTTGGTATAGTAGTAATTACTAACTCCCTTTTTTTTTTCTTTTTTTTTTTGGGGGGGGGGGGTGGGGGGGTCCTAAAACTGTTAACTCCCCAGCTTGGAGTATGTAGCCTTCAAGTTGCAAATTGCACTACAAATCCCTATCAGACTGCAGCATTTTTGTGGTCTAATTGTCTTTTTGATATCCTGATTTCAATAGTTTGAAACTTAACTTAGAATTCGATTGATTCAATTCAATTCGCTTTTCTTTCTTGTAAGAACAGACCCTTTACAGACCCAATTGAAATTCCATGTCGGCAATTGTTTATTATTTCATTGCGCACGTTTTTCGCTTCATTATCGCGCGCACATGGGCGCGTTAACGTACAAAAAGTAAGAGGTAAGTCAAATTCCTTGTTTGCTAAGAACATTCTTAAGAAAGTATTTTTTCGAGAATAAAAAAGGTTGTCGAACTTTATTTTTAGGTTAAGATAGTTTCTAACTGGGTGTATTTTTGGTCAAGGCCTGGACTTTAAGCTATGTACTGAATTGTCCGGAAAAGTCAAATATTCCTGCAACCTAACACTTTGTTGGGTATATTTTTGTACAAATTGCACTCCTATTCAGGTGTAATCAAGCACAATATACCTATATTTTTCTTCAATTTTCATATCATTAGTGTTAATGACACCAAGTTTCAAAAAGACTACAATTACTTGCAAGACGCTGGCCAATTCACGAGAGACATTTTACCTTTTTTTTTCTGGAAGAGTCCCAAAAAGTATTTTCAAAGTTCAAGATAGAGAAGCCGCAATACAGCACAAACACGCTCTTTATTTTTTCTTCCAATGCCTTGCATAAAGAGGCATTAAAAGGCAATCGCCAAATTAAACTTTAGAACTGTTTAATAGCAAATCGATGGTAGCAAATTACAGAGACCATTTGTTTGAAATAAGTTTTTTTCTTTCAAATATATCGTCGTTGTATCCGAAAAACGTGTATCAATGCACTACTAGTACCAGTACTTATTTAGTATATTTCACGCTCAATTTCAAATTTAAAGCAATTACGCTTAGGAGAGTCCTAATTAGGGCAAAACACTATATAGCACACGCGATATACAGCAATTGTTCATCATCACCCTCTGTTGGAAAGAAAAATTATACCATCAAGTATATGCCTAATTAATCGCATTTAACCCCAGCGTAATGTTCTTCACAGAATAATCCCTGAGGACAGACACAACTTTGCCACAACTTTCTTATAACTTTTCTACTACAACAATAGGCAAAGTTTTATATTTTATTAGAAAGACAATATGCTACGTAATTTGGTGTTCAGTCACTTGCAAAAAGAGCCTTATGTGGACTGCGCATGACGTTACATTAGCGTACTTCACAATTTCTCAGTTATTATATTTGTGAACTGGTTTAACCTTCCAAGGAACGTGGCAAGTGAACTAATAGAATATCTCGTGAATATTGTACCAAAGACACCAGTTTTATAAATAAAAGTGAAGATTAACTAAACAAGTGAGCTTTGCAGTCATCTGCTAATTCCCCGAAGATAGCCTTCACGAATACTCTTTAAAATCGAGCAAAAACGTTACAACTTAAGGAGGCTCGAAAGGGTTTTTTTGTTGATTTAGTGTTTGCTAAACGATGAAAGAGTATAAAGAAGGATACTTATTGGTGTAGACAAACTATATGTCTCCTTGGAACTCTATTGTTGTACTATATTTTAAAGGTGCTTATGACGTCATATCAGTTACCATGGCAACACCCCAGGTCCACAAAAAGGCCCTCTAAATGTCAGGTTTTGTAAAATATCTGAAAAACTAATTCGGTGACCTACCGTTTTTATTTCTTTGTTGTAAAGCTCCCTAAATTATTTACCTTTTCAGGCATTATGAAAAAAATTTATCTAGTGGAATTTAATAGATCTTAAAAAAACGCGCTTTATGGCTTGCAGAAAATTCTACTAGATAAATTTCCCGGAAACTTTTATATTTGAAGTGCCATCGTGAATGACGCGTGCATGCAAAAAATCAAGATAGGTCACCGAGCAAACTTTCGAGCTAAATACAAATGTTTTCCGCAGGTTTTATTTCCGGTTCGCGCGATTTTACGCATCGTTAACTTCCGGTGTACTGATTTTAATACTGATTCAGCTGAGGCGTGCATCTTAGTTATGGCGTGTTTAGATTGCGCGCGCGTGCACCTAAAAACCCTTTCGAACCTCCTTAAGGAGGCTCCAGAGGGTTTTTAGCTCCACGCGCGCACGCAATCTACACACGCCATAACTAATGTTCTTTGCGTCAGCTGAATCAGTATTAAAATCAGCACACCCGAAGTTAATGCTGTGTAAAATCGCGCCAACCGGAAATAAAATCTGCTGTTTTTAGCTCGAAAGTTTGCTCGGTGACCTATCTTGATATTTTGCATACACGCACCATTCATGATGGCATTACATCATTAAAAAGTAGCCCGTTCCATTAAAATAATGAATGACAAGATAATACAAACATGTGCAATTTAATCCTTTTATTTTTTTTCTCGTTTTTTTCTAAATTTTCTTCAGTCCACGTTCTTCCTGAAAAGAAATTTTTGCATTAGTTATATTTTGTGTACATTTTAGCAATACAGTTTGTTATATTTGCATCAATGTCTACTTACAACTCCACTTCCATTTCCTCTTCACTTCTGTAAAGAAATGCGGTTTGGCGTCAGTTCTATTTTGCGTTCATTAGAGCACAGTGCTCACTAGCAATACAGTTTGTTACATTTGCATCAATGTCTACTTACACTGAATCCACTTCCATTTCATCGTCAATTCTGTAAAGAAATGCCGTTTTGCGTCAGTTCTACTTTGCGTTCATTAGAGCACAGTGTTCACTAGCAATACAGTTTGTTACATTTGCATCAATTTCTACTTACAAATCCACTTCCATTTCATCGTCAATTCTGTAAAGAAATGCGGTTTGGCGTCAGTTCTATTTTGCGTTCATTAGAGCACAGTGTTCACTAGCAATACAGTTTGTTACATTTGCATCAATTTCTACTTACAAAGCCACTTCCATTTCCTCGTCAATGTCTACTTACACTGAATCCACTTCCATTTCATCGTCAATTCTGTAAAGAAATGCCGTTTTGCGTCAGTTCTACTTTGCGTTCATTAGAGCACAGTGTTCACTAGCAATACAGTTTGTTACATTTGCATCAATTTCTACTTACAAATCCACTTCCATTTCATCGTCAATTCTGTAAAGAAATGCGGTTTGGCGTCAGTTCTACTTTGCGTTCATTAGAGCACAGTGTTCACTAGCAATACAGTTTGTTACATTTGCATCAATTTCTACTTACACTGAATCCACTTCCATTTCATCGTCAATTCTGTAAAGAAATGCGGTTTGGCGTAAGTTCTATTTTGCGTTCATTAGAGCACAGTGATCACTAGCAATACAGTTTGTTACATTTGCATCAATTTCTACTTACACTGAATCCACTTCCATTTCATCGTCAATTCTGTAAAGAAATGCGGTTTGGCGTCAGTTCTACTTTGCGTTCATTAGAGCACAGTGTTCACTAGCAATACAGTTTGTTACATTTGCATCAATTTCTACTTATAATCCACCATTCAAAACCTGCAGAATCAAAAATAGGAGCTTTATCAGAGAGTCTTCATGGAATACAATAAAGGATATGAATTTTAAATGGAGATTGTCAAACTGCTACTAGGAATCAAAAGCCGAAATGGATGTGATATATTCTTCTCAATAAGGACACTACAGAAGAACTTACCGCTATATAACCGAGCTTGACTGAGGCGCCGAACGCCGCGTGCAGATTAAATACCCCTATCTTTCCCACGAGAAATCCGTCAATTTGAAGATTACAGTGCATCGGCTCCTCCCACAATTGCTTTGAAGCGAAGTTTCTCATTTAAGACTACCGTGAACCTGCAATTCAGAAAGTTAGTTTATTTTTCTTCTCCCTATTGGGCCCTTACAACTTAAAGCACAAGGTTATTAATCAACCTAGAATCGTACGTTACTGATTATTTCCGAAACCAGTTGCATGGCTAGGCTTTACCGTGAATAGTCTGAGATTACAGTTTTTTGTCTGCTGTTATTTCCATGGAACTCATCTCCAATGCATATAGCATCCTTCAGAGACAATCTTTCCTAAAATGTTACTAATTACACCAAATTAAAAAAAAAATAATTGTATAAAATTTAAAAACAATCTATCTTGCGGCTAAAAATTTTCAAAATTAGCAGCCTTTAATGACAGCCTGAGAAAAAAACGGAAATTTACTTGCTAATGGGCAAGATAACCTCTTTAGTAACTTGTTTTTTATCATATTGAAAAAGAAAAAGCTAATAAGCATTTACTTTCTACACACAAGTATATTTACAGTACCACAAAACTAGTTTCGTCTGAAGACCTCGTCAGGTGCTATGTAAACTTGTTGTTTACATAGCACTTTCTCAGTAAGACTGCGTAAGTGACGGTTTAAAATGTTTCCTGCTATTTAGTATCTCATGTGACATGTCGTGTGATTTGCATTCCATCGCAGTGCCGCCTTCACCAAATCCACGGAATGGTAAACTCACAGCAACTGTACCTTTTTGGGGTCTCAATTGAATACATACAGGTAAGTTTTGATACCACTGAGTCCAAATCACAACCATAGGGGTTAGCGTGTAATTTTAGCATCGATTAGCTTGGCCTTGTATGTTGCCTAGAATTGTCTACGCGAAGCGTCCATTCTGTACTTGTTATTTTTAGCGCACACATCGCAGATACATTAATTTAACATTGCCTTTCCAACTTATTCACTCTTACTTTTTGTGAAGACAGTTTACTCAATCAAGCTAGTTAGTTATTTTACTATGTGTCGTAAGCTGCGTGGTTTGTGTCAAGAATGTCAGCATGAACAGTTCTTCGTCTGTCATAGATTATGAACCTTCTGTTTAAATTAGTTTGCGTTTTTGTTATTAGTACTTCAATCCATTCCCCAACCCTATGGACCACTACATCTGTGGTTTGTTTTATAGCGCTCTAAGGCTCCCAGGTAAAGTGCGTTGCAAGAATTTGACAGGAAGAATTTCGTGAATTTGTAAGGCCGCTCCTATCCAGTTTGATTTCATCCTAGTCCAAACGTTAAAATATCACTCTTATATCACTTTTGCTCCCATCTTCGCTGATTACTCGTTCTTCCTGATTTGTTATTTGATGTGTTTTGACGATTATTTCTTGAATTCATGGTGACTGTAATGGAAAGGACATTATGAGCGATTTTTTACTGAAGCCGAGTTGAAACTCTGTTGGGTGCTAACGATGAAGCATCGATTGTATTGTTGTGCATGCTTTCAACCTAGCTAGCGCTAGCGCTTATCTCAACTAAAGAGACATGATTTCTGCTCACAGGTTCTTTCAAGAAATACAATGAGGACAAGGCAGATTCGCGATCAGTTAGGGAAAAAGATAAGTAACTACTTTCATTGTCGACATTCTGCTGCGACTCTGAAATATTACTCCTTTACAATCGTTTTAGATCGGAAATCCTACTTGCCTACTTTGGACATTCGTTCTAGCATGGAGAGAAAACTAACCATCGCGAACCTGTCCTAATTGCAGGCCGCAAGCCACACTGTTATTACGAAATGTTGCTGCGTCTCGCTATAACAGAGAGAAGAATTCAAACCTCATTCGGATTTATTATTACAAAAACCGCTTCAATAAACGCACAGGCAGTGAGGATCTCATTAATTTCTGAAATTCGTCCGAACACTAAGAATCTAGCCTAAGAGGCGATAGCGTATTGAAGGAATAGTCAGTGTATTTATTCCAAGAGAAATTTTCTATTCCTATCGTGTTGTTTCATTTCTTGAATTATTAACAAGTAGTGACTGGGTTAATTGAGCCTCCCAGTAAATAAGTCATTTGGCTAGTGCTTGATTTGAATGCTCAAAATTTCTTATTTCAATGGAGTACACTATTATGAGTACACTATTACATTGCCTGAATGTGTGATGGCGTGTTTACAAAAATTGACGGAATAGATATTTTTCAATTAGTGGCAACGAAATAAAATAGGTTAGTTAACGTTTTCTTGACTGATTTGCTAACGACCTGCTTTGCAATTAGATTCCCATTTTCTCTTATATCATGTGGCCCTTTCAAGTCAGACACACTTTGATTACTCCCTAGAACCTTTGAAGAGCTTTTTGGTGACCTTTCCTTTTCTTTTGTTTTCATAGTGTTGTACAAACTATTCCCACTAAAGGCAGAATGCAGGTTGTAGGTCTGGAGAGCTTTCAAGCCAATTCAGTCCAATTCAGCATTGTAGAATGCAAAGGTAAGGGAATATAAAAGTAAGTGTTACCATGGGGCATTTTGATCTATCTACAGGTTTTAACTAAGAAGTTTTATTTGTCAGGGACCTTGCTTCATTTTTTGAACATACACATTTCAAACTTCAGTTATGCCATTGTGTAATTCTAGAAAATATGCAAGCCTACCTCCACCACCTAAATGGAAATATGGTACCAATTAAGAGAGAACCTCCCTCCCCTAAGAAAATTCCAATCCCTTCTGTGGGGAGAGTATGGATATTTTTCTAGTTGTTTTAAATTGTGCGACAGCATCTGGGAATGTATTGCTCACCAGAAATTTAATGATATGCAACAATTGTGCCTCCCAGGACATTTTTCATGTTGCTAATTAATGCTTGATTTGAATGTTCAAAATTTACGATTTCAATGGAGTACACCATTGTAAGTACACTGTAACCTTGCCTGAATGTGTGATGGCGTGTTTACAAAAATTGACGGAATAAATATTTTTAGATTAGTGGCAAAGAATTAAAATAGTTTAGTTAACGTTTTCTTTACTGATTGGCTATCGACCTGCTTCGCAATTAGATTCCCATTTTCTCTTATATCATTTGGCCCTTTCTAGTCAAACACACTTTGATTACTCCCTCGAACTTTTGGAGAGCTTTTTTGTCACCTTTACTTTTCTTTTGTTTTCATAGTGTTGTGAAAACTATTCCCACTCAAATGGCAGAATGCAACTTGTAGGTGTGTAGAGCTTTCAAGCCAATTCAGTCCAATTCAGCATTGTAGAATGCAAAGGTACGGGAATAGAAAAGTAAGTGTTACCATGAGGCATTTTGATCTATCTACAGGTGTTAACTAAGAAGTTTTATTTCTCAGGGACCTTGCTTCAGTTTTTGAACATACACATTTCAAACTTCATTTATCTAGAAAATATCCAAGCCTCCCCCATGAAGTTAATTTTTATTCCAAGAACCTCCATCACCTAAATGGAAATATGGTACCAATTAAGAGAGAACCTCCCTCCCCTAAGAAAATTCCAATCCATTCTGTGGGTAGAGTATGGATATTTTCTAGTTATTTTACATTGTGCGACCGATTCTGGAAATGTATTGCTCACTAGAAATTTAATGATATGCAACAATTGTACCTCCCAGGCCATATTTCATGTTGCTAATTAATGCTTGATTTGAATGTTCAAAATTTACGATTTCAATTGAGTACACCATTGTAAGTACACTATCACATTGCCTGAATGTGTGATTGCGTGTTTTCAAAAATAAGGCCAGCCATTTTTGATAAGTGGAAAAGAAATAAAATATTTACGTTAAGGTTTTATTGACTGATTGTCTATCAACCTGCTTTGCAAATATATTCTCATTTTCTCTTACGTACTTTGGCCCTTTCTTGTCAACCAATCTTTGATTACTCCCATGATATGCAAGGCAGTGCTCTACAATTATTTTTCGGGAGCCCTTCGCCCACTTAGCCTTGTTTTCTGGGGTGACCAGAAGTGGATAGCGGCTGTAGAAAAGAAAAACCCAAAATGAAAAACAAAAAACATCAAAACCTAATTAATAAGTAATAATTATAACTAGCTAAGATCAATGTTTATTCAAGGATTGATTATCATTTGTAAGGTCAGCAAATCACCAGCATGCATTTGTCAAAAGCGCACAAAGAAAAAAAATCTAGCCGTTTTTGTACTCAAAAGTGAAGATAACTGTAGCAAAACTCCCCCCCCCCCTAAAAATAAAAAAACTTTTTACCCCCTTTGCTCTCCATGCGTCTGAAAATTTAGTTCATTCTACATCAATTTGGGGCTTTTCATGCACAGTATACAAAGCACAACAACTATGAAGAGTTTTGGTTTCCCCTATACGAAGTACAGAAGTAAACTAGTGCCATGATGACTGCAAGCCTGTGTGAAATGCATATACAACTGAGACATTGTTTGACCATTGTTTTGACGGAATAGATCGATTTACACAGTCCTAATTTTGCCATTTTGTCTTGTAATCTACACTGCAACAAAAGAAATCAAATAAGGACAGACATTGTTTTTTGCTACTGTCGAACAGATTAATATTGTTTATTGAAGCAAAACAATTACTGAGGAAAACTTAACCAGCATGTGGCATTGACATGGCTAAACTACCAGTTCTAGAGACATTGCGTACATTTCTATTTGTGTGAAATTATTATTAGACAACAGTAATGATATTTTACTGACTTTGCCTGATATATTTGACAATTGTTTACCGAAGTGGAGGTAAAGTGTGGCCACTTTTCTCTGACTCTTTTTTGAATCATTGTCTTAGTATATACCACATAATCTGAATAATTATTGGCCCAAGGATTAAATTTAATTGGAGCAATATAATGACAAAAGCCATGTTAATTTTGTTCTGCTGCTCGCAGGTGAACAGTACACTTGGCCAAGCACCCCCTGAGTTAGGCAATAAGTGAAAGCAAGAAAATATGGATTCACTTGTGTTGTATACACTAAAAATCCATATGCCAGTTTAAAATAGTTTTCGTTGCAAAATGTCAGGATTCATAGGCAGGAAAAAGCTTGCTACATGAGAATTTAGAGGTCGGTTACATAGCACCATCTTCCCATATAGTAAAAATGAAATAGAAGAGTATGTTGGACCAGACTTGCATTTGTTTGTTTAGATAAGTCGCGTTTACAGTCAATGAACAAGTTCAGTTACCAGGGTAAAATCAGCGTAAGTAAATTGCTTTTAGTTCACATTAGGGAGGCGTGCGAGCAAAGCCTGACAAAAAAGGATTGATTCCCAGTTACATCAGTGCTGCAACAGTACAAAATTGCTAGTCTGAACCTGTCACATGCAGTAGACATAAAACAATATATGAAACACAATCTATTAACATTGAAAATTGGGTGACATATTATAATGACGTTGTAGTTAGGAAGGCAGTAATTTTTCAATTGCGTGTTTCTTGCTTTTTCTGTGCGGGTTTGCTGCCTGAGGGCAGAAATAGTCTAGTTTTGTTGCTTAACATACTGCGATGTCACAGTGCTTCTACCCACCCAGATCTTGTCATAGGTATAGATTTTTGTACTGCTGAAAACATTCTGCAAAAACATTCCTCATTTCTTCATGCTAATGTAATGTCACAGCAGGGGTAAGATTTTCAAATCTACCCTTTCCCTTTACATTATAGTAAATTTCAATTTGTAAATTTTAAATTGAGAAAGGAAAAGGACACAACCACAAAGTTCCTTGTAAGTAATTGTTATATTGTGTTTGGAAAACACCATGAACTGTCAACTACATTTCGAGAAAAGCAGACTGTTGTCTCGCTTTGGTTTATCACTACGGTGCCAAAAGGTTAGGTTTGGAAGTTAACTTTGAGAATGTTGCTACTGATTTAAATTTCATACAAAATCTATCTCATTCATTTTAAAGAGATAATTTGACCCTACCTTATCAGGCCAACCAATTGTCTGTCTCACTTTGTCTATTACACCACATTGCCCTCCGGTCTTGTCGGTTGATAAAGTTATTAAAACCATCTAGTGCATAAAGGGAAAAGAATAACTCATATTTACGTACTATTACGAGGGTCACCTAGATCCAGGTTCCCTCTATGTAGGTTGGGAAAACAACATTTCTGTCATTGCTCATAAGGTATTAGACTTTCCAATGTATTTCCGGGTTGCGAATACGTGTCCTTACCTTTAGAATAGGGCTCCCGACCTGTAACTGAGTCCCCAAGGAATTGCTTTGGCAAATATCATCTCTTTAGCCCCGTTTTTAACCAAACGGTGTCGACATTTTCTAAAGTCATCTTCCAAAAAGTTGATCGAAACGATTACCGATTACGATACTGTTGTAAAGTTGTCCTATGGTATGCACTCTTTGAAAGAACTCCGGGGAAAACACAGCGTTAAATCGTTAAAAAAAGAAAGACAACTAAACCCAGTAATTTTTTTAGTTACAGTCAAGAGCGTCGAACCGTGGCCACCAGACTAAGTTTGTGACATCTTTTTGACAGGTTTTTGATTAGTTCAATGGCTTCCGGTTTAAACTGGCCAATCAGATTTTCAGAGCAAGGAATATTTGGCGGCAAATTTAAATTGTAAGCGACCGTGAACTCTTAACACAGACAGCTTTTACTAGAATGGCTGCTGAACAAAACATTGGTAAGTTGCATTTTGAAGTCGTCTCAAGCGTTGTGACTATTTATTTCAGCTGTACCTGTTTTCTTTTGTATTCAACAGCGAATGTCCAGCTTCGCCTGAACCAAAAGGGCGGTTTTTACGATAACGGTAGGGCTTTATCACTTTGTCACCGTGAACGGGTATTGGATCTTTACCATGACGGCAACAGCGAGCGAGGAATCGCTAGAGAAGTTCGTGTAAGCCGCTCGTATGTGAATAATGTTATCAAGCGGTACAATGATGCCAATACGTCCCTTAGAGCCCCAAAAGTCTGTCGTGACCCGAAGAAAGTTGATCTTTACGCTTCTGAATATATAGAAGCTCAGCGACTCATAAAGCCAAGCATTTATGCCAGTGAGATCAGGCAAAGACTGCTTCTTGATGGAGTCCTTCATCCAATTGATCTGCCAAGCAGTTCACAAATAAGCAAACTGTCGCGAAATGAGCACGCGATGACAAGAAAAAAAATATCAGTCATTCCTCGTGAATCTACCACGACTGAAGTAACGGACAGAACTGATGATTACCTAAACGAAATTTCAACCTTTCACCCAACTCAACTGCACTTTTTCGATGAAACTGGAGTGATCAAAACTTCAGGAAACAGAATTTATGGCAGTGCACCTGTAGGCGTACCTGCATTCGAAGTGCAGCGCTACGCATCAAATGCGAATTACACAGTTAACTTAATGCACTCGATAACCGGGGTTGACTTTTTTAACATTTTAGACGGTCCGTCGAATGGCATGGAGCTTCTGAACTTTTTTGATGAAGCTTTGCAGTTAGAGCGGGAAGATGGAAGCGCGGTTCTTGAACGTGGGGATAGTGTTATTATGGATAATTGTGGTTTTCACCATGCTCGATTTGTGGAACCTGTTTTGCGGGGCATGCTTGGGGAATGCGGGGTTGGACTAATTTATCAGCCTCCGTATTCCCCAGATTTCAACACATGTGAACTGTGTTTCCACCAAATCAAGGGTTTTTTGCAACGACACCAACTTCTAGCTGAGAATGAAACGAAAATTGCTATTGCTGATGGTATACTTGAGATTACCCCACGGCAATCATGGTCATTTTTTTACCATGTTGGATATGTTTTTTAAACTTGATAGCCATGTTGGCACGTAACAGACAAGCACTGATTTGTTATATTCGACCTCCTGTTTAATGGGATGTGTGTCCAGAATTAGAGTACAAGCCTTTTTTCAGTATATCACGTGTATATTTCGGTATTCTTTGCATATGTTTGGACCCAATCATAGCTTTTGAACTTGTCAGTGGCTCAGTTGTATATGCTGCGCTTAGACATAAAACAAACACCGGTCTTCAGCGTTTTTATTGGCTCATTGCAATCGATCAGCACTTCGAAAGACAAGGTTAAAAGATGTACACAGAATGTGGCTGTAAAGAACTAGAGCTGGGTTTCCAGTTTATAGGTTTGTTTCTCGCTCTTGTACGTTCAGCTATCGCCTATAAATAAAAATACAGATTTTTTTTTTAATGTAATCAGAATGCTTCCACACGCCGGACTGTCTGACATTTTGTTGGTTTCCCTAAGTGTATGAGATCAGAACCAGAATACAAAGACCTTATTTTATTTCTTTGAATAATTCTACCATGATCAGTTTTACCTCTGAGCAACTGGTGTACTGTACATTCATAACTTTTCAGACCAAGAAACAGAACATCACTGGACACCCGTGTTCGCTCTTTAAATGCGCGACCGCACGTTGCCAACGGTATAAAGTAAACGAACAGAACGTTGTAAATAATAATGGGGAAAACTACCTACAGTACGGTACAAACCAAGATAAACACTCAACACTAACAGTATCAACAAAATATCGAGATCCATCACCTCACAGTTACAGCCACTGCTGTGCGGTAGAGCGCATACAAGTTTGGATCATGTATCTACTTCATATAAACACAACTCAGAACTTAACAAAAGCAGTCTGATAAAGCTAAAAATATCGCAACAAATATTCCGTAATGTCACCGCTGTCTTGGAGAACTCGCGCAAGTCTTTGCGCTCTGGCCTAATCTTTTTGAGGCATCAGTGCTTTCAGCTGAGAATTTTGGAACTGTTCTAAAATTTGCGGCAGTCGCCAATCCTCCTCAACACCCCATTCGGGAACTCTATTGTTCAGTGCCCTTTGAAGAGCAAGTAAATCACGATCCAGCTGAAGACGTTTCCCACTTGCATATTTGATGAGATTTTGGGCTCGTAATCTCGGCCGCATTATGGCGAAAAACGATGATTTGGCCCGTTCGCGCGCATTCCTGAGACCTTTGATATTAGCCTCTTCGTCTGCACTTTGTTGTTCGAGATTCTTTATCGTACGCTGTAGCTCTTGTATATTTGCTCTGTGTTCTGGGTGTTTCTCTCGTACTTTGCAACAGCTGATGTTAGTACAAGGCTCATTTTTGCAGGTGGTTTTTGTGTGCCCAGCGACGTGGCAAACTGTACACATACGAGCTCGAATACTGCACAGCGAGAAAAACTGTTTATCTTGTTCTTTGAGATTGTTCAACTCTTCCCTTGCGGTTGATAGCTGCACTTGCAAGACAGTAAGATTTTCCTTTAGTTCCTCTTCCTTCAGATCTAATGGACTCTTTTCCCTGGCTACTGTAGAACACGGACTTGTAGTTTGTGCTGTTGAAGTGGCAACTGGCGCCAAAGCTCTGTAGGTAAGTTGTTTTGGCTCTAACTCGCCGCCTCTGAAAGCAGCAGAAGTCGGCAATCCACCAAAGTCAAGCCTTCGCATTTTTTGAGGAACTGGGGAATTCACCTCGTGGGCCTTGATGTAGATTTTTTTGTAGTCTCGATCGCCTACTTGCTTTGCCGTTCGCAACATTTCAGAAAAAGTAAAAGGATCGTCTGGACTGATGTTTATGAAGTCTCCATCTTCGTCTTTATAGCGAAGTCTGATAGAATCTTGACCAAGGTGAGCAAGTGGTGAACAATTCCTCTGTATAGACTGAAGCAGGGTTTCGTATGTAACATTTCTCAGTAGAAATGTCGCAAATCTTTCCCCACCGTAATCTACTTTTACCTGCAACGCCATATTTTTGCAACTGAATTTAACGAAGAAGCGCGGCTTTGATATCCCGACTTCGATTTTCCAGGCCTTTGATTGGTAGTTTACAGCGACCGGAAGCCATAAGACCTATCAAACTAATCAAAAACCTGTCAAAAAGATGTCACAAACTTAGTCTGGTGGCCACGGTTCGACGCTCTTGACTGTAATATTCTCTTCATTCCATGTGAAGGAACTGCGTTGACATCTCCAAAACAGTTTCTTTAAGTGCATTGACACATTTCGAATAATTAATAACTGCCTCCCTCTGCAATCTTTGATCCCTATACAGTTAAGAACTGAAAATAACCACAGCATAAGCATGTTTCGTAGACTTGTTAGATACATTGAACTACCTTTTGCAGCTGTTATACCCTTCCAGAAAGCTATGCTTCCGTAACATCTACTGTGTTACACTTCGTTAAGTCCGGCTACGTTTTTGGGCCTCAAAATCACACAAGATACCTAGAGCCCAGGTTCCAGCCTAGTGCATAAGTCGTAATTGTGTCTTCAGACTAGTAGTGAAAAAAGGGAGGCCTTGTTGAATTTTTTCTCAGAGTGGCACGTTTCAAGTGTGGCCCGTATAATTGACACATTTAGCTTTTTGCTTCAAGCTATAGCCTCGGGTTATTGCATGTAAATATTACTGTTATTAATTAAAAATAAAACTGAAAACCTATTATTCCACTTTACAGGTAGATGCTAAAGATTGCCCAGTGTGTCCGCCACAAGCCAGCTGTATATACGACAGAAAAAACATTTTGAATAAAATTTTTTTTGAAATACAGTAACTTTCCTATCTGACTTGTTAAATAACATGGTAGCAGGAAATTGCAACAGAAGCTGTAGGGCAGGGCCCGCGGAGCTAATTTTTAATTGGGGGGTGGGGGGGGGGGCAAACCCGCAAGCGTGAGCCAATTAGGGGGGCCCTGGAAAACTTAAATTATTACTCTTCTGAAATGGCTAGAAATGCATCCAAAAAACGCTAACAGTAACTTAATTTGTAATTGTTTTCAATGAAAAACAAAAAAAAAGACATTGAGTTTTCTTATTTTAACAAAATATACTGCAATAGATGTATTGGCTACCTTCTAAGCTAAAGCCCCCCCAGCCTCACCCTCTCCGCGGTGCCTGTAGGGAACCCCTCACCTAACATTAATTTCGTTTAAATTCCCCCCACCCCCTCTTTGGTAAAATGAACGAACTCAGAGGAAGAAAACACTCTTGAAAAGTGTACATCTTAATTTCTTATCTCAAAAAATTCTTCCCTGTTTTTTGATAACTGCGATACGCAAGAATTCCTTGTTAGCCTCATCACATAAACCCAAGTGCCAAGCGAGAAGTGAGAGAAATGCTAGGGAGGCTAGGTTGTCGGAAAAGGAAGATGTCATGGAACTCCCCCTCCCGTGCTTTATGTGCTGTTCAAACGTTACCTTTCACAAATCACCATGCCTACTGTACAGGTGTATTCCGATTCATTGTAAAGCACATAGAGTCAGATGGAACCTCTTATATTGAATAGTGTAGAAGTACTTCTCTAAAACTGCCGATCAACACTATAGTCCCTGGAGCAAATGTGATAAACTTTTGTATTCATCCTCGCACAAAGTATACTGTATTTTTTTTAAACGATTAATCAAACACCATAACTTTGATTTCAATAGTGCGCACAAGGCGAATATATAGGAAGGACACTGTAATTATGAAAATCTTATCCTTGGTTCCGCGCGCGTGGCAATTGACTTCAAGACGTTTGTTGCATATTATTTGGGGACATGTCGGAAGTGACGAAGTAAAATGACAATAGGAGTAGCAAATGATTCGCCAATGACAAGCAACGTCTTCGATCTATGGTATAAAATTGCCACACTACGTTCTCGCTACTTCATTTCGAGTTATCTACAACCAAGTTGACCAAGGGCAGGCTTATTAACAGACGGAGACAATGGCAAGCAATGCTCAAATGTCACAACTTAGCCGTCAAAGTGGAATGGTTTGTTGTTGACTGTGCTATCTAACTAACCAAATGAAAGTAGGTCTTACACAAGATGCAATTATTCCTTTGCAGTTGGTAATACGAGACGAGCAGTTGTTTGACTTTGTTGAAGAGCTGGCAAATTTCTTGGAGGGGATACTAGTCCAAATTGATGCGGTGAGAAGCTTTAGTACCAAACAACTATTTTTCTCACACGTCGTATGAGACTGCTAAGCATCTGAAGTTGCATTTTCCTTGTTTTCTCCCACTACAGGAAACGCCGAACATGGATCACGTCCTGAGATGGTGTGGTTTACTAATAAAGAACTGATTTGAAATTATTGTTTTTTTCATGTCAATTGTAATAGGTAGGCCATTATATGTAATTTGGATCTTTCTCTTTCTTTCCTTTAAACAGGGAGCATATTTTGTCACACGCAAAAGACTTCCTCTCACAAACCGAAGATAGCGGATAGTGCAGAAATGTTTTATACAGCCACTTGTTACGAAGGAGATATAAGAAACTAAACAAGTGCATCTTTTAAAAGAAAATGTTATAGACATGTCCAAGGTCTTTTGTAGTAATCGCATAGAAATAATAAATACACAAGTAATGACGAATTGAGAGAAGTATGTTACTGTTGTCAACATAGGAATAGTTTTGGTGTTAAGTTTGATGCCCTGTTCTCGTCCCAAAACAGCCAAAAGGGTAAGGGTATAATATTCAGATCTTATCATGAGGTGGCACAGCTAGTACAAAACGATCCATTTTGTCTCTCGCTATGTAGAAAGTAGGATAAAAAATACGCGAATAGGTTTATAAAGGCCGATAACACATCTGTGGGAAGACAGAAACGGATCTTTTTTTCGAGAGAATGAGACACAAATGACATATTAGTAACCTTACAAGACAGTATTGTTGCAAAGGTATATGACCCTTAGATGACATTTTATTGCCTTATCATTTCCTTCGGTAATGGAAGTGCAAAGGTGACATATTGGGCAGAGTGAAAGCAATACCACACATGTTTTTCAAAACAAAGAAGAAACATTTATTCCTTCCATTGCACTACAATCAATCAAGTAGAAAACTGAGATCTAACTTTAGGCAGAACTGGAGGGCGTTTTTCCCGGTGACATTTTGAAGTGTACCGATTTCTTCTAACCACCATACGGTGATAATAAAACAAAAATCTTTCCTTGGGCATGGCACAAAGAATTTTTTTGAAACGTGCAGACCAGGAGAAAACCTGCTCTGCGACGGGAGTGTTAAGATGAGGGTTCTGCTCCTTAAACGGTTCTGGAGAAAACAGCTGGTGACATTCCTTGTTTTTATGATTACGCAAATGTAATCTGTCAATTACTTTAGTAACTTTTAGCCAAATCTTGTCAAAAGGCGGATTCAAGGGCAGGGTCTGTCGTGCACAGAGCATTCTACACACATTACACATGTTATCGTAAGATAGGATAAATTCTTCCCATTTGTCTTCAGGGACATCCTTCAGTCTTCTGTACAAGTAATGTATAGCGCAAAGAAATACTTGACTGGGAGACTCCGACCTAAAAGTAAACAAAAAAACAGAGAAATACATTGAAGTGAACGTTGTACTGTCCACAGACTAGCAACAAAAAGCGCCTGGTTATTCAACTGCAACTGAAGCGGGTACTTAAATTCAATAAGTTAAGAAATTCGCTATTCCCTCCTTGTTATATCGATTGCAAATAGTGGTCCTTCGGAGGACAGCAATTTGCTAATACTGGGATCTTATTTATTAATTAGATCGCTCTGGCAAGGCACTTGACAAGCTTTACATTTACTTACAAAAACAACGGAGACCAACTTTCAATGTGGCCTCCCCCCCTGACGAAATGCAGCAATCCCCTTGACCACTTTTGCAGGCACTTCTGATGTGCCCCTGTGTCCTTGTTACAGGCAGGCTCGGGATTCACTTCAGCCGTTACATTAAGGTGGAGTAGCTCAGCGTGGTTAGCTATAAATTCCGTAGTGCCTGCACGTAAATTGAAAAGAAATAAACATAGCTCGACAATGCACCTTGACTAAGAAATCGATCGTTCTTCTCATTCCTTTTATAACTCAATTTAAGCGAAGGTATGAATTGCATTGTGATAAATCATGGGGGAATTTGACGTAAGGGTGGCGCATGTATAGTTTGGGCAAAGGTAAAATCCCCCTAGCTCAACAATGGGACAGAAAAAGCCAAAAATGACTGTACTAGTTTAGGCATCTTTATACCTTGTTGTCTTGTGACCATAGATTGGCTGATTTCTTCTCTCACCATCTGACGAGTTTTCATGCGCACTACATTAACTTCTTCCTCGGAGACTTCAGCACTTTCGTCACCTGCAAGAAGAGAGAGAAGGCGCATTCCATTTGCATTGAGCTTTACCACAAATGGGAAACCGGCGCGTATAATGTATTTCTGCAAACAGTAGGCAATTCAAAGAAATAATGGAGATTACCTAGTAAAACCTTTGTAAGAAGGGTGCAGCATGATTGGAAAAATACATAATTGTATAATTAAACGGAAGAAAGTTCTCACCACACTTATCGGACACTCCACAATATTCCCGCAGAAAATCCCGTAGCGATGTAGGAACTCCACTTTCCGCAGCAGTTCTGCAATGATCCTCACAGAATGCACTCCCTTTGCCATACGGAGCGTTGGTACAGACATCTGGAAAATTCAAGGCCTCAAAGCCTGCAACGGTAGTTTTCACAGGATACATGCAATGTGGAAATCTTAACTTCCAAATGCCGTCCATAGATATAAAATTGTTGCAACCTGATAAAGCAAAATTCATGTTATAAACAGAAAATGCAAAAATACTGCCTCGACGTGATAGAAATAAACTCATTTTAACTAAACCTCTAGCAGCACAGGTTTCAGAGCATTGGTCATCGGAATGTGGGTAGATCTCAGAACTGCGAATTTCATTCAGTTGTCGTAGTACCGATGTTAAAGCGTCGTTATCGTCTCCCTGGAAAGTCCAGGAAAGGCCGCGTTCTCTCAATTCTTCTTCTATCTCGTGCTGATAAAAGGAATCTGATACTATTTTGCGAGAAATCCTAGCCATAAAATTCCCATGTTGATCTGTATAAAGTAAAATCCAAAAGTAGTAAAATGTAAATGGCATTATCCTCTACTTTTATTTCAGCTGTCTTGATCGGGCATGTATTAAAAAAAAAGTAACAATCAACAGAAATGGAATGCGATGAAAAAAAAAGAAAAATGAAGCACTTTTTGTGATTGGTGGAAATGGCGTATTTAAGCGAAGTCCAACCAGGAGTAAGATAATTACGTGCTTAAAATACGAAGCGCAGGACCAATTAGAAATGGACTACTTTACCAGGATGGGCTGCTAGATATCTTGCTAGGGTCGTTGTATCCGCTTGCATGGTCTCATTATACGATTCCGTGAAACCTTCGAAGGACAGCCATCCGTGATTTCTGACAAGTAGAATAAATGGTCAGTTAAAGGGACATATCTTTCAGCTAAATAAATAGCGTAAACTGAGATATTAAGGTAAAGAGCAATTGTGCTATACCGCGTGATCAGCGCTAGTGCTTCTATTACCGATAGAATAATTCGTTCATCTTAACTCGAAAAACATACTCACGCTAGAAAAATTTGACTCAAGCATAGCTTGCGCTGAAAATAGTTAACACCACTGGCCTCAACCAAAGTTCTGGGAGTGTCATAAAACCTGTAACCATTAGTACTGTTGCCGTAAAAGGCATAGCCGTATCGAATGTTACAACTTTGACATTTCAGAGAGATCTTTATGCCAGGGATTACATCTTCAAGCGTAAAGATTGTGACACTGGTAGGACTAGATGAGAGACTAAGGCATCCATTACACTGTAAACATTCACTACATGGCGGAGCTAAGACGCGAAATAGGGGCCACTTGCAACGGACTAACGGCTCGGGGGGTGCGTTTTGCTGTATAGATAACAGGAGACCGGTGAATCTGCGGAAGATGGAATACAAAGTATTCGCTTCAGCTTTGCTAACGTGCAAAGGGCAGTTTAAAACAGCTTCCTGTAAGATGCATTCAGTTAGTGAAGGAGGCAACGCGGTGGGAAGCTGTTTGGCGAGGTAGCTGATTGTGATAAGATCATGTGGTTGAAACTTGCATCGTAATATGACATCCACCAAACGTTCATCTTGTAAAGTGCAAACCTCAGACAAATCGAAACAGGCAATGGAGTCAATCGCCTCCTGCATTTCGTCCTGTTTGCGTTTACGTGATCGCTGTCTCTGCAACTGCTGTTTCAACTTAGACTCCATGACTATTAATGAAGGAAAACAAAACGAGATATCTATTAATATGTGCAAATTTACTGAAAAGGAATGGGTAAATGAAGGCTATAAAATTATACATTAGTATCACCCAATTAGAACTAAGGCAAGCAAGAATTTTAAAACACTATACCTGTAAAGTATTCCTTCTTCTTCGTCCTTGTTCCTTCTTCTTGGCGGAAATCACGGTTATAACTCCACTGTAGCAAACCAGGAGAGAGAAATCCCATTTTATAAGTGGGGTGGTAATGGATAGGAGATATCAATCGATAAGCAATCGTACAAATAGTACATACTAGCCAGTTAAAGACCACATGTAAAAAGATTAGTCTTCATAAGCATAAAGAAGCGAAAAGATGTTATCAAGTAATCAAATTTTAGGATAACTTTGAAGAGCGTGTAAATCTACCCAGGAAGCAGAGCGTCAAATGTCTGGTAAGCGTGCAAAACAATAGTGTGGCCCTGCAAATGAAATGAAAGCCAGAAAAAAAATAGAAAGGGGCAGTGATTGTGAACAACTCACATTCACATTTGAAAAACAATTCAAAAAACTCAAAGAAGAACCACCTGTATTTGCAAAGAAATAAAAACAGTACGCAAGAAATGGAAACAATGAGTACATTTGTCGCAATTAATATTTCAATTATGGCGGCATAACGACATAGGGAGATAAAAGTAAGAACATTGGAAATAATGTAATGAACGTCATACACATCTCATTCCCTTGACAGGAGCGGGTATGTGAGAACAACAATCAGTGAATTGCGTGCTGTAGTAGTTGTTTTCGAAATAACGTATTTCAGTAATTGGGCATTCATAGATTGTGAAAGTCAAGGCAACAAGAAAGAAGGCGTTTAGATGCAAGATCATCAGAACGGGCGTAAAGGCGCGACTACATTTCCCAATCAAAAACACATTTCTCTGCAGAACATTGAACTTCAAAGGGTGCCTAGCAAACATGTCATTTTCCAAAACAGATCATTTTTTGGACTATTACGTAGCATGTAAAATGACAGGGATAGATCCAGGAAATAGCTACCCCTCCCATCTAAGGGAGATTATATCTATACGCACGGCATTGTTTGTAAAGTCGTATCGTGTCAGGTTAGATAGTCTACCTCAAAAGTGTGCCATAGACCTTTCATATTTTCGGGCAAAAGAAATGAACGAAACCGTCCTTAAAAGCGCCTAGTAAAGGTACAAAAATTTCGACCTACAAAACAGTACATGTTAAAAACCAACGGGGAGACGGAATATTTAAACGGTATGCGGCAACAAGTGCAGAAAGAAGTTAGTATGGAAATATGTGAGATATTTCAAAACAGAAGATAATGAAATAGACTTCAGCATTTGCATGGGATGCTCGGCGGCATTAAAAGAGGTCAAGCCCAATTCAAACAATCCTGATGGCGAAGTGCTGAAAACAAAAGGAAGGGAATAGCGTAAAGTGCTAAGCTGTATAGACTACCAAAAAAGGACATGCAAACATTGCTGTGAAATTTAGTAAGTGACAGAAATAACGTAAACGGCTAGATAATGGAAGATAAAGAAGTCAATACCAACGTACACAATAGTTGGACAAAACTTGTTGTTGTGCATGATGTTATGCCATCGAAATAGAATAGAAGGAGAAATTGGAAACTGTTTCATGTGCATACTAGCCTTACGAAAAGAACTGCAGATACTACATGTACCTTCAGAAGTAGGCAGAACTCAAAACTAAGCACAGTCTTGAAAAACATTGGCAACGACTGTAGCAATTGATAACATTACTATAAATAAAATTGCATTATGACAGGAATTCATCATACAGATAAGTAGCATATCATAGATGAAGGTTAAAAATTTAATTAAATGAAAAAGAACAATTACTGCTGTGAAATTGCATATGATCCGGCCAAGCTGAAGAGGGCAACTTAGACAGTTCATTACTGAAAGAAAGGATGTATTGTGTTGTCTGATAATGGCATCTTGATTAAAAAAAAAAACATTTGTCATTAAGAAAGGTTACTTTAAGGAACTAAAAAACAGTTGTCTTGAAATCAAATATAAAAGAGGCAACGGTAGATCGCACGCGCGGTATCAACAGTGTGCCTTAGTAGGGAATAGCTGCAATAGCGAATAACAGCAGTGTATAGCAAACAAAACATCTTGAGATAAGTGCGGAAAACTTTTGAAACTTCAGTAGGCCTTTCAAAGTAATGGAAAAGGTTTGCAGTATTAAATTTTCACTATTATATGCCAATCAAAACTTAAATGGGTGTTGCACCCTTTAAAAGGAATAAAACGGGCACTGAAGAGGAAATACGCCAGAGGTAGCACACTTTAAGGTTCTCCCAAGTTTTGGAACATCTAGATAGACAATGGCACTCGCAAGAGAAAACATCTTCGAAAAGTTACATAGGATGTACGTACTGGAAGAGGAAGCGGCAAGGTAACATAGGGCATTTCAGATATCATTGTTGTGAACAACAATATAGGTAATGTTAAAAAGTGTCTGTAGTAACTAAATTCTGTTGCATCTAATCTACAGAAGGTGTTTGATCTGCACCGATCCCGTCCCACCGCTACACACACAAGAGATGAAGTGTTGTGCAATTTTTGTGCACAGAAAGTGCATATCCAAGTGGCGACGGACACAGCTGGATAAGGGTGTTAAAGTACCTAAATGCCCTCACTGCCGTCAAACAGACTTGGGGCAGAGGTAAGGGGAAAAAATTTACGTGTGAAATAGGAAAATGTTTTAGCGCAAGACGCATTTATGAAAAACAAGACTGTGAGAAAATGAACTCCTTGGAACAAAAGCATTAAAGCTATTCACCTTATATACTTCTTACCTAACATGGGCTAATGTTTTATTGTTTTTGTTTTCAGGACTGTAAATGACCTCTCCTGTAAGGAGTTCATGGAAGAGGTTCGATACGAATACAATTGGGGAGAACGACCCTTGTGGTTTGGCGAAGACAGAGCGGATGAAGACTCCACAATAGCAACAGGCTATTGGGGAATTCTAGATGACTGGGCGGAGCCCCAGCTGAGAAAAAAATGCTTTCTAGGTAGCAACAGAATGCAAGTAGTGCAAAGAATAAAAATGCTGCTCAGCTTTTAAAGCACAATATGTTCACTTGGTTCTTTGTAAAACGGTTTTTGTAAAAATATGTAACAACGGAAAATAGATAATGTTAATGAGATTGCGGTAATTAAATTGGCTTAGCCATGATGAATTATATAATTGGATTAGTGCACACTTACCTTATACTGTGGTTGTCAACACATTTGAATTAATTGAAATAAGTTGACAGGCGCTCTTTACAAATACACTTTTTGAATAATGTGTGAAACAATTATCTCTTGTGTCAAAAACAAGGTATAAGAATAACATCGCTTGAGGGTTTATATGTAACACTCTGAGGACGTTAGATTGTAATTTGTTGTTGCTCTCAACACATGTAATATAATGGAGATTGAAAATTAAACAGATGTTCTGAAGTAACAAAGTGTACTTCGACTTTGACTAGTAAGGGTTATGAAAGCTGGGGGAGGGGGAGAACAAGCCTTAAATGATAAAGAGAATAAGTCTAACCCCAAACCCCTTACCCCTTACCCCTCACCCAACAAAAGCCTCTTATATTTAACAGAAGTACCAAAAAAGGATGTCGTTTTGAAATATACTCCCTTCGTTGCAAACAGAAATGTGAAGAAAGGACAAAAGTGCATCTGGCAATCCAAACTGATGTCACCATTAACGAACAAGTTAAAGAAAGGCAGGGTTAGAAAAGGTAAATAATATTGCGAAAGACAAGAAGGTGTCAGCTGTTACTCAAAACGCCTCTAACAAGTACACGATAATGCTATCTAAAAAAGACGCGCACAAATACACAGAAAGGTAGTCGAAAAATGGGGCTTAAAGGTTGAGAAGATAACAACTCTTGATAAGACTTACAGGAAATGTGCTGGGAAAAGGTTATCAATGTATATCTACACATGGTATGGAAATTAAATGCGCAATAATTATCAAGTAGGTATGCTTGGCATGGTCAACATTGATAACATCGGAAAAGAAAACGACTTTGTTCAAAAGGCCTTAAAAGAGGTTAAGGTGACTTGTTTTAGCAAGAGAACTCCGCCCCAGTATTACGTGCAGGATGAATTCCTTGACGCTAACAATAAAGGATGGTCAATACGTGGCCAAAGGGAATGCTGACGGCAAACCTCTTTCCAACTGCACGTTACGCCTCTTAAGACCAATAATGGCCGGAGATCGAACTGGATACATCGGCCGCGCTACACACACAAGTGGGAATACAAAGTAAGTGAGGTAACAGCTTTATAAGCTAGAGAAATCGCTAACCTTTAAAATGTAAGGTAAAGAAAGGATTGCATTTCTTAACAATGATATGTTAAAAGTGCAAACAGTTAGAGAAAGGCGTCATACAACCGCTCAGTTGAGTCTATATTTCTACACACAGGGAGTTTTTTTGTCATTTGAGCAGCTTCAGAAATGTGAACGGTTTCGAAAAGGACTTGAACTATGGAACGAGTGGCCTAAGACGCTACAGTGTAAATGTAAACTGTCCTACACTGGAAACTCTTTTGACAAAGCTATCTGACAGAATCCAAGTCCCAGAAGACGACAGAGATGTGAAACGCGCCGTCTCAGTAATAGGGAAAAACCTAAACGGAAGAGGCCAACCAATATGGTGTCTAAACGAAAGTTTGGCCTTGGACGGAGAAGGTAATGCAGTTAATTGCGAGGATTATGGTCTGGAGTGGATAAGTCACCTAACGGAGGGTGATGGAAAGTACATAGCAAAGCGGGAATTAGCTTGCGTTGGACAGGGCCCGCTAAGCACAAGGTATTTCAATGTACTTTGTAATTTCTTGGCCGACACCCTGGAAGAAGTCTGTGCAAACGACACTAGTACGCGGGTCATGGTAAATGAAATCTTCGGGAACGACACACATCTCTATTACGGCAGCGAAGTTAGCAATGGCAGGGTTCTAGGAGTAAATAAAAATAGAAGCAATTTCCTCTCGCAGTTCTACGTATCATCAATGGGCGTTATCATAGCCAATTTTGCAGAGGTAAGAGCGTACTATACCTGTTGTACAAAATTAGCAGGGTAATGAGATTTAGTGAGCTTGTATAACATTTCTTGAAGAAATAATGTTGCGTATTCAACTTAGTGGCAGGAAGAAATGGGATTCTGCCCCCTTATAATAGCCGTGGGAGATCCTGGAACAGGAAAGACGAAAGCAGGCAACGTCGCCTTGGCTACAGTTGGAGCATTTCCAAAATTGTTCTACAACACTTTCACGGATGCGCACAATGGACAAGTCAGTTCGCAAACCACGATGGGTTTCCAGGCCGATGACCCAACGGACCCGTCCCAAATTGGAAAAGCGGCGAAAAGGTTCTTTTCAGATGGAACCAATGCATGCATAGGAAAAGAAAGTTCGCCCAAGTGCACCCCATTGTGCACAGTGAACGAGCATGTGGTTGAATGGCTGTTGAAACCAGACAGGAAACGGTAAGGCCCTATGAAAATCACAAATTGTTTTTTTTTTATAGGTTTTAAAAGGAAAATGGGATGCTATTATTGGCGGCCAAAATATAAGGACTAACTTTCATAAATAGGAAAAAAAAAGGAAACACTTTTGCTGGCAATAGTTTATTCAATAATGATAGGTGCTTTTTTTTTGTACAGACTGCTTGTCCGCCTGCTGCTAATAAAGGTCTGCAAAAGGGATGAAGAGGTATCTGGGCCTTCGGCGTCCCTGTGGGCCAAACGTTTCGGAAAAATGATTGAATACCTTCCCAAAACTGTAGGAGAAATAGTACGTATTGGACAGTGGCTTCACACAGCACCCGGAAGGGAATTCCTTGCTGACTGCACGACATTAGCAAGAGCGGAATTCGGAGAAAGCCCAAATGTACAACGGTTATGTCAGAGCTGGGGATGTGCCATTTTCTCTGCAAGAAAGGTAAAAAATAGTAGTAAGATTAGGTAAGGAATAACAATTAAACAAAGCAAACATATGAAGAGGTTATTGCTATAAGTAAAATACGGTAAAAAGGAAAAGAACACGTCAATGAAATGCAAAGAAATTAATTGCGCGCGTAAAATAACTAATACACAACTTCAGGTAGCTGCAATAAGGAGAACTCGATTTATATTTCAGATGGCAGAGTTAACCACCGCCGTTAGCGACGAAGAGGTTGTCAAACACTTCAGGGAAGTTATAGTCCCTTACGTAATCGAAACACAGCTGACTGAAGGCTTGGACAACAACATCTCCTCGCCATGTACTCAGACTTTGGCTGCTAGCAACAAGGGTCGAAGCAAATTCCTATCTAGGCAAGATTTCCTTGATAGATTCACAGATATTCTTGAGAGGACAATGCAGGGGCTTACAAAAAAGGAGGTAAATACAAAAATGGCAGTGTCGACATGATGAAATGGAACAAAATTAAGGCCCAGTTCACACAAGTCAGTCTGCCAACTAAAGCCGAACTATTTAGCTCTATTTGCAAACAAATTTCGGTAAATATCGACAGTTGAAGTATTGTTGGCGGCTGGCTAAACTACAAAATAATATAACTGGTGAAAAGGCTTTTGTAATCTCTTTGCACATGTCAGCGTGTACGTGATTTCGAATAGTAAGTATGTATGGTCTTGCCCCCAGAGGTGCCTATATTGGTTATGCCATAGTGTTCGGAAAAAAATGGATGTGTAGGTACACACTACAAGGAAAAAAATAAAAAAATCCGCAGATTGAAAAAGCTAGAATATAAGGGCTCCCTTGTCGGAAATAGTTTTTGGTGTTATAATGTTGACAATAGCAAAACAGGGGTCAACAAGGTATTTTAACCATAGCAAGGTATGTTTTTTCCTCAGCTATCAACGATCGTAACTCTAAGAAATACAGAATTGGGAGACGGCGAGGAGCAAGTGCTGGCAGTACGTATAGGAACACTGCACACTTTATGCACGAGGAGAGGAATCAGGCCTATATCAGAGAAAGAAATAAGAGATAACATTGAGAAATTTAACCTAGGTAATAATAAAATTCATGGACAATGAAATAACGGCAAGTATGACTATTACGAACAATTCTCGACACCTACATGCAAATCTACATGTGACCAAGATACGATCAAGTAATATTGATACCAGTTTTAAAATTATCTCAACCTGTTTAGCTAACAATAAAAACATCGAATCTGTTTATATCAGCAAAATGCTTTCCCCTCTCTGAAGGAAAAGGTCAGCAGAGGAAATGTGACCCTTACGTACTACTTGATAGGTAAGAGAAGCGGACAACACAAGTTCTACTCGCCTAGAAAGAGAAGATACTCAGCCAAGGGATGCGTCTTTTTCAAAAGGGACCTGTTTCCACCTGGATTAATAGCAGCTATTGAAAATGGTATGAAAAGGATGGTATGAAGTATTGCCTGTTGTAAACAAATAAAGGAAAAAAGTATATTAGAGTGAACTAAAAAACGGATTAAAGAATAATGGAAAAGGAAGTAGAAAGCAATTCTGGTTATAGTAAGAAAGTTAATGATAACAGTGCGCTGAGGTCATGTTGTAGGCCATATTAGTAAGCAAGGACATACAGACAGAACCACAATTGTACACCCAAAAAGAAATAGGAAAAAAACAACAAGATCATTAAGAAAGGAAATAAAGAAATGAAACACAAAATAAAGAGATGAAATGTTGAATGATTTCAGTTTTGTTCATTACAGATTACAACGACGGAAAGGATGAAACAGAGCAGGAAAAGCAGAATGCGGAAATAAGCGGAAAAGGTAAAACGGCAAGCAAATGAAATGAAACGTATGAAATAAGTGTAAGTTTGCATTTTGGAGATGGTTGATTCTGAAACAATGTAATGAACTAATAAACGAAATAACAAGTGAAAACAGTTTCATTAACAGGAGAGAGCGCAGAGAACACTGAAATAAAGCAGCTGAAGGGAAAAATTGAGAAAATGCAGAATCAGATTGATCGATTGCAAAAAAGGAAAAGAGAATTAAAGAGAATGCTGCCAAGTGGATCTCAAAAAGGTATGGAGCATGCAAAATTCTGAAGATAGAAATATCTAACAGATAGGCATTTCTACTGTGCTATAAAATATAGTACATATAGCAGGTATAATTGTATTAAAAAAAAAGTTGGCTATTTAGCTAGAATGACTAAGATAAACTAGCATAGCTATAGGCGGGCCAGTCCAATTAAGAAATGTGGGTTACTGTAAAGAGATAAAACGATGATGATCATGAATTTGGTGGTAAGACGAGCTAGTGGCAGTTTTTGTTGAGTGAATCAGGGAATTGATTTCATTTGTTGATATGGTTTGCAACGAATTTTATCTTCGATTACGTACAGATGATAATTCAGAAACCTCAAGCGAAGATGAAATAGAGATGGCAAAAGTAAGTAGTACTACGCAGGAGGAATTGTCATATACTCAAACAAAAAGAGGTAAGAAAAATATATATGACAAAAGATTGAAAATTATTGTGGTTTAATTTGTAAAGAAATCATGAAAACTAAAAAAACTTTCCCCTAGGAACTGACAGCGAGCCAAAGTCAAAAAGGAGACTTTTTGAAGGGAAGACACACAAGGAAGGCAGTGAAAAGGGTATCAATGAAAGGGGTATAAGTGAAAAAGAAGCCAGGCTATCAGGAGAAAAACACCTCGGTAGCGTACGGGATGAAGGACAGGGAGGTAACAATTGTACAATGGCAAAAATTCTTACCTCAATTAGGACGTAAACTACTCAATAATAATAACTAAAATTTCAATTTCTTTAACTTGAAAAGGATAATACTAAAAAGAATGTTGCACTTTTTATAATAGCCAAAGAGATTACTAGGGAGACAAAAAATTCAGTAAAGGAAAGTTGGCAAGCGACAGGGAGGGCAAAAGAAGAGGAAGAAGGAAAAGGAGAAGAAGAAGGAGAAGGAGAAGGAGAAAGAGAAGGAGAAGGAAAAGGAGAAGGAGAAGGAGAAGGAGAAGGAGAAGGAGAAGGAGAAGGAGAAGGAGAAGGAGAAGGAGAGGGAGAGGGAGAGGGAGAGGGCCAGAAGAAAGGGAACTTTGGTGACGAAAATGGGGAACTTTGGTGACCGAAACAGGGAACTTTTCTGACTAAGGGAACTTTTGTGACGCTCGTAGGGAACTTTAAGGACGTCACTAGGGAACTTTTGCGACGACATTAGGGAACATTGGTGACATTAGGGAACTTTTATGACGACTTTAGGGAACTTTTGTGACGACACTAGGGAACATTTGTGACATTAAGGAACTTTAAGGACTTGGATAGGAAATTTTCGTGACCTTAACAGGGAACGTCTGTAACATGTACTTTTATCTCGTAGAACTTTCCTCTTTTTACTTCTGTAAAGTACTTAGAACATATCTTAAAAGGCGCAATAGAAATAAGTATCATTATTATGTTGATTTCTTGAACTTAATTTTTGTCGAAACGTCACTTTTAGTGCAATAAAAACGACAGATAATGTCCTTGTTGGTTATCATTCACTTAATGCAAACAGAGCGCGAACAAATTTGGTGCTTTTATAGCTAACATGAATAAAGTTTTGCAATTGTTTGTAACCTTGTAGTCTAATTTATTTAACAATCCAACATTTCATTATCCATCTCTTCTACAAACATCATAACATTAAATGTAAAAACATGTACAGTCCCTCAGTTCAACACAATAAGGCCTGTACACTGTTAGAATATCAAAAACATAGCACGCTACAGTTTAATAAGAGAATAGGCAAAAATATATATATAACGAGTGCAATAAATATAAACTTTGCCTTTTTCCTTCCGTGTCACAAACATGGAGACAACACAAGCATTAAGCTACCTTTAATACATTAAAATTCAGCTTGATAGTGAGGCTTAAAAGACACAAATAAAAGAAGTGAATAAACGCAGTGATTAAATTTCCTATGTTTGTATCCTCTAGGCCTCGCTTTAAAGCTGAATTTCAATATCCGTTGTCCACTCAACAGTAACTTGATTTAGTTATTATCGACATAATAGAAAAGTTCACTTTATAAACATCTCTAGCAAATCTCAAGACGCTTGATAATAGATTTTTTCTGCGAACGCAAACAATGCTGTAACACTTTTACTTTGAAGAAAAAGTTACAATACATTATAACAAAACTGGCTTCCCCAGGGATGGCAAGATCTTTTGCTACCAGGTTGAATTTAAATCTGTACAAGAGCACAGGATAAAAAAATCTTGAAATAAAATAAATTTTAAATAAAAAAATCTAACGTTTATGTTTAGACTTTAATCAAGCGTTAAGTTGTTTAGAAATAACTCTAATGTTGAGTTGTCTTAGATGCTCTCAAAACGCGCGCGCCTCTCATATTCACACGATTAAGCATTGGGATGTTAATTTCTACTACCATAGCAGGAGCTGCTTTAGCAAATTAGCGATCTAACACTTATGTTTAGAATTCAATCAACTGTTAAATTGTGTAGAAATAACTTTGATATTGAGTTGTCCTAGACGCTGATAAAACGCGCGCGCCTCTTATATTTCACACGATTAAGCATTGGTATGTTAATTTCTGCTACCATGACAAGAGTTGCTTTAGTGAGTAAAATAGAGATCTAACAGTCATGTTTAGACTTCAATCAACTGTTTTTAAATAACAAGGAGCTCTAATACATCAAGAAAGTCTCAGGAGGATCATTAGTTTTGTAGCGTGAATTTTAGCAACGTCATTTGAAAACCGGCAATGGAGAGAAGGAGGGGCTTTCATCAGATCTTAAACACGCTGTTTTCCTTTCAAGTAATTTTTTTACAAAGCTCAAACAACTGCCATCCAACTTTTATATTTAATTGTTAAAAAAAGAGTAGCAAACAAGTATTATGCATTAGAGTGTACATTTTTGTTAACCCAAACCAAATGGGCCGCATAGAAAAATGGGGGGAGGGCTTATTAGAAAGGGGTGCCTATTACAAAAACCGACTTCCTGACAGAGAACTTATTAGAGAAGAAGTGTTAGCGCACAGGGGGAGGGGGGGGGGGTTAAATAGAGCTCTTACCGTATTGCACTTTCCCAGGAGAAAAAAAGTAAACCACATAGGTTGCATGTTCTTTGCATGTTCTTTCTAGAGAAAGTTAGATAAAACCAACATCTTTATGACTGATTTAAAGCAATCTGAACCATAACATTCTGTCATCATTTACGATGATTCAAAATAGCACGTATACAGGAAACGTTAGACTAAGACTATCATGGTCGTAAGGCCAGCTCTTTCTTTACAGAATTGATTTTGTCGAAGCGCGCGACGATCCCTATGGGCAGTATTATTACTCATTTTGTTAATTATTCACCAGACTGCGATATATGCAAGCACCCAATATAGATTCCTTTAAAACTATATGCTTGTCTAAAAGGGAATGTGTTAGTCTTAGATCCATTGATCCTTGATTTACAAAGTGAAAGGGTGTGTCAGCTCGACATCAAGGAGCGCACTAACTGTCTAAAGATCTCTATTCATGATCTTCAATTTCTTTCTTTTTTTTCTACAATTATGACAATACTTTCCTTAAAAAAATATTTCTTTAATAATCAGGCGACACAAAGAGTCCCGCAGTAGTATTTATTTATTCACCTGTCCATAAAACTCTTTACGCAAAGCTCTTCAAGTTTCAAAATTTTCATTTGCACGTGCTAATGACGCGGGAAATTCTCATTTGCACGCGCTAATGACGCGCAAATTGTGCGGAGTGGGATGCGCAATGCAATACTGAGGAATCCTTTATGCAGCCTAAAGTTATTATTTAATAAAGAGCAGAAAACAGTATTATGTGTTTGAGTGTCTATTTGTTAAACAAACAAACAAACAAACCAAATGGGCCTCATAAAAGAAAAAAACAGGGAAACGGGCTTATTAGAGGCGGCAGGTTATTACAAAAAAACTACTTCTGAACGGGAAGCTTATTAGAGGGGGGAGGTAATACCGCGGGAGGATTTTATAAAGCGTTTTTAGTATAACAATTTCTCAGGAGAGAAAAGGTAACTACATAACTCGTTTAAATGAAACTCTTTCTTTTTTTCTTTTTACCGTGGCGAGTCGTTCCATTCGGTTTCAAGGCTCGGTTACTGAATGCGGTTTAGAGTTAAATAAACCGTCTTCCCTTCAACTAAGTTAGAATAATCGAACCAGAACATTCTGCCATCTTTTACCGTGATTAATAATAAAACGTATAAAGGAAAGGTAGGATTGAGCCTCTTTTAATAAACAGGTTGGTGGACAGGCCAGCGCTTTTTTCAGAGAATTGTCTGACGCATTTATATGTCGAGGTGCGCGCAGATCCTTACTATTTTGGGCAGCATATTACATTTTTTCATCTTGCTGATAATTCACCAGACTGAAATTTAAGCAAACGACTAATAAAGATTTCCTTTATCATCAATATGTTTGTCTCAAAAGGAATGTGTAGGTTTTAGATGCATTGATCCTTGTGTGACAAAGCAACATATTTAGATAGAGCGTGTGTCAGTTTGAAAATTAAATAAAAAATGAAGGAGCGTATTACCTTTTTCAACGATCTCTATTCATGATCTTCAGTTTATGTCTCTTAATTATACCAACACATTCTTTAAACAAAGATTCCTGTAATTATCAGGTGACTAAAGAAGTCCTGTAGTAGAATATTTTAACCACTTGTCCATATACCCCTATACGCAAAGCACATCAAGTTTCGTAATACACCATTTTTCAGCCCTGGTTCCTTTTTATTGCAACGAACAAATTTGAAAACTAAATCACCCGTTGCTATTACACTATCGTACAATTTAATAGTATCAATCATTCCTGCCTCTCCAAAAAAATACGCTGAAATAATCATTTTTAAAATCTTGCAGATAGGGAACTTTGGTGACATTTGCCGTGTTCTGACATCGGTTGCTTCAAACCTTCATAAAAAAATAACGGTTGGTGATTTTGCTACCGAATTCAGTTTGTTTTATTGCCAAAGGACTGCTTTATCTACTGTAAGAGTTTGACCTAAATTAACAAAATTTAAATAGTGAATTTCGTTGTTCGAACTTGCAAAATGAAAAAAAGGGCCTTTTTCGATTTCTGAAACCTTTCATCGACATGAGAAGTCAAACACATACACGGCAGATTTTCCAAGCTCCTGATATCTCAAATTTAAAAGCTTGTGGTGACGAAGAGAATTGAGTGGCGCATAAATAGTAAGTTAATAGCCTCCTTTCGACCAACAAATTGGATTTGAAGCTTTTAAATTGGCCGATACCACGACATAGGGCTACTTCGTGACCTCTCAAGCACTAATAATGAGCTTTTTCCGTCGCCATTGAATGGTATTGGGGAATCTCTCGCATGTAGAAAGGTTGGGTCATAACGCATTGTTCTACAGCTTGTCAAAAGTTACCACACAAAAATTGTTGATCTATCATCAAAAGAGGGAAAAGTCAGAAAAGTTCCCGATTATTCTTCTAGAGAGAGGGAGAGGGAGAGGGAGAGGGAGAGGGAGAGGAAGAAGAAGAAGAAGAAGAGGAAGAAGAAGAAGAGGAAGAAGAAGAAGAGGAAGAAGAAGAAGAGGAAGAAGAAGAAGAAGAAGACGAAAAAGAGGAAGAAGAAGAAGACGAAAAAGAGGAAGAAGAAGAAGACGAAAAAGAGGAAGAAGAAGAAGACGAAAAAGAGGAAGAAGAAGAAGACGAAGAAGAAGAAGATATAGAAGAAGGAGATAAAAAAGAAAAACGAGGTGAAATTGAGAAAGAAGGAGAAAGGAAGAGAGAAGAAGAGGAAGGTAAAAGAAAGAAAAAAGGAAAGAAAGCTAGAAAGGAGAAGAGAGAAGGTAAACATAGTGGTAGGTTAATAATATGTAGAATAGGTGAGCACGGAAATAGCCCCAAAAAACTATTAAAATAAGTTAGCTCATAGATTACTTTCTAAAAACGAGATTTTAAATAAAAGGGAGCAAAAGAACAAAAAATGAAGTGGAGTAAAAGAGAGTGCGCTGACATGGAAAAAGCAGAAATATCAAAACAAAACAGAAAAAGGTACGATTATACGCTGCAAACAAAAAAAAAAAATACAACAGGCTAATTTAAATATGTTTAATAGGATTTTGGTACAATAGCAAAAAGGAGAATTACTACAAAACTAAGAGAACTAGATATTAATAATGACTAGCCGAGAAAGAATCCCTAGGAAGCAATGAAAATCAGTTCATATAACTGATATTATATCATATAACTGTATTAATTCATCTAAAACAAAGGTTTTTAAATGCAGGACATTTCACATCACGGGCAACAGAAGGAAAAAACGCAGAGGAATTAAGAAGAGAAGGCATTCCAAGAAAGTTCGCAGAAATGAGAAAATCTAAAACTGCAGAAGGTAAAATTTATAACTTCTAATAAATGGAAGGATGAAAGGGTATGAAAGAAAGACAAGAGATAACAGAAGTAACTGCTACTTACAGAAAAATGCTAATTAATAAGGCTTCCATTGACAGGACAAGCTGGCGATTGTGCAAAAGAACTGCCCATGTTAACATCAGAGATCAATAGTAACAAAACAGGTGAGAAAGTCTGAAGGAATAACAATAAAACGTAATTAGCAATGACCTTGATGAAAACGATAATAAGAAAGAACGCGTGATAAAGCCAATATAATTAGAAACATTAATACACCACTAAGGCATGATATAAGAGGTAATGATCAGTAATGATCCCTCGAAAGTACTGGTGGTTTAAAAACGTCATAACGTCAAAAAAAAAAAACACACTGGGAAAAAGGAAACAGTGTACAACTGGAGGACTTTTAATATAGCGAAGTGATACGGTAATAAGAACATTGGAGGAATAAACAGTTGATATCGATGATTTGTTACATACTTTGTACAACCAACAGGGGTACCATTTACTATTGCAGTGGAGGAAAAATTGCCTCAAAGGAAGATGAGATCAACAAAAACCCAAAAAAGAACTACAAGAAAGGATGTATGCGACATATGCGGAACGAAAACAAAGTCAGGACACGTGAAGTGTAGCAAATGCGGACAATGGAAGCATACAAAGTGCGTTAAAATAAGTATAAAAGAAGCAGAAAAAAAAGGGTACAAATGCAGAAATTGTAAATAAAAGGTTTGCCGAAAATAGGTCATTTATAGCAAGAAAAAAAAAGTGCAGTAAAGAGTGTCACATTGAGATAAGACATTAAATACTCAAAAAGAAACCTGTTGGTGGAAGGCAGAAACAATGAACAATGTATGAAACAATTATCCTATGTTTGAAATAAAATTAACTATTAAATGAAAAGAGGCTTTGATTGATCAGTGAAATGAAAAAGGTTTAGCAAAGACGAAAAGGGACGAAAATGACAGATTTGTTTTATTTTTGTTGTATATTTGTTACAGTCGACTGGTTGAGTGGAATTGTCATGGTACAGTATAGTTGTGTTGGTGGAGTCGAGTAGAGTCGAGTTGTGATGGTAGAGTATAGTTGTGTTGGTTGAGTAGAGTAGAGTCGAGTTGTCATGGTACAGTATAGTTGCTTTGGTGGAGTCGAGTATAATCGAGTTGTGATGGTCCTTTATAGTACTGTTGGTTGAGTCGAGTAGAGTCGAGTTGTGATGGAAAAGTATAGTTGTATTGGTGGAGTCGAGTTGAGTGGAGTTGTGATGGAAGAGTATAGTTCTGTTGGTCGAGTCGAGCTGAGTCGAGTTGTGATGGTAGAGTATAGTTGTGTTGGTTGAGTCGAGTAGAGTCGAGTTGTGATAAAAGAGTATAGTTGTATTGGTGGAGTCGAGTTGAGTCGAGTTGTGATGGAAGAATATAGTTCTGTTGGTTGAGTCGAGTTGAGTTGAGTTGTGATGGTAGAGTATAGTTGTGTTGGTTAAGTCGAGTTGTGATAAAAGAGTATAGTTGTATTGGTGGAGTCGAGTTGAGTCGAGTTGTGATGGAAGAATATAGTTCTGTTGGTTGAGTCGAGTTGAGTTGAGTTGTGATGGTAGAGTATAGTTGTGTTGGTTGAGTCGAGTTGTGATAAAAGAGTATAGTTGTATTGGTGGAGTAGAGTTGAGTCGAGTTGTGATGGAAGAGTATAGTTCTGTTGGTTGAGTCGAGTTGAGTTGAGTTGTGATGGTAGAGTATAGTTGTGTTGGTTGAGTCGAGTAGAGTCGAGTTGTGATAAAAGAGTATAGTTGTATTGGTGGAGTCGAGTTGAGTCGAGTTGTGATGGGTGAGTGGAGTTGAGTTGAGTTGTGATGGCAGAGTATAGTAGTGTTGGTTGAGTAGAGTCGAGTTGTGATAAAAGAGTATAGTTGTATTTGTGGAGTAGACTTGAATCTAGTTGTGATGGAAGAGTATAGTTCTTTTGGTTCGAGTAGAGTCTAGGCGACAAGAGTTAAGTTTAGATGAGTGGTGGAGCAGAGGATTTGAAGGGTACAAAAGAGACAACTGTATGAAAAAAATTATGTGAAATGGACTTTGACCTAGTGTCGAGTTAGTTGACTCAACCAACACAAATCGACTAAATATGAAAAATAAAATAACTCAATATGAAAAATAATTTTCCCCCGAAGTACTTACATACCTATTAGAAAAGAACAAAAGTTTATATATGTGGACTTTGACATACGGTCGAGTCAGTTGAGGCAAAAAAACTCCACTAAAAAAGTCTATCCAATTTTGAGACACATTTGTATTTACTTGCAGATATTCCTAGTAATACTCTTGTCTGTTTTAAATGCTAGATAAAATTTTTTTCTCAAATATCTTCCATTTTTTTTTAAACAGATTCATTTTATTTAATTTGAAATAGACAAGCTTTTCAGTTTCATATTTAATTACCAAAATTCTTATGAAATGGCTCAAAGAAGGTAATATTTTTTTGCATCAACAGGTCCATAAAAAGGATTTTCCTAAAATTACTATATAATTAAATAGATCCATCTCCTCCTCAAAAAAAAAGAACCAAAACCTCGCAATATGTAAGCGAGAGGCTTCTGCAACTCTTGATTTGACTCAAAATTTTTTCATTAACCTCATGCCAAAATAAATTTGAAAAAGAACAACCAAACAAAATATGGGGTATAGTTTCTGTTAGCTGATGACAGAAAGTACAGTTGGGATCCGAAATGTATCCTATTTTACACAAGCGGTCATTAGTAAACAAGATAAAATTCAAAACTTTGTACTGAAAGGAACGTAAATACGGTTCATTTGCAACTCTAACTGGCAGATGAAATGCTTCTGAAACTTGCTTGTCATCGAAGCTAAATTCTTTCTTTAACATGACCCATTTACTAGGCTTTTCCAATTTTTGTTTTATAAAAAGACAATAATAATCGTGACACTTAAAACTTTCCAAGTCAAGCACCACCTTAAAATTAGGTAAAGTAACACGCAAATTCAAAGGAACAGATTGCCTTAAACCTGTCCATTCTAAAAAATTGGACTTTGTCAGTCCCTGACTTCTGAGAACATTTAAAGACTTGATATTCGACTTATCAAAAAGCAGATCATTTGTATATTTAATATTTATATTAAAATAATACTTATAAAAAATACTTTTACCATCTACTTTTATTTCTTTGTTGTTCCATATAATGTATTTATAAACACCATTTGGATCTCCAGCTTCTCTTATATTTGACCACCACACCAATAGATCGTGATAAAAAGTAGATGAAATATTGAGCTGATTTACATCATAATTACACTCAAGTACTAGAGAAAGACCCCCTTCATTTTCCAAAAGATAATTGAAGTAACACTTCCAAAAACCTGACGAGTCCTCATCGATTATGCGCTTTATCCAACTCAATCTTAATGCTTTTATCATAGTTTCATAATCTATCATTCTGAGTCCACCTTGCTCATAAGGTGCAAAAGTTGAACTTCGAATAACTTTGTCCTTCCCGTTCCATAAAAAATGAAAAACTAGATTGTTAAATTCTTTTATAACTTAAGACGGAATGCTTATCACCATGCTCGGGTATATTAGTTTTGGGAGAAGAATTGCTTTTATAATATTAACTTTGCCATGAATTGACAAGCCTCTTGACTTCCATAAATTTATAGCATTTCCGATTTTTTTCAGCCTTTGCTTAAAGTTTTTCTCAACTAATATCTGTACATCATATGTAATGAAAATTCCAAAAAACTTAACGCAGGTTTTCCACTTGACTCCAAGTGGTTCATTTTCACAGTTTTGGAGTGAACCGATCCACATTGCTTCTGTTTTCGCAACATTTAGTTTTAGTCCAGAGACTTTCTCAAAACAATCAAGCAATACAAACAAAGCTCCTGCGGAATCTAAATCAGATAAAACAACAGTTGTGTCATCGGCAAATTGAAGCAGTTTAGTTTCTAAATTATTTAATTTTATTCCTTTAATATCGTCTTGGCTACGTATAGCAATTGCTAGGATTTCAACTGCAGTGACAAAAAGGTAGGGGGAAAGAGGGTCCCCCTGCCTAACTCCACGCTCTTATGTTAAAGTATTGAGAACAAAGGCCATTGTTTATAATACAGCTTTGAATATCTTTATAGAAAACATTGACCCATCTTATAAAATCAGGCCCAAAACCAAATTGATTCAAACATTTTTCAAGAAAAGTCCAAGAAAAGTCCACTCCAAACTGTCAAATGCCTCCTCAAAGTCAATAAAAAGTAAAATTCCGGGTAAATTCTTAATTTTTGTATAGTCCATTATATCAAGAATTGAGCGTATATTCTCACTCACATTTCTGCCTGGAATATATCCTGATTGATTATAATGTATTAATTTAGGCAATAAACTTTTCATTCTTTCTGCAATAACATTTGAGGCAATTTTTGTATCAACATTCAAAAGGGAAATTGGCCTCCAGTTTTGAAGATCACATCGATCTTGATCTTTTTTTTCAATTAATGTTATTACAGCCTGTCTTTGTGAAGGGCTCATTTCTCCTTTTTACGAAAGATGTATTGAAACATTTAACTAAGGGTTCCCCCAAAAAATTCCAAAATGTTTTATAGAATTCTATAGGTAGACCGTCATTTCCAGGAGCTTTGTTTAACGGAAAAGAGTTTATGATTTTAGAACACTCTGCAAGGCTTATTGGCCCTTCACCGAACAACCTTGCTTCCTGCGAGAGTATTGGAATTGGTAAATCTTGGAAACGAAAATATAATTCGTTTTCGTCAGAACGATTTCTTCTTGATTTATAAAGATTTTCATAAAATATTTTCTCTCCCTCTAAAATTTTGAAAGGATCTACAGTAATTACTCCGCTAAGCCGAAGCTTCCTTATGTGCTTTCTTATATGATTACGTTTTTCTAAATTAAAGAAATATTTAGAATTTTTTTCGCCGTGTTCATACCATCTCGCTCGTGATCTAAGTATTATACCCTCTACCTTTTTGTCATACATTTGTTCCATTTTCTCTTTCAAGACATTTAAAGTTGATAAGTTCTCTTGACTGGGATTATTTTGAAAAACAAAAGAGGCTTCTTGGAATTCTTTATTTAACTGCCACTCTTCTAATTTTCTTTGCCTACTTTTACTCATCGAGTATTGTCTGGAGTATTTCTTAACATTATATTTCACCCAATCCCAAACAGAGCGGGGATCACTAAGTTCTTGCTTCCCTTTCTGAAGCCAGGCAGGAAGAAGGAGATTTACTTCATCGACATATTGTTTATCATTCAGAAGGGAGCAATTTAATTTCCAAAAGCCTGGACCTTTTACTTTGTCATCAACATCTTGAAACTCTATTATTATTGCAGAATGATCAGTTTTTATTGCTGAAATCATATCAACATTATAAACGTTGTCCGATAAAGAATTAGAAATAAGCCAATAATCCAGTCTTGAAAGGACCAAAGGGTTTGATTGACTCCAGGTAAAACTGCGTATTGTGGGATTCTTTATTCGCCAAATGTCATGTAAATCAAGTTCTGACTGTAACTGTTCTATTGTGCTAATTACAGATTGTCTTGGAATCAAGCTGCCGCCTCTTTTGTCAATGACTGGATTTAAAGGACAATTGAAGTCTCCACCAACAATAATATTTTCAATTTCGTCCAAATTATTTGTTACGATAGTTTGCAAAAGTGACCGATAAAAGGTAACCAATTCATTATCCCGATTTGGAGCGTAAATATTAACTAGGAGAGTAGGATCACCACTTATAGAAGCTTTTAGTATGATAAATCTACCATTAGAGTCAACAATGGATTCTTCAACTGTACAATCAAAATTATTCCTGATTAAAATTGCCACCCCTCTCGCATTGTTAGCCCCATGAGAGCAAATAATGTAGCACCCCATTCATTTTTCCACGTAGCTTTATTCCTTTTAATGGAATGTGTTTCCTGTAGGAAAACAACATCTGGTTTTTGCTTCCTAAGCCAAGAAAAAATCGTCCGTCTTTTTCGGAAGTTGCTGATGCCTCTCGTATTTAAAGATATAAGTTTACCCTTCACCATTTTTATTGACAGAACATAGTAAACAATCAAAATTAAGGAGAAGAGGGATCGTCAAGTATCTATATTTAAATAGCCACTGGAGAATAATCACTGAAACTATCCAATAATTAAAGCCATAAAGAGACAACTTAAAAGTATATGAATAGTAATATGATGTCTGCAAAATTGCCATTAAAAATAAAGCGTACATAAAACAATTAACTGCCAAAAAATTATTCTCAAAATTCGCGCTTGTTCCTTTATGTGGTCTGATGCACAAATGTGCAATCTGTACAACAAAAGTAACATTTCTAAGCGTTTTTGTGCAATTTTGCGTCTTACCCAGCGTCGCTAAATAACTTTGTTCACAATACGCTTTCGCAGGAGTACTCAGTGGTATCCCTGCTTCTGCAGCCACCCTCAAAGGATCTGAATGACCTTTGTCACTGCAGCTGAAACACTCAAATCAGAGAAGTGTGAATCTTCCCTCTGCCATTTTGTATTTTCTTTAAAATCCTGCTGACCTAGAATCACTACTGTATCCATCTTTCGTCCATGATCTGCCTCGGGGTGAGGAACTGCTCCTTTTTCACAGAAAATTCGCAAATTGTCTACTGAAGCATTGTGGAATATGGAAGCATGGCCAATTAGCTGCTCCGATATCCAGAAAACTAGAAGTTGTTCAGAATGCAAAAACTTGCTTGAAACAAAATAAGTTGCTCCATATGCTCTTGGTTGCTCGAAATACGAAAAGGTGCCAAAAACTTGCCGAGAAACTCGGGGCATGTGATATGTAGGTGCGTCTAATATACAGGACATTTGTATAGCGGCATCTGACAGATAGGGGCGTCTGGTTGATAACGGCACCTAACGTATATAGGGACACATCCAAATTTATCTCTGCTAATGCGTGATATTGCCATTCCAAGGCAGGCCTTTTTTTACTTTTTTTTATTACAGCTGTTTTAAATAGAGCTGTGATCACTATTAAACTATACAGCGATAATAGCAGGGAATTCTATCGATTTATGTTCCGTAGAATCGGCGTGGATCATATATGTTGCAACCTTCAAATAGTCCTTAGAACGCATTATAGTATAGGTAATCCTAGAAATTTGAGTGCAATAATAATTTATAAGAATTTACACTACAAGTTGAAATTACGAGTAGTGTAAATTCTTAATCCCACGCACATGTGAAAATCACGAAACCCCTTGCATCAAATTGCAGAACATTTGGAATGCTCTCAGCCAAACTCAATTAATTAATATTTTCTCAGTTATATGATAAGTCCAACAATGAATAAATACGAACGAGTGACGTAGTACAAAATCCTGTGGGGATTTCAGGGCTTCAGTATCACTTGTCTTGTTGTTGTCAGCGGCAACAAAACATGAATTACTACTCGTGAATTCAGTCACCACACAATTTATTTCTGACTTGTTTTATATCTTAAAATAACATGTTTCCTTTAGCAAACTAGAGCCATTTGAAAATTATTTTTTCTTAAGTAAGGTGGCAGGGAATTTTGTTACTACGATTTCAGTTAAAAAACTCCTAGTATGTCTTATCAATTCAGTGGGGGTTTTTGCATGACATTGAGTAGATTGTGTGACTTTTGCTTGTGGAGGACAGGGTGAGTAGACATGTCACATGTCACGCTGGGAGAAGCCACCAGTCTGCGGGGGAAATAAAGACCAAAATGCGGGGAAAAGTTAAACTATTTAAATCTGTAACGAAAATTGCGAGGGAAATAAAGACTAGTTTGTGGGGAAAAGACACCGTCTAGATAATTATTAATTTATTGATTTGTTGATTTATTTCCAGTCTTAGTCCTGTTGTCCTTTTCTTGTTATAAGTAGCTTCAAGTAACTGGGGGCTAACTCGAAAACGTCTCAGTTATTCAGTAGTTACTTAAACTGCGATGCAAGTACGAGAGTGAACAAAAGTGTTTTGTCTCGTTTTTGTTTCGGCACTGCTCAGGAAAATATCGTATTCCCCCCAAAAGCCTTCCCTTTTCCAACACGGCTAATAGATTATAAACAATGAACATTCTCTGCCGGCTAACAAGATCATAGCAAGGTGACATTATGCGGACTCATTGGGAACGCAATGCGGGCCCTAAGATATCTTTCTGTATGAAAAGAGCGTTACGGAAAGCTCCACCGTTTAACGGAGTTCCATACATCCATACATACATACATACATACATACATACCCCCGCCTACTTGAGTGGCCTATGTTTTCACACCCTTCTTGTGAGGACTACCTCATCTTTAGTAGATATCCAAAAAATACCTAGTGCATTTTGCTGCTTGTTACCACTTCTCTTTATACATCTGTGACCTCACACGGGAAAACATACACAGTGACTATCCGTTAAAACGGGCAAAATAAACGCCTGAAAAACGCGTAGCAAACGGGTAAGATGAGCGTTAAAACGGTTTCCTAGCTCGTTCGAACGGCTAACCTAAATTTTTAAACGGTTAGTCCAAAGCATTTTAACGGCTAGGAAAAATTGATAAACGGGTGGACTGTAGCGTTTAAACGGCCGTTTGAACGACCATTTAAATGGCCGGTCAAGCAAAACGCTTTAACGGATGGGCAAGATCGTTTAAACGGCTAGCCTGCGAAAGCCAGTCATGCAAAACGTCTGAACAGATTTAGCGAGATCGTTTAAAAAGCCGGTCATGAAAAACGTTTTAAGGTCGTTTAAACAGCAGGTTGTACTTACTGCCAGCTAAGAAAACAATCCTTACCAAAATGAACCTTATGATGTAGCAGAAATAGCTGCATTCTTTGTCCGTTCGTTCGTGAAGAATACTTCCAAACATTATTTTCACTCGCGGAAAAACATTTGGAGATTACGCAGTTTCGTCCCAGTCTCGCTCTGCACAAATGCACAATTGTTCGTTGAGCCAATCAGCGAATCATGTCGATGAAATAAGCGCGTTGTCATGGTGACTGCTTAGCTTGCTGCTTGCTTCTCTTGATGAACTCAAATCAATCAAAAAATGGCGGAGTCTACAGAGGCAAATTTTGATCAAGCTGAGAATGACAAAGTAGTTTCAAAAGTGGAGAAATTTCTTAGAGATGGTTGCGGAAGTTCTCGTGCCATTAAAGGTGGCCAATGTTCCCAACAGTTTTCGCTGGAAGTCGTGATGGTGAACGTAAACAACTGCCTCAAACTCTCTCACGCAGAGCTTGATTTGGTTGTATTAGCGAACATTCAAGCCTTCACCTGCCTCGAATCAACCGGCGAGAAAAGAAAGAGAAGTCCACCATGTAATTTCCTGTTTCAGTCCCTTCCTATTTGCAAGGAAATGTTCCTGATTCTCTACGCAATGAGTTACTCACGTTTTCGCCGACTGAAGGAACATTACGAAAGTCATGGGATTTCGCAACGAGTCCATGGGAATAGCAAGAGGCTTCCTAAAAACACCCTTCCACATGCCGTGATCCAAGATGTTACCACTTTCTTGAGCAATTACGTTGAGGAAAATGCCGTGCTTCTTCTACCTGGAAGGATTCCTGGTTTCAAGAACGACAACATCAAACTTCTTTCTTCCAGTGAGACGAAAATGAACGTGTGGCGTACTTTCAAAACAGCATGCGAAAACACGGATAAACAAGCTGTCAGTTATTCCAAATTCATCGACTTGTGGGAACAATTTCACCCTACTGTTGTAGTAGCTAAGCCTATGACCGATCTGTGTTTTACCTGCCAGCAGAACACGTCAAAACTACTACGATCTGCTAATCTTGCTGATAGTGAAAAGTCAGCGTGTGTCCAAAGTCAACAGGAACATTTGAATCGCGTACAAACTGAAAGGGAACTCTATAGAGATGTCTGCAAGAAGGCAAAAAACACTTTTGAAGCGGTGGAAAACACAGTCAAGTTGGATGAAAGCCACGATGCTTGTTCTCTCAATGGTACCATGCATTATTCCTTTGACTTTGCACAACAGGTTCATATTCCGTGCAACCCCATGCAGCTAGAGACTAAAGCGCGTCAAAGAAGGTTGTATAAAAGTTTATATCTACAAACAGTGAGCATTTCACCGTTTGAATCACTGATTTATTCCAAATAGAACCGGAGAAATGTTTTTTTCGCAGTATTTGCGGCAACAGTTGACGTAATTATAATGGACTTGCCGACACCTGCCGGGAAACAAAACTTTAACCGGCAGAAAAACTAGCTTAAGAGACTAAAGCGCGTCATAGAAGATTGTATAAAAGTTTATATCTACAAACAGTGATCATTTCACCGTTTGAATCACTGATTTATTCCAAATAGAACCGGAGAAATGTTTTTTTTCCCCGCAGTATTTGCAGTAACAGTTGACGTAATTATAATGGACCTGCCGACGCTTGCCGGAAAACAAAACTTTAACCGGCAGAAAAACTAGCTAGAGACTAAAGCGCGTCAAAGGAGGTTGTATAAAAGTTTAAATCTACAAACAGTGATCATTTCATCGTTTCAATCACTGTTTTATTCCAAGTAGAACCGGAGAAATGTTTTTTTCTCAGTGTTTGCCCTTACAGTTGCCGTAATTAATAATAGACTTGCCGACGCTTGCCGGAAAACAAAACTTTAACCGGCAGAAAAACTAGCTAGAGACTAAAGCGCGTTATAGAAGGTTGTATAAAAGTTTATATCTATAAACAGTAAGCATTACATCGTTTGAACCACTGTTTTATTCCAAGTAGAACTTGAGTAATTTTTTTTTGGTATTTGCCGCCATACCCATTAGTCAAACGTATTGTGTTACCGCGCAGTAGACACGTCAGTAATGGCCGCATGGCTACTTTTCGCCATCGAAATGTATTTTATGCAAGGACATAAAGCTGGTGACTGGTTATGGAATCTTTTCAGGTAAGTTATTTTTTAGATGTCAAAAATTCTGTACACAACATCGGACAACCTATTACACGGCGAGCAAGTGGATTTACTTCAGTTTTCAGTCAGTCTAGGTTAGCGATTCCATTCGATTTCCGTCTGCTGTTAAAACAATGCTGAAGAGTGCTCGCTGTATATGTATTAACGGTACTCCGAGGTTTTAGTCACGGATAGCGATTTCCGTTTAAATGGATTCTGCTAAGGTTTTATTAACGGATAGCGCTTGCCGTTTAAACGGATCTTGCTAAGATAGTGCTTTCCGTTTAAACGGATATTTTTTCCGTTTAAACAGACGTTTTTAAAGTTATATTAACGGATAGATCTTGCCGTTTTAACGGATGCAAAAATTTCACAAACGTTTAGACGAGCCGTTCGAACGGTTCAACGTTAATGCTAAACGGTTTCGTAAACGTTTAAAACGGTTTTCAAGAGCCGTTTAAACGGATGACAAACGGATCGCAAACGGGTTCATCCGTTTAAAGGATAGCCGTTAAAGTACGTTTTCCCGTGTGAGGTCACATCTGTTAAAATCTGGTGAAAACTTAAATATTGCTGTGTGGGCTAAATTGTGAGGACGTGACTAGAACTCAACTGTCTACTTGTGGGGCCTATGTTGCCATACCCCGCTTGTGAGGACCTTCTCATCTCTAGCAAAAATCCAACACAAATAGCGCATTTTCCTACTTTTACCTCGTCTCTTTATACATCTGTTTGAAATTGAAAAGCTTAGTAGTTTTTTGGGTTCCTAATCATTATAATGCGTGTTAAGACACTTTCTTCCCATTTTCCTACACTTCGAACAACTTATATTCAAAATCGCAAATACTGTGTACTGATCAATTGGTAAATAATGACACATTCTGACGAAATGTATTTATGTTAAACTCTGGTTTATATATCTGCTTTCGATCCACCAAAATAAGAAGGTGGTCTTTGCTTAAAATTTATTCCAGTCAACCGATTTAATAATAAAAGCACAAATTGACTGCTCATTTTACCAGTCGCTGGAAAAACAAATTCGTTTTCTATAAATTGCAGTTGTTTTAGAGAAGCAGTTCCTAACAGTATTTTTAACAGGTGCAAATGCTGCAGACGGCTACTCCATCATACAGTCATAGTACTGACAAAATCCTATTAGCTGACGAATCCCAAAAATATTTTCCAGGCTTTTCTTAAGTCCTTTAGTATATTAGCTTAAGTCAATACAATATCCTATAATTACTTCACGATCATTATTGACGAAAGGTTAAAAGGTTTCAGAAACAAGCGCAGTGCATATTATGAACACGCAACAACGGCTCCTTTTGCTGGGCGCGTTCAGATAGGGGTAATTATTAAATGCACAAGATTCAAAGGCATCAAATTATAGTATACTCACTCTTTGATGTTGAGCTGGTAATATTTTAACATTTCTGAAGTTTCTTTCTCTGTTAAAATGTTACTTTGAAGGACAACATTAATAAAATCCATGTCCTTTTCAACTGGAAAACGCAATTTTCCAGCAATCCGATCTCCTATGATACTTCTTTTGACTTTGCAGTCAGGTTTGAGGTTTTCCCTGCGACATTCTTGCCTTGCCCAGCGATCAACAGCTTTGAATAACGTCGCACTTTTAGCGTTAAGATTTCTTTCAACGAATTCTTGAAGTAGCGATCTTTCGATTGTCAAAAAATCGTCGAAGTTCAACACTTCCTTTGCTTCTTTGTGGATCAACTCCCAACAGGCACAAATAAGTTCACCAAATCCATATAGTTTGGCATGTTTTAAAACGCAGAGAACGTTTGAGTAGGTAAATACTTTGTACTGATCAATTAGTAAATAATGACACATTCTAATGAAATGTATTATGTTAAACTCTGGTTTGTATATCTGTTTTCGATCCTCCAAAATAAGAAGGCGGTCTTAAAATTTCTACCGGAAAATGTAAGATTTGGGACCATCTGGTCTTTAGATCTGAATACAACATAAAATATATATGTTCCGATATTTCTGCCAACTGGGCCCCTTCGTGGGAGGTAAGTGTGACGCGAATTGACTGACCTAACTGAATTACTTTACCATCATATTCAAAAAGCGATAATATTTCCCTCCTGTAACCAAGAAAATATAATGCCCGCAAACCCTCCCACAGGAAGACTATATTACCCAGGAAAATTAAAAAAATAACAGAGAGGGGACGGGGGAAATTTGGGACCATCTGGTCAACCGACTTAATAATAAAACAACAAATTGACTGCTCATTTTACCGGTCGCTGGAAAAACAAATTGCAGTTGTTCTAGGGCAACAGTTCCTAACAGTAATTTTAACAGGCGCAAAAGCTGCAGACGGCTACTCCATCATACAGTCATAGTACTGAAAAAATCCTATTAGCTGATGAATCCCGAAAACATTTTCCAAGCTTTTCTTAAGTCCTTTAGTATATTAGCTTAAGTCATAAGCAGTGATCTTAGCTCTCACAACAATATTACCCTTATTAAAATTACAAAAAGTCGCAGAGTGGGAACAGGGACAATTTGGGATCATCTGGTTAACCAACTTAACAATCAAACCAGAAATGGAGTGCTAATTTTACCAGTCGGTGGAAAAAACAATTTGTTTGTTAAAAATTGCAGTTGTTTTAGAGAAACAGTTCCTAACAGTATTTGTAACAGGCACGAAAGCTGCAGACGGCTACTCCATCATACAGTCATTGTACTGAAAAAAATTGTATTAGTTGACGAATCCCGAAAACATTTTCCAGGCTTATCATACAGTCATAGTACTGAAAAAATCCTATTAGCCGACGAATCCCGAAAACATTTTCCAGGCTTTTCTTAAGTCCTTTAGTATATTAGCTTAAGTCATAAACAGTGATCTTAGCTCTCACGACAATATTACCCTTATTACAATTACAAAAAGTCACAGAGTGGGAACAGGGACAATTTTGAATCATCTGGTTAACCAAGTTAACAATCAAACCACAAATAATTGACTGCTAATTTTACCGGTCGCTGGAAAAACCAATTTGTTTGTTACAAATTGCAGTTGTTTTAGAGAAGCAGTTCCTAACAGTATTTTTAACAGGCACGAAAGCTGCAGACGGCTACTCCATCATACAGTCATTGTACTGAAAAAAATTGTATTAGTTGACGAATCCCGAAAACATTTTCCAGGCTTTCCGTATATAGCTACCCACTATTGATTAGTGTTTTAGGGGCAAGAACCTTATTCCTTTTGTCTGTCTGTTTTTTTACATAATACTTAACCGCTGTCCAGTCTCTGCACTGAAGGGCGCCACCTGCTTTAGCAATGCATTTCTCGCAATCATTTTTTCCAAGAACACGTCCTTTCTTGATATGGTGACAAAAATACTTGAAAACTGCTTGTTTTTCATCTTCTTGTCCACTGTATTCACGTACATGGTTCTGCAAAAAATGGAAATTTTACCAAATTAAAAACATACGTATTTGCTTTAAGCCGGCGCTTTTCGCTACTAGTGGGCTATAATAAATAGCTTACTAGTAGCCCAACCAATCAGAACGCAGTATTGATAATAGACCACTAGTTGGATTTTACTAATGGCTCATATACCATGATGGCTTAGCCAATGAAAACTCTCGAATTGCATTATCCAATGATCCAGTTTTTAATAATACTAAGTTATTAATATATGTTCAATGTAATAGCATACTTCAAAGATACTCGAAAAGACCCAGATATCGTTTCTAATAAAACCGTTCGAACGACCTGGGTTATCTGTTCACAAATATTTGCATCCGTTTGAACGGCTTAATCACCCGTTCGGTACAAACGTTTAGCCGTTCGAATGACTTGCTCACCCGTTTGGTAAAAACATCCATCCGTTCGAACGACTTGCTCACCCGTTCGATAAAAACATCTAGCCGTTCGATTGACATGCTCACCCGTTTGGTAAAAACATCCATCCGTTCGAACGACTTGCTCACCCGTTCGATAAAAACATCTAGCCGTTCGATTGACTTGCTCACCCATTCAATAAAAACTGCTATCCGTTCGATTGACTTGCTCACCCGTTTGTTAAAAACATTGACTTGCTCGCCTGTTCGATAAAAGCATCCAACCATTCAAACGACTTGCTCCGCGAGTAAAAGTTTAATATAATCTCAACTTAATAATTATCTTACCTGTATCAGAGCGCATAACGAGCTGAAATTTTCCCTGGAGATAGCTTTTATATTTCTTGCGATAATCTTAAAGTGGCAAGTTCCAAACGGTGTTATTTTCTTCGTAATATTATTTGGAAAAAGGTGACTGTGCTGGTATCCAGTCGTTTCGTGCCCATGGATCTTTCGAATGTCGGTCGTTTCGCCAAAGTGTCAGTTCGCTAACAATCAGTTCGCCAACGTATGAAGTCGATTCGCCAACGTCGAACGTCACTTCACCAACGGCTAAAATAAGTTTGTGGTTGATTTAATGGCTAAACTACAAAATGCAGGGCCACTTTTAACCCTGCACCAAACAAGCCGCCTCGTTTGCTCTTACACGCGTATCAATTATGCCTCATTCTTTTATCCATTGCTGAGCTTTCTTTTCGATTCTCTCGGTTCGGCGCTTCGATCAGCGCTTCGCGTCGCAAATTTCCAAATAAAAAAAATAATATTAAAAGAAAGCCCCTGGGACCAGGGTACCAAACGAGCTGCTAAATATATGAACTTATTCCTCATTCTTTCATCCACTGCCGAGCCAAACGAGCCGCTAAATATATGAACCCAACACATAACGCCATAAATTTTTTCTACTGCCGAGCCAAACAAGCCGGCTAGTTCGGTGAATGGTTAAAAGTGGCCCTGCATTCTGTAGTTCCTTGAAAATAACTGTCAAATAGATAACTTGCAATTCAATTTCTGAGAGTGATTGTTGACGTTAGTGTTACGAACCGCCATATTATTTGTTATTAACATTTCAATTCGCCCCAATCCCCCTCAAATTTCTGGCACAGGCAAGAGTAAATTTCAAAATTTAAATGTTTATTGTACTACTGACAATTCTCCTTTCTATACAGACAACTTCCTTAATAAATGAACAAATAGCTACTTACAAAAAGATTCTTAAGCTAGAGTAAGGGTGTACTGAAAAAATGATTACGATAAATGATCAGCTGAGTCTTTCGGGGTAAACTTGCGAATAGCGCGACACTTGGAATTAATTTTGCCTTTAATAAACCTCCATACTTTTTCCTTATCCTCGTTGGCACCAACTGGAAACTTAGTGAAAACTAACACTTTAAGTGAATTGAGTTTGGCACTGTCTAGACACTTTTTTCCATAAGTGCCATCGGTATTGCTGTTTGCAAGTTCCTCGCTGGTGAAAAAAGACTGCAGAAGCTTCAGTGCACAGAGGTGCCGTTCCCTTTCTCGTCCCAGGGTCTGCTGGACTGCTTTTATTTTCGTGGGCGTCACACACGTACCAATCAGTTCCTCGCCGACTTCCTGTGCAGAAGTTACCACTGTGGTAGGTTGCACAACTTGACTGATCTCGGCTGGTTGGACCTCCTCACAAAGCCTGTCCAGTGTCTCAGGATCAATGGTGCTTAGGTCTCCAATGTCGGCAGGTGGTTCATTTTCGTCTAACACTGGGATGCCAGTGGCAAAGCCGTTATCTGTGACTGTGGCATCGAGGTCAAGCTGCAAGAAAAACAAAATGGAACAACGTTAATACCAATATCCTTATATTTATTGTCTGTTCACCAATTGCGTGACTATTCTTGGGTTGCACGTGGCGTCATCATTTTCTAAAATCTAAAACTAAAGAGCCAACAAAGCTATTATCTTTATCAGGCATGAGAGGGGATAAATTTATATCTGTGAACAACTTTTCAGCTCAAGAACACACTTCGTCTAAAAACAGGCACATTTTCAGAGTTATGGCGGAACGTGACATAAAGCTATGAACGTGTTTCTCAAAAAATATATACTTATCTTTAAATTAAATTAAACATAATTTATATAGCGCTAACTCCACTAATTGGGATTTTTAGCCTTTTAAGAAGGTAAAGTATTAGGAGAAGGGCTTATTTAAATGTTTGCTTCATCAATTCAGAAAATCAGTGGGCTAGATAGCCAAAGTAAGTCATGCAATACAAAGACGCTTTCACAGCTTATGAGAAAAACCGTGTTTGTTTGAATTGAAGCAATAGAAACTCTCAGGCCGAAATCTAGCGACGACATCACAAAAATTTCTTACCCTTGAAAAATTAGTTAGGCATTGTCCCTCCAGTGACTCCAGGCGTCTTTCGATGTTTAATAGTGCAGCGCTCACGTTGTTTGCCAAGGCAGACATCTTATTCACCAATTTGTTTTCCATTTCTGACAGGGATGTTTCAAATTTCTCCATCATCTACAAGAATTGACGAACATTTAGGTCAGCTGAGAGATTCAGGACAAGAGTGCTTTAGCTTTTTGTGAGCTAAGAGAATGTGAAAAAGCATACGTTTCGAGTTTTAAACCCTCAGTTGTAGCAAAGAAGAAGGACTAACACTCAAAACGATAGCTTTTCACATTACTATACGGTCGTCTGTTAGCTTCTATATACGTTTAGCGATGTTCAAGTTTCTAATCAAATAAGTGTTTCAATAGCAATCTGTAAATCTCCTCCATACAGTAAAATAGTACGGTTAAAAAAATGCCCAGGTTTTCCATTTGTTATTGGTGATCCGTGATTTTCTAAATCCTGAAGCGATTCACTTAACTGATGTTTTAAAGTTGTTCCAATCGCAAAATAGTGATGTTAGCTATAGTGTTGTGTCTTTGTTTCGAGAGAGAACGGACCTGATCACAGGTTAATGCGTTACCTTAACAAAGTTTTCTTGCATTTGCATCTGACAGGAGGTGATTTTAGAGTTCGCCTCTTCCAAGGCATCTAGTTTATTCATCAGCTGACGACACTCCTCTGTCCTGTCAGTGAGCTGCTGAGCTGCATAGCATACAAATTGAAAATGTATAGGTAACTGTTCGAAACAAAAAGTTAGGTATTTGTTTTGTAAAAAAGCTAGAAAAAACATCACGACAAATACTTAACAAGTTTGCATTCGCCATTGATTTTCTTTCGAGTTCCGCTTCAGCAAACTGCGCTACGAATGTTTTCTGCATTTCAAGTTTACTTTCTTTGGCTTTTAGCAGTGACATAAAGTAATAACAGAAACAGTTTAGACGATTAAAAGCCATCCATTCAAAATTATTTTTAAGTGAGATGTGTAGCGGCACGGCACCATTCGAATTGTTATACATGTAATCATCAAGTTTACGTGTACAGTTCGTAGATTTCATCAGCCGTTCTGACAAACGTTTCGATCACCTGTTCAATTCTTTTATGGGCCGTTCGAACGGTTTAGGTACCCCATCCGGAATTATTTTTTTCTGAGCCGTTCAAACAGTTTTCGTACCCGTTCGGAATAATTATTTTATGAGCCGTTTGAACGGTTTTGTTACCTGTTCGGAATTTTTTATGAGCCGTTCGAACGGTTTGGTTACCCGTTCGGATTTTGTTATGAGCCGTTCGAACGGTCTGGTTACCCGTTCGGATTTTTTTTTGAGCCGTTCGAACGGTTTGGTTACCCGTTCGGATTTTGTTATGAGCCGATTGAACGGTCTGGTTACCCGTTCTCGGATTTTTTTTTGAGCCGTTCGAACGGTTTGGTTACCCGTTCGGAATGTTTTTCGAGTCGTTCGAACGGCTAGGCTACCCGTTCGGAATACTAATCACCCGTTCGAACGCTTGTTGAAACCCGTTTCAAACGGTTTGGTGGCCCGTTTGTAACCCGTTTGATAGCCGTTCGTTTTACCCGTTTAACGGAAAGTCGTTAATGCACGTTTTTGCGTGAAAGGTCACAAATATTAAACAATGGCCCTTTTCACGGTTTTCTTTTCTTATTTGCATCACAATGTAATCTAGCACGTATGTGAGGCAATTTCGGGCTATTTTGTAGTTTTAGCCCGAAATTGCCTTGCACGCACGTTGGATTACATTGTAATGCAAATGAAAAGAGCTGTTAGACTATGAGCTCGAGTTTTCAAATTTGCTTTTGGTATATCAAAGCAACGGAAAGGTAAAACGATATCAAAATATTTGTTTTGCTATTCTTATTAGTACATTGTGGAGATTTTAACAAGCAAATAAAAAAAAATCTGTCATATACACTTCAACTATAGGTTACAACCACGGGGTTGTCGGCAAAAGCTTCCACCTTCCTCAGTCAAATAAATAAACAACATTTACTCCTTCGTCAAAACTAAACAGGGATCCTTTATACATGTAATATATTTACAGAGAAGCGGCATTAATAGCGTCAGTTTCGTTGACTTGCTTTCAGTGTAAACTGCTCAAATAAGTTTACTAATAAGTTCATAAGGTTCTTGATAGTTTGATACAAAAAATGTAATAAAACACGGTAACACTAATGGAAACCTCCCAGTTCTTGTAACACCATCTTAGCACGTTTCCTACTCTGACTGAGTGGCGCACAATCTCGGCGTTTCTAGGTGTTAAATAGGAAAAGAAATCCACACCTGATAAGCTTCCTTTAACATCCTTAGCTCTGCCACAGTCCTCGTCACTATCGTCGTCGACATCGTCGCCATCATTGTCATTATCCCCTTCGCAAAGGTCAGGCTCTGGGATTTCTGAAAAAGATAAGAACCTTGGTGTTAAATTTGCTGTTTAGCTATTGTGTTGCGGGGTGTCGCTAAGACTTGGGAAGGTATTAATCCAAATACCCAAAACTCCTTGAAAGATCCATTTATCTCCACAATGTCCCCACAATGTCCCCACATAAACCCAAGCTCCCAATCCGCACCCGCACAGGGTAGCCGCTAAAACACTTAAGCTCTGAAGATGAAAATATCTTTCAGTGCCCACAAAGTCCTAACATAAACTCGCCTGAGGTCCATTTCGTACAGCCGCACGGGGTAGTCGCTTTAATCTTCTTGACCTCTGGAGATCAATGTGTCTAAGTCCCCACAAAGTCTCAAAGTAAACCTAAGCCACTTACCATTAAGATCAATTTCTGCCAGTGTTTTCCCTACAAACTTGCTTGTTTCACCTTGATCTACTGTGAGGAGAAGTTTGCTAACTTTAACAATTTCAATAGTTGATTCGTGAAGCCTGTAAAAGTCCCGATGCACTCTAATATCGTGGCCCAGATGTCTTGCTAGCCAGTCCACCTCTGTTTCTTTTAGGGAACGTACTTGAGAAATGGTAGCTATGTGTTTCCTCAGCTTGGTACTTGTAATAGCTGCTGGGTTTGACAAAACTGGTTCACACTGTGTTGCAAATTTCCTGAGGCAATCACGCGCTCGCATGAGATCTAACGATTGTCTGCTTGGTCTGGCAAATACGTACAGATTTTCGTCCGGAATGCCAACATCTTTTTTTGTCTTGATGAGAAGATTGATGCTACTGATCATCTCTGTGGTCAAAATGACTGGTACCTTTCTGCCTCTCTTGCTGCGTATTTCAACCATGTCGAGCCTGTTTACGAAAAAAAAAATAGTTTTACAACTTTAGGAAGTGTCATCCTTAACTTCCAGTTTACCATGAATTTGTTGCTAAGGGAGATTTCTAACCGAATTTTTTTTTTGTAAACCAGACCTTGAAAAGTTTTAAATCATGTTAGATGACAAGGATAGAAAAAACTTAGAAGGCATATAAATCTGAAAACTTAAATAAGTGCGTTTACAATAAAACATTATGTTATCTCAAGTCGTATCTAAACAGCTTTCACTGTACTAGTCTACAAAAAGGAGGTATATAATCTGTCAGTTAAAGAGTACAAGGTATCAAAAGAAAAAAAGGACAAAACACCGTTGTCTAAGACATCTACCTCCCACTTATGTTTTGGACAACTCTTTTTCAAAACCACTCAGAGATGATAACACTTTGGTACTGTTAACTTGTGACCAGTCCGGTCTCTCGAGGAAGCTTTCAAACAGCAATTTTGAGGCTTCTCCTCCTCTTCTTTTGTTGAATATGACCAGTCTAGCTAGAGTAGCCTGTGCTAAATCACTCCAGACTTCTAGCCTAGGCTGCCGCTCAAGGAGTTCCATGTTGGAGGACATCTTTGCAAGGAGACTTTTTCTTAGCTTTTCAAGATCATCTGCGAGTGGCAACAGCTCCACTTTGTTAAACTTCTTTGTGTTTAGAGCATTGAGGGAATGATGAGAAACACGGTAACTCCACTCTGAGACAATAAGTTTTTCAAAATTGTCAGCATCTTCTTCCAAAATGTTATTCTTTGTGCGCAAGGCATGACCCCGAAGGATGTTGACACACCTCTTTAAGGAATGACTAATCTTCAACGACAGCGACGGAGTTGCCACATCTTGAACACCTTTCTCAAATTGAAATTTGGAAATACTTTTTACAGCACTCACAACATCATCCAACCTTCCAGGCTTAATAAAATCAGAAAGGCTGGAATTAGGACTGGCATCCGTTTCACGAAGCTGCAGTAACAGTCGAGAAAGTTCTCTAATTTTTTTAAAAATGAGGCTGTTTTGTTTTTCTCCATATTTTTCGAAAAACACGAATCCAATCTCCTTGATGAGCCAATCGTTTCTTGCTACAATAGAAACTTCATCGTTCTTCATGGTTGCTAAGATTTTGCTTAAACGTGTGGTTCTGCTGTCAGTGCTAATAGCTGGATACAGCAAAAGTTTTGATTTCGCCTGCACTTTCTGGTACTTTGAGGTTTCAATATTCTTTGGCTTAAACTTGCACGATTTGACATGCTTCCATAATTCCTGGCGTCTTATAAAACTAAGGCAATGTTTACAGGGAAGGAAATCATTAGGGTTACATCTCTTAGTGGTGGAGGGACGTCTTGATACAATCAGTTCCCCTTTGCCAACTTCTAAAACTGTCAAATTGTGATGATAGTTCCCCAAATGTCGAAGCTTTTCAAGATGTTTTTTTTGCGATTAGGAGATCCTTTACTAAAGAAAAGGGCAGTCGTGACTTCTTGTTCACTCTCGTGTTTCTGTACGTAGTGTCTTGCTATTTTAGTATACAATTTCCCACCATAGTAGCATGCTTGTTTCTTGTCATAAATTCTTGTCTTGTTTTCATTTCTTTGAATGCATCGTAGAGACACTGAAATGATAAATAATGTGGTTTGTCCATTCTCTTTTCTATATTAACTAATAACAATCGAATTGCTAATGATTTCGTAATATTAAGGCCATGTTTAAGGTCATTCCCCAGTAATTGTATACCGTATCCCTACTGTGCATAATTTCACGCAGGATTAGTGCATACGCAAAATCGCTTCTTCTCTGCGGTTGGACTTCGCCATACAGGTAAGCCATCATTTTCTCTGTTGTGTTAAATTGAGTAATAAATTTCTCTATATAAAACAAATATGGGCCAATTCTCAGTGTTGAGCAAGAAACAATCGTCGGAAACGTTAATTTAGCAAGCAATCGCGACTAAAAGGAATGTGAAAGCACTCAAATAAAAAACATTCGCACTGCCTCTTCTTATTTCGATATAATTTATATTTAGTTAGGAAAACATAATTTCGAGTAACAAGCCATTTCTTGTATAATTTATCTCGAACTTTCATGGATTTCTTTAAACCAGAAGTAATCCACGGTTTATATGCTTTGTGTTTAATTTTGGCTTTTTTAAGCGGTGCATGTATATTACTTACTTTATTAAAAATATGGAGGAACCTGGTATAACATTCTTTTACTTCGTTGCATTTGTAGATGGGATCCCAGCTCTCTCTTCGTAGATCTAATTTGAACTTTTCACTTTCAAAGCCCCGAAAGTCTCTGAATTCAAGATAATCAGGAAAAGGACTAAATTTCGGATCGTACAAAATAGAAACGACCGGTAGATGATCTGCAATCTCAACTGCAAGGCTGCCACTTGAGCGGGGAGTCGAAATATTTGTAAAGATACGATCAATGCAACTTTGTGAATTTTCAGTATACGTGTTGCTTCAAAGATCAGCTGACTGAAACCTTCTGATTGTATTAAATTAATATATTCCTTAGAGACACTCGTTTTGGTCAGAGTGTTTATATCAGTGTCACCCATAAAAATGCATTTTTTCTTAAAAAGAAAAACATTGTGTAGAGTTCTTTCGAGTTTGTCTAAAAATTCTGGGTTTGAAAAGTTTGGGGGTTTATAAATGACAGGTGTTAAATGGGAAAACAAATCCACACCTGATAAGCTTCCTTGAACAACCTTAGCTCTGCCACAGTCCTTGTCACTATCGTCGTCGACATAGTCGCCATCATCGTCATTATCCCCTTCGCAAAAGTCAGGCTCTGGGATTTCTGAAAAAGATAAGAACTTTGGTGTTAACTTTGCTGTTTAGCTATTGTGTTGCGGGGTGTCGCTAAGACTTGGGAAGGTATTAATCCAAATACCCAAAACTCCTTGACCTCTGAAGATCCATTTATCTTGAAGTCCCCACAATGTCCCCACATAAACCCAAGCTCCCAATCCGCACCCGCACGAGGTAGCCGCTAAAACACTTAAGCTCTGAAGATGAAAATATCTTTAAGTGCCCACAAAGTCCTAACATAAACTCGCCTGAGGTCCATTTCCTACAGCCGCACGGGGTAGTCGCTTTAATCGCTTTAATCTTCTTGACCTCTGGAGATCTCAAAGTAAACCTAAGCCACTTACCATTGAGATCAATTTCTGCCAGTGTTTTCCCTACAAACTTGCTTGTTTCACCTTGATCTACTGTGAGGAGAAGTTTGCTAACTTTAGCAATTTCAATAGTTGATTGGTGAAGCCTGTAAAAGTCCCGATGCACTCTAATATCATGGCCCAGATGTCTTGCTAGCCAGTCCACCTCTGTTTCTTTTAGGGAACGTACTTGAGAAATGGTAGCTATGGGTTTCCTCAGCTTGGTACTTGTAATAGCTGCTGGGTTTGACAAAACTGGTTCACACTGTGTTGCAAATTTCCTGAGGCAATCACACGCTCGCATGTGATCTAACGATTGTCTGCTTGGTCTGGCAAATATGTACGGATTTTCGTTTGGAATGCCAACATCTTTTTTTGTCTTGATGAGAAGATTGATGCTACTGATCATCTCTGTGGTCAAAATGACTGGTACCTTTCTGCCTCTTTTGCCACGTATTTCAACCATGTCGAGCCTGTTTATGAAAAAAAAATAGTTTCACAACTTTAGGAAGTATCGTTCTTAACTTCCAGTTTACCATGAATTTGTTGGGAAGGGAGATTTCTAACCGAATTTTTTTGTTTGTAAACCAGACGTTGAAAAGTTTTAACTCACGTTAGGTGACAAGGATAGAACAAACTTAGAAGGCATATAAATCTGAAAACTTAAATAAGTGCATTTACAATAAAACATTGTTATCTCAAGTCGTATCTAAACAGCTTTCACTGTATTAGTCTACAAAAAGGAGGTATATAATCTGTCAGTTAAAGAGTACGAGGTATCAGAAGAAAAAAAGGACAAAACACCGTTGTCTAAGACATCTACCTCTACCACTTACGTTTTGGACAACTCTTTTTCAAAGCCACTCAGAGATGATAACACTTTGGTACTGTTAACTTGTGACCAGTGCGGTCTCTCAAGGAAGCTTTCAATCAGCAATTTTGAGGCTTCTCCTCCTCTTCTTTTGTTGAATATGACCAGTCTAGCTAGAGTAGCCTGTGCTAAATCACTCCAGACTTCTAGCCTAGGCTGCCGCTCAAGGAGTTCCATGTTGGAGGACATCTTTGCAAGGAGACTTTTTCTTAGCTTCTCAAGATCATCCACGAGTGGCAACAGCTCCACTTTGTTAAACTTCTTCGTGTTGAGAGCATTGAGGGAATGATGAGAAACACGGTAACTCCACTCTGAGACAATAAGTTTTTCAAAATTGTGGGCATCTTCTTCCAAAAGTTTATTCTTTGTGCGCAAGGCATGACCCTGAAGGATGTTGACACACTTCTTTAAGGAATGACCAATCTTCCACGACAGCGACGGAGTTGCCACATCTTGAACACCTTTCTCAAATTGAAATTTGGAGATACTTTTTACAGCACTCACAACATCATCAAACCTTCCAGGCTTAATAAAATCAGAAAGGCTGGAATTAGGACTGGCATCCGTTTCACGAAGCTGCAGTAACAGTCGAGAAAGTTCTCTTATTTTTTTGAGAAATGAGGCTGTTTTGTTTTTCTCCATATTTCTCAAAAAGCACGAATCCAATCTCCTTGATGAGCCAATCGTTTCTTGCTACAATAGAAACTTCATCGTTCTTCATGGTTGCCAAGATTTTGCTTAAACTTGTGGTTCTGCTGTCGGTGCTAATAGCTGGATACAGCAAAAGTTTTGATTTCGCCTGCACTTTCTGGTACTTTGAGGTTTCAATATTCTTTGGCTTAAACTTGCACGATTTGACATGCTTCCATAATTCCTGGCGTCTTATAAAACTAAGGCAATGTTTACAGGGAAGGAAATCATTAGGGTTACATCTCTTAGTGGTGGAGGGACGTCTTGATACAATCAGTTCCCCTTTGCCAACTTCTAAAACTGTCAAATTGTGATGATAGTTCCCCAAATGTCGAAGCTTTTCAAGATGTTTTTTTTGCGATTAGGAGATCCTTTATTAAAGAAAAGGGCAGTCGTGACTTCTTGTTCACTCTCGTGTTTCTGTACGTAGTGTCTTGCTATTTTAGTATACAATTTCCCACCATAGCAGCATGCTTGTTTCTTGTCATAAATTCTTGTCTTGTTTTCATTTCTTTGAATGCATCGTAGAGACACTGAAATGATAAATAATGTGGTTTGTCCATTCTCTTTTCTATATTAACTAATAACAATCGAATTGCTAATGATTTCGTAATATTAAGGCCATGTTTAAGGTCATTCCCCAGTAATTGTATACCGTATCCCTACTGTGCATAATTTCACGCAGGATTAGCGCATACGCAAAATCGCTTCTTCTCTGCGGTTGGACTTCGCCATACAGGTAAGCCTTCATTTTCTCTGTTGTGTTAAATTGAGTAATAAATTTCTCTATATAAAACAAATATGGGCCAATTCTCAGTGTTGAGCAAGAAACAATCGTCGGAAACGTTAATTTAGCAAGCAATCGCGACTAAAAGGAATGTGAAAGCACTCAAATAAAAAACATTCGCACTGCCTCTTCTTATTTCGATATAATTTATATTTAGTTAGGAAAACATAATTTCGAGTAACAAGCCATTTCTTGTATAATTTATCTCGAACTTTCATGGATTTCTTTAAACCAGAAGTAATCCACGGTTTATATGCTTTGTGTTTAATTTTGGCTTTTTTAAGCGGTGCATGTATATTACTTACTTTATTAAAAATATGGAGGAACCTGGTATAACATTCTTTTACTTCGTTGCATTTGTAGATGGGATCCCAGCTCTCTCTTCGTAGATCTAATTTGAACTTTTCACTTTCAAAGCCCCGAAAGTCTCTGAATTCAAGATAATCAGGAAAAGGACTAAATTTCGGATCGTACAAAATAGAAAAGACCGGTAGATGATCTGCAATCTCAACTGCAAGGCTGCCACTTGAGCGGGGAGTCGAAATATTTGTAAAGATACGATCAATGCAACTTTGTGAATTTTCAGTATACGTGTTGCTTCAAAGATCAGCTGACTGAAACCTTCTGATTGTATTAAATTAATATATTCCTTAGAGACACTCGTTTTGGTCAGAGTGTTTATATCAGTGTCACCCATAAAAATGCATTTTTTCTTAAAAAGAAAAACATTGTGTAGAGTTCTTTCGAGTTTGTCTAAAAATTCTGGGTTTGAAAAGTTTGGGGGTTTATAAATGACAGGTGTTAAATGGGAAAACAAATCCACACCTGATAAGCTTCCTTGAACAACCTTAGCTCTGCCACAGTCCTTGTCACTATCGTCGTCGACGTAGTCGCCATCATCGTCATTATCCCCTTCGCAAAAGTCAGGCTCTGGGATTTCTGAAAAAGATAAGAACTTTGGTGTTAACTTTGCTGTTTAGCTATTGTGTTGCGGGGTGTCGCTAAGACTTGGGAAGGTATTAATCCAAATACCCAAAACTCCTTGACCTCTGAAGATCCATTTATCTTGAAGTCCCCACAATGTCCCCACATAAACCCAAGCTCCCAATCCGCACCCGCACGAGGTAGCCGCTAAAACACTTAAGCTCTGAAGATGAAAATATCTTTAAGTGCCCACAAAGTCCTAACATAAACTCGCCTGAGGTCCATTTCCTACAGCCGCACGGGGTAGTCGCTTTAATCGCTTTAATCTTCTTGACCTCTGGAGATCTCAAAGTAAACCTAAGCCACTTACCATTGAGATCAATTTCTGCCAGTGTTTTCCCTACAAACTTGCTTGTTTCACCTTGATCTACTGTGAGGAGAAGTTTGCTAACTTTAGCAATTTCAATAGTTGATTGGTGAAGCCTGTAAAAGTCCCGATGCACTCTAATATCATGGCCCAGATGTCTTGCTAGCCAGTCCACCTCTGTTTCTTTTAGGGAACGTACTTGAGAAATGGTAGCTATGGGTTTCCTCAGCTTGGTACTTGTAATAGCTGCTGGGTTTGACAAAACTGGTTCACACTGTGTTGCAAATTTCCTGAGGCAATCACACGCTCGCATGTGATCTAACGATTGTCTGCTTGGTCTGGCAAATATGTACGGATTTTCGTTTGGAATGCCAACATCTTTTTTTGTCTTGATGAGAAGATTGATGCTACTGATCATCTCTGTGGTCAAAATGACTGGTACCTTTCTGCCTCTTTTGCCACGTATTTCAACCATGTCGAGCCTGTTTATGAAAAAAAAATAGTTTCACAACTTTAGGAAGTATCGTTCTTAACTTCCAGTTTACCATGAATTTGTTGGGAAGGGAGATTTCTAACCGAATTTTTTTGTTTGTAAACCAGACGTTGAAAAGTTTTAACTCACGTTAGGTGACAAGGATAGAACAAACTTAGAAGGCATATAAATCTGAAAACTTAAATAAGTGCATTTACAATAAAACATTGTTATCTCAAGTCGTATCTAAACAGCTTTCACTGTATTAGTCTACAAAAAGGAGGTATATAATCTGTCAGTTAAAGAGTACGAGGTATCAGAAGAAAAAAAGGACAAAACACCGTTGTCTAAGACATCTACCTCTACCACTTACGTTTTGGACAACTCTTTTTCAAAGCCACTCAGAGATGATAACACTTTGGTACTGTTAACTTGTGACCAGTGCGGTCTCTCAAGGAAGCTTTCAATCAGCAATTTTGAGGCTTCTCCTCCTCTTCTTTTGTTGAATATGACCAGTCTAGCTAGAGTAGCCTGTGCTAAATCACTCCAGACTTCTAGCCTAGGCTGCCGCTCAAGGAGTTAAACGGCAACTGAATGGTTAACAAACGCTCTATACCGTTTAACGGAAAAGCGGAAGGTCACACATCTTGGCATGGTTTACACCGCAAAAGTAAGCTGTTAAAATTACCCGTTCCGCACTTACCGTGAAACCAACTTTTGCAGGCAATACATTGCACCATCTCATTGCCATCGTCAGGCATTCTACAGTGGCAGTGAACAGGACAGTTCCACTCATAAAGAATTTCTGGGTCTTCTTTTCTTGAAATGCTGTAGGCTTTCTCAATGAACAGGGCCATATCTTCTTCGAAGCTCTGGAGCAACTCCTGAAATAACCTGATCCACGCGCAAATAACAGTTTAACATACCTGATCAACAATATCCTTAAGCACAGTCAACAAGACACTTATGGTTGGATTGGCATCAGCAGGTAATCTTAGTAAATCAATAAAAGCCAAGGCCAAATTATGTCCACGAGATAAACACCAGTTATGTGGGTTTTCAGAAATTCAGCGTGTTCTACTTCCAGCTGTGGACGTAAGACAGACTTTGTTAATTTCCATCATAAAGATTCCTAACCATTTATTAATGCTACCAAACATCATCATATTATTCTGCTTGTTACTTTCAAATTCCATGATTATCTGAACTAATGACCTTTCAGCCTTCTTCAGAAACTTTGAGAGTTGGTGTTGAAACAAACTTACCTTTGACTTCACCTTGAAGTGAGGGATGTTAGTCTTGGAAGAATCCATTCCGTCAGTGGCGACAGACATGTATCTCTCAGGCATCTTTCTTGCTTTTTCTTGATGCTCATAACACTTTTGTCTTTTGCGTCTATCATAACAGTGTAAAACAAATGGTTATTTTTTGAGACACCATAGTTTAAATTGAGTTCAATAGATGCAAGGGAAGCAGAAATGTTTTTCTAAATACTAAGAAGATTAGCTGAAAGTGAACGATTTTGTTGAAATGATTATCATCATCATCATCGTCATTATTATCGTGTCTCCCCAACATATGCGGCAGAAGACAGAATCGTAAATGCTGTGTATTTTCAGATCAATGTACTGTGATGGAATGAATTAAAGTGAATTCATTCAACAACACAATTGGAAGTGCATCCGAGTCACTTACGCTTGCTGTTGAAGATGAATGTTTTTTTTCTCTATCCAAGTCACCCTATGGGCCTTTCCTTTCGACTTGTGGATGTGCTCCTTTATCATGGTGCAGACACCACACTTCGTGAAACGATTTACCTGAAGTCAGAAAAACACAAGTGACACATAACCTCTCATTTATTTCCAATAGCTTAGACAGTTCAATACTTTTTCTTTTTTTTATTGACATTTGGAAAATCAACAATACATGACCAGGGGTAAATTACTGTAATACTTGGGGTCAACATACAGAAGTCTGGCAATTGACTCACCAAGCACCACCCACTTTTCTGAAAATCGGATCCACAAATGTTTTGACCTCATCTCGGCAACCATGAAAGTATGTACACTTTTTTTAATGCAGAAATCGGACAGCGGCTAAAAGAGTTGTATTCTTTAATTGCGGCCTAGCCTATTTATGTTGTTGCATGTCTGTTATGGAGATGCTGCCTCTTCCTATAACATCATGAACATTAAAACAGTAATGCATATCAACAGTTCATTTTACACTGCGTGGTAAGGATTTTTAGCTAATCCTATTTATGGTCCAGTAATGTCAATTGAAGCATACCATTGCTATTATAACATCTTGAAAATTGGCCTTCCACATGCTGCGGAACTGGCTGTACCTGAGGCGTTTACCATCCTTGCGATGGTTCTTCATTTCTTCCTCGTACATCCTATAGACTTTTTCTTTCGTCAAACAAGATGGTGGGAGCTTTTTGCATTCATTTGGCATACTGTCAGCCATTAACTTCACAAATTTCTCAAACCATGTTTTTGTAGATAGAAATGCTTTCAATCTTGGGTTGTATCCTGCCGTGCACTTGCCACTGTTGTTCAGCCATTTTCAAAGTCCTTCTTAAGATTAAAGAACCTGAAACAGTGTGATTTACGTTAAAGCAAGGCAAAATTTGAAGCACACAACTCAGAGTCGGACAAATTAGCAAGTTGCTTGATTCATCACAAATTGTGTTAAATCGTGAGATGTCTCACCTGCAATTACTTAGACCATAACATTTTCTCCAAGCTTCATGGCAAACACTTTTCCCATTTACTTTGTAGTCGTAAAACAGTTTTTCAGTTTCCTTGATATTCTTGTTGAAGTAGAGGTAGTCAAGAATGAGCGCTCTCTGTTCTTCCTCCGTCTTCTCCCAAAATATGCTCAAGCACTCTTCGAGCCCCTTGGACATTAAAACAGTCATCAGACATTTGTGACTGTGAATGGGAAAACGTACACTAACGCTTTACCGTTAAACGGTTAAAAGTAAACGGATTGTAAACGAATGGTAAACGGTCAGGCGAAACTTTTAAACGATCTCCGTAACCGTTTAAACGGATGGCCAAGATCGTTAAACAGTTGATCAAAGTCCAAAAACGGATAGCTTGACATGTTAAACGGATGAGAAAAATTTATAAACGGAAAGCTCAAATCGTTAAACAGTTGATCAAGGTCCAAAAACGGATAGCTTATAACGTTTAACGGTTGAATTTGGAAACATACAATTAATTTTAAACGGAAAAATAATGATGCACAGCCGTTTTATTCTTAAAAGGCAACTTAAGTTTAATGTGGAGACAGATAGCTTATGTACCTTTAGTCTTCTGTTTCTGTTTCGTTCAAAGATTGATCAAAAGGGCGATCGCCAGCGATGTCACGTCCACGGTCCTTCAGCTTTAGTCACTGAATCAAGACAGCACAGTGCATTCCTACAAATTGTTCGATGCTGAAAATTGGTTCCTAGTACACCATTCCTAAGAACTGTCTTTCTGTGACTTTTCTTTCAAAAGGAGTTTTAATCTTGTAGCGCTCCGGAGAACTAACCGTAAAATCCCTTGTATTCATCTTCGTCATTGCTCTCTCCGAACAACCACGCATGGTTTCAAAGCCAGGTTACTAAGCAGAGGACTTTCGAAGCTAGAATTGTTGGGGGGCTTCCGTCGAGGGGACTTGTCACTGCATTGGCAACAGATATTAGTTCTTTATTCCAAAAATGTGCCAGCGAGTATCTACAACATTCAGCTTTATGTTAGGAGATAATTCTTAAAGCATTTTAACTTGAACTGCTAAAGTCCATCAGGGAAACGACATCGTAACTTGTACCATGTAAAAGTGGATGTTAGTTGACATACGAGATGCTAATTTGTCCTGAACTTTCTTTTATCCCAGTTTTTGACCCATGTACAAGTCGAGGGTGATTTTTGGGACGGATTTTTAGGCTGTAAAAGGTCGACTTATACACGGGTGAATATGGTATAAACTGAAGAAAAAAGCAACATTTTTAGCTGTCACATACATCGCAATCACAAATTGACACTAAAGAAAAGCCAAGAATGGTTTCGTTTTACAAGAAAAAGCAAATGACGGATTTGAATTCCGATTTACTTGTACCTGTGAGACATGAACAGAGGCCTGTAAATAATCAAGTGAAAAAACATTGTTTAAACTTAGCGCGAAAATATTTATCTGAACGCGCACAAGCTTTTTATGCCTCATTAGCTTGCGAAGAAGACTCTGCAGATGATGAAGGCTAACAACCTTTATTATATTTTTTTACTGCTGGAGAAGTTCATTTTATTCTCCACAAATACACAATACTTTTTTATTAAGTTACTGGGGAAGGGTCTGGCTATTTGAATACAATGCCCACTCTTTGTCATTGTAATCCCATAGTAACTCTGTTTCTGGGATGTCGTGTAGGGCTACAAAAAAAAACCTTGGAAATCTTGAGTTTTTGTTGGCAATGAAGGGCCTAACATTTGCATTATTCCTTGAGTGATTTAAAGTTGCACCCCACGGTAATTCGCTCCTGATATTGCCTCTATATGGATCAATCCTAAATAAAAATACAAAAGAGAGAATATTACACAGTGCTTCCAGGAACCGAAAAACATTTCATTATTTGAAGTAGGTTTCCACAATGTAGTACTAAAGCACATGTACATACGTCTATCAGTACCTAACAATCCTCCCTGAACAGATATCACATGAGTCCTTTTAAGTGCGCAGTAGTATCGCTTTATAAATTTATGTTTACGAGACTTGTAGCTCTTTTGGCGAACCCTTAGCAAAAAGGGAAGCAACGATGCAAATGACGAGTTAAACGTACCAAGCGGCAGCGTGTCCAAGGGTCACTTGTGCTTCATTAGTTAGTTGTCTATTTAGATGTAACCTACTGTATATCTTATTGTCTTTACTATAAAAAAGCACTCCTCTGTTTATCCTTCGGAGTCGCCTCTGATTAAATTGACTATGCTCGAATTATTTCTGATCTAAACCAAACTGCATTTATTTTCCAATTTGCCTCAGAATTTTCAATGTGGTATACATAGTAAATTATAAAAACATCTCAAAACACGCTTATGTACACTCTTATAATAGCACTCACGCAATCTGGTGACCTGCACTGTCGAAATCCATAAGGGTGTAAGCTTTCCCTCCGTCCCGATAGCTCTCCTTGCGCGCCTTGGCTTCCTCCATAGTAACCACTTCTCCTTCATATTCGCATATGATCTCACACTTTCTAATGTCACGTGAGGCGAAGGCACATTTTCCCGCCTTTCTGACCAAGTCACTCGGCACATCGTGAAGCTTGAGAAACAAACATAATGTTCAGCATTCCGGCGATGGGTTGAATTCCCAAAGAGAGAACATGAGATAAATATAATATGTATAACTGCCTATCTCAATTGGTGGAGCAGGTTTGGGGTTGAGGGACATATAATGCTGAATTCTTTCAGCCATTATACGCCCCCCAAATTCTACAGCTGGCTCTCTCTTAGGGCGTTGTAGGGCTATCCCCATATACCCTCTGATGCTTCCTCGTTGCGTCGTTGATACTATTGGCCATAGCTTCTGCTGGCCATGAAGAAGAACTGCTTTCTTAAATTGCTGATAAACACAAAGTAAAAAAAGTTACAATGTTTATTAATTCCATTTTGAAATCCCTGGTGGTCCCTGTAATCTGATTGGCTCAAATTGGTGCAATTTATTCCCAAATTGCACCATTTTTTGCTCTAAATCACATCATTTTTCCAGCCAATGAGGAAGTTACACGTCAAACTTGCGGGTTTGTCGCGGCGCTTTCGTGAGCGCTTGCGCTACACTGTAGAACTTTCCAGTAACCAAAAATAGCGTGCGCGTACAACTTAATATTTTGATGTAAAGGCGTTTCCGGTTCTGCTTTTTATTTAAAAGCCAGCTCAGTACTGCATCAATAAAATATTTGGATCGACCAAGTCCTGTATTTGTGCATATGATTTCAGACCAAATTGCACTCCACTCAGTTCAATTACCATTAATTATTTTTAATAATGAAGTGAACGTGTAAGACAATTTATTAGCCTAAAATTCATGGCTGTAAATTAATGAAAAATGAATCAAGTTTTGTTGTTTTTGTTGTTTGTTTTAAACAACATTCAAAATAGAGGAAATTATCAAACATCAGGTCAGCGTCTATAAATATGAAAACAATGAGCCCTGAACTGTGCCCATTTACACAGATTATTTTGGGTGATTTCCATTGCATTTTTGAAGCGCTTAATTTGCGTTATAGCTAACCATCTGCAATATCAGCTCGTTTTGTGCGCGATATCGCAGAGTGTTCAAATTAAGAGAACATTATTATTAGAGCATGTACACTCAACTTATAAACAAGGAAAGGTTGTTATCGTAGTAAACTCGAGACTCTAGGCGATATCACAGTGAAATGATGATCAAATCGTATCGAAAATAGGGAGCAATTTCAGAATACCCCGCTACGATTGCGTGACATTAATCGCCTGCTCCCGCAGTCCCGCAGTCAGCTCAATGATGATAAAAATTCCAAAAATATGAATATGAAATGAGCGTAGAACTAGTGCTCCCGCAGTCCCGCGCTCCCGCATTGGATAAATATGAATATGAAATGAGTGTAGAACTAGCGCTCCCGCAGTCCCGCACTCCCGTAGTGGATAGATATGAATATGAAATGAGTGTAGAACTAGTGCTCCCGCAGTCCCGCACTCCCGCACTCCCGTAGTGGATAAATATGAATATGAAATGAGTGTAGAACTAGCGCTCCCGCAGTACCTCACTCCCGTAGTGGATAGATATCAATATGAAATGAGTGTAGAACTAGTGCTCCCGCAGTCCCGCACTCCCGTAGTGGATGAATATGAAATGAGTGTAGAACTAGTGCTCCCGCAGTACTGCACTCCCGCAGTCGATAAATATGAATAGTTAATGAGTGTAGAACTAGTGTAGAACTAGTGCTCCCGCAGTCCCGCAGTGGATAAAAAGTGACTATTACATGGGTACATGACTAATGCTCCCGCAGTCGCGCAGTCAAATGCTTAGTGGAATTCAAGGGGTATCTAACGAGTGATATCGCAGTCAAATGGTAAAACTCAACACATATCGAACCCAAGCAACTATTTTTATTGTGTATACAAGAAAGCTCTTTTATAGGATAAACAAAAACTGGTGGAGGGTATCTATCACCTCGTTAACCGAAACACATATATTTTGAATTTAGGGCGGTTGTACTTTTAACTATTCAAGTTATTGCGATGAATATTACATGTACATGCAAAAATGAATGAAATAATTTGATGAAAGACAACTTTTGTTTTTTTTTTTTTGATGAAAGACAACTTATCCTAGTGGCTACGGTGTCCAAGATTAAATGTAGTCATTTGTTTGTAAATAAGCACGCATTGGAGCAGTTATGTCGCTATGGATAGGCTTTGAAATGGCATTGTCGTATTGTTGATCGCTTAGGGTTGTGCTGTTAGGCCAGGGTACCGGCTTGCTTTTCACGAAAACCTTACATTGGGCGCGTGCCCTGGGTATTCTGAACTCCACTACGCGGCCGAAGCCATCTTCTTGTAGGGATTCTGTGGCTCTTGCGTATTCTTCCTCTGCTATTGTTTTAGCTGATCGTTTCCCATGCTTGAAGGCTCGGTAGCTGACTACTGGTCCCGGGGAAAGCAGCACCTGATCTTTGATAAACTGCTGAGTTGGCTGTTTAATTGTCTTATCACAGGAGGTATTTGTGATCTCTTTTAGGAACTAGAAACAAACAAAGGCATAGTCTTTAATAGCCGTCTGAGAACGGAAATCGGTTAGATCTTTTAAATGTCAATACAGTACCGCCCAAATGTAAGTTACCACCTCTCGTCTCGTTTCTCGCGAGACGCGTCTCGTTTCTCTCGAGACGAGTCTCGTTTCTCTCGATACGAGTCTCGTTTCTCGCGAGAGTCACTGAACCGTTTAGTATGGAATATATTACTCGCGAGAGGTCGTTGTACTATCTATTGTATCAGAGATTTCCGTTTGCACTGTGTTGTCAAATTGGTGAAGTCCAAATTAAAACAGAAAGTTTGTTTGTTTTCAGCTTCATCGTACTGAATTTGCAACGCCTCCGAACGTCGGTCTAATGTCTTCCTTGCTGTTCGAACGGCTCTTGCCGTGAGTTTGAAAAAAATTCTTGCCGTTCGAACGGCTCTTGCTGTGCGTTCAAAAAAATCGCTAGCCGTTCGGACGATTCAAAATAATTATTTTGGGGCGTTCGTAAGGTGCGTGCTCAACTGTCTGCTGTTCGGATGGCTTGATCGAGCTATCCGTTGCAATCTTGACTCGTAAGCCCCGGCGCGCTAAACAATTAAACATTTTCATCCAACGTCGTGTTTTTCAAACATAACATGGCTAAACGGACAAACAACTTGGCTCTCCAACAACTTGAACACAACTGAAACGAACGATTCCTTGATTGCCGTGAGCTGCTGTTTACATGCATGTTCTACAAAGTAAACGTATAGCCAAAGAAATTGATTCTCGCGCGTACCTACGAACAAACAAATTGTCGACCTTACTACGTATACGGCCACCGTTACACAAGAGGTCTTAAGTTCTAAAGTGTAAGCCATACAAATTTCTAAGCACTGTTGAAGTCATTCTTGGAGAGAGTTTTCGTTCGCGAATGAATCATTCAGTAGATTTTATCACACTTTTGGTCACGTGCTCAAACCTGTGAATCGAGAGTCTCAAATTGAGAGAGAGATAAGGCCTTTGGCATTTTGTTCGGTTGTAATTATTTTCATCAGTTTAGTAACGGTACATTTTTATCGGTTGGTTCTGAATTAGATACTGGGTTCGCTTTGTTTTGCTTTTTCGACATGGTGGAAATTTTATTGTTTACAATTTTTGTTACGATGTGTCCCGGAATCCCAGACCCACGGTGTGGTAGCAACGCGAAATGAGCTTATTTTCTGTCCGGAATGGCCCCTGTAGCAACGGTTATAAAAAAACATTTACTGGGAAGTAGCTTTCTAGAGTAACCCAAATTTCAAAACAAGCAAGTTTCTGAGTCGGCGAGCACACACAGAAGACTCTACATGCATGCATGACAAAAGCGTGACTTTTTCACGCATCAGTAAAGTTTTCAAGGCGTCACAACAATTTGTAGTTGATTCGCTGCTATGTTCTACAATCGAAAATAAGCTTTAAATCTATTTTGAAACGGCATTCTAGGAATATCTACGTACAAAGCGTGCGTGTGGTCGCTACAGCCGAACAAAAAAATCAATGTAAACAAACAGGACTGTTGGCAAGTTTCTGACATATGCAAATTACGCTTTTTACTGCCGGTCCGAAACGCCAAATTATTTGCCATCCTTTTCTTAAATAACCATTGACGCCATGCTTTTGGATATTAAAAGAAACAAGTTTCATTCAAAACTTACTGAGGTAATGACCAGCGTTCGATAAAACAAAGAACATTTCTCAATGTAAATGTGGCTAGACGTAGATGTGACGATGGCGCCACTCAAAAATAATTATTTTGAGATTGCGTTATTTTCATTTATAAAATTACTTAGAACACTGAAAACGGCTTTGCGAAAGCAGCGTTGTCAATTCCTATACGTTGTCAAAGTTTCCGTTGTCAATTCCTATACACACTTGGAAAATCTCTTGGTTTGAACGGCTGATTTTTTTTCCAACACAAATCGGAGCCGTCTAGCGTCTCTAGCGACATTTGTCACAGAAATAGTGTTTATGTCTTTTTGCTTCTGCCGTCTAGCCGTTTGGCGTTCGAAACAAAATTGCATCCATTCACCTGTTCGACTTAACCGTTCGAAAAATATTGCATCCGTCACCCGTTCGACTTTACCGTTCGAAAAAATTGCATCTGTTCACCCGTTCGACTTTACCGTTCGAAAAAATGTTGCATCCGTTCAGCCGTTTAACCGACGTTTCGAATAGCTTGTCTAGCCGTTTGTTATCCGTTTGCTTGCCGTGCGTTCGGCCGTTCGAACGAATAATGCCGTTTGTACATTCACCTAAAGGCAAAGCGTTGGTACTTGCAGTGCACTCGAGAGAAACGAGACTCGTCTCGAGAGAAACGAGACTCGTCTCGAGAGAAACGAGACACGTCTCGAGAGAAACGAGGCGCGTCTCGCGAGACGGTGGTAACTTACATTTGAGCGGTACTGTATTTGTTACTTGGTTTGCTTGTTTGTGGCGGCGCTGTTAAAGAACGAAAAATATATATCCTGTTTAGCTAATTGTTCGTGGCCCGCGCGTTAAGAACGAAGAATATACATTATGTGTCGCTTGTTTGTGGTCTGCCTGCCGGTTTGCTTAGCTTGCTTATCGCATTGCATTAATTAACTAAAAATTAGGTGTTGGTGCACTCAAGGAAACGTTTTTAAGTAAAATTCAGTTATCTTGTGATTTGTTTGATCTGAAAAGGCATGTTAGCTTTTCAGAGTTCTCCTAAATGTGATACAATGTTGTAATTTGCTAAATTGTGCAAGCATGGCAGTGTAGGTTGCGAAAGGTATCTACAATAGCATGAAATTGTAATCTCAAAAACAACTAATCTTACCTGTCAAAGGATGCCCTTCTGGCTTTCCAGGTGATGCACAAAGTTCGTTGCACTTTCAAGTGTTGTCTTGGAGATTTCACATGGTGGCGAAGAGGCGGGAACACCTGCCAGCAGTTCTTCCATGGTGTGATTAAAGACATGGAGGGCTGTGGCGACTCGTGGGATGAGCTCGGGCATTTTCGATTTGGGAGGTACGTGTCCCTGCTGGATGGCTGTGTTGACCTCAGCAACGAAATCATCAATAGTTTCCCGCAATAGCAGCTTGGCGTCCTCCGCAAAAGTGAAATGCAGCTGGTCAGCCGTTTCGTTGACGGTAGCGAAATATTCCTCAAAGGTGTCCACAACCTCTGTAGAGAGCTGATCTCCCGCGGTCTCCATTTCGGAAAGAGTTGGCCTGTAGGCTAGGGGAGTTGCAATGAGCATGCGATCAACTAAGCCATGGCCATGGTCCATTTTGGCGACGAGTTTTGCGGCGTTAAGGAGTTGTGTTGATCCCAGGATGCTGAACGGAGTATTTGGCGGAATCACTCTAGTGTCCTCAGTGGAATAAGAGTAGGAACTGCGTTCACCGGAAAACAATTTGCAAAGCAATTGAACATCGCCAGTTGCATTGTCCTCGTCCGACTTCATCAGTTTATTCAATACATCAAAAACTTCTGGGGAAAGGATGATTCCTTTTTTTCGCGTTGATAGCAACTTCACCAAACCCGAGGACGTGGTCTTGCAAATGATCGATGCAGTGTAATGTAGTACTTCGAGGTGATCTTGGGACACATGCTGGATTGCCGATGACTTGCCTGAGGAAAAATTATAGAAAGAGTATTAGTTATCATAGACTAAAATTTAACTGTTCCGTACGTAACAAATACTGTTGAAAGTCCACAATCTGTAAAGTCCAATAGTGCGCGTTAAACGTACCTGTTCCAGGATATCCCACAAATATGGTGTAGATGTTTAGGGGCTGATGGTGCGTTAAGGCCTGCACTCGTGCGTGGTTACAGGCCAGAATATATGCAGTTGTGGTCAGGAGTGAAGGGACGAAATATCCTTCGCAACTTCCAACGGACACCGCTTTGTTTTTGATAAACTCGTAGACTTCAGGTTTAGGAAATAATTTTCGGTATGAAAATTGTACTTCATTTAAACGCTTCTGGAGATTCACCCAGGTTTGTTCGTGTTGTTTGTTGAGTTTTGACAAGGCGTACATACTGATTTTGCTCTTGATGACTGTTTAGAAAAGACTGCAGTGAAAACTAACAGCGCTCTGTTAAGGAAACACTGGAAAGTTTCTTTTGAAGACATCGGATTGCAAGCAAAATTTTAACCAATGGGAGTTCAGGCGCTTAATTCAAAGTTGTCTTTGCTTTGTTTATCTTCCGAAAAGTGAAAGGGTGCGAAATCAGTCTATTCAAAAGCAGGATGTGTGAGAATTTGGTGAGGTGAGATGATTAAATTCGACAAAAGGCGGGGAGTATTAGTGTAATGCATGGGAAATCGGTCAACAGAAAAAAAAAACAGTTGGAACGTGAAATGTTAAATGGAACACATAATGCTTTAAGAAAAATTTTGGAAGTTAGTTCGTGAGGAATACCGCGTAAATATTTAGTTTTCCTTCACATTCATTTACATTTTTATTAGTTTGCACGGTTTTAGAACAACATGTGCGTTAAAGTTTTGCCGTGGTTTTTTTTTATATCCAGCTTTTATGTTAATTTGGTCACGGTTGGTTAGCGGGAGCAGTATTTTAAGATGCATATTAAGTGGCCTGTACTACAATGTGTAATGAAACCGATAGAGTTGATCCTCCTCACTAAATTAACTCTTCTAAAGCTAAGAAGGAACAGATATGACTGATAAGGGAATCCAAGTTGCCGTAGGTCTTAAACGACCACGGTTATGTAGTCAGGCAACACAAACTCCCTCAACTGAAACAAAAGATAGCGGGACTCAAGGTGGTTTTGGACGCGGAAGCTATGGGTGCAAGAAGGACAGCAGGCAGTGGACATTTGACGACTTATTTCATGTAATGTTGGACAAAGAAGTTCTAATTGAGTGGCTGATGTCGGAAGGCTTAATAAGAAGGTCACAACTGTGTCCTCGATGCAACAATGAAATGAAAGTAGTGGCATGCAACGACCGCTCGGATGGTTTAAAATGGGAGTGCAGAGTACAGTCAAGCGCTAAAAGACACAGGACGGAGTTATCAATAAGAACGGCAAGCTGGTTTGCACAAAGCAACATGACATTGGAGGAAATACTTAAGTTCACTTATTGGTGGTGTCAAGATCTTGAACAGAGTCAGATCACGCGTGAACTACGACTAGCACGTGGTACAGGCGTAGACTGGAACAGCTTTTGTCGAGAAGTTTGTGAAGTTACAATGTTCGACAAAAGTGAAAAAATAGGCGGGGAAGGAAAGATTGTCCAGATTGACGAAAGCAAATTTGGCAAGCGAACATATCATCGAGGACATCACGTCGAAGGACAATGGATATTTGGAGGGATTGAGCAGGACAGCAGAAAGTGTTTTATGGTGGCAGTGGACAAAAGAGACGAAGCAACTTTGCTGCCGCTGATTGAAAGGTGGATTGAACCAGGAACAGTTATAATATCCGACTGCTGGAAAGCGTACTGCAATTTTGAAAAGCATGGTTATACACACAGAACGGTGAATCACTCCAAAGAATTTGTAAATGAACAGGGAGACAGTACGAATAAAATAGAAGGTCATTGGAGACACTCACTCACTTCTCCTCTTACTTAGCTGAGTTCATGTGGAGATACAAGAACAGGGAAGACGATTTATTTGAAATCTTCCTAAGAGATGTGAAGAAATTGTATAGTGTATAATTTAAACAAATTTTGTTTCCTTTCTTGTGGTATTGGAACAGTGTTGTAAATATAAGAACTGGCTATGCGATGCGCACATTAGTTCTCGTTTAGAATGAAACTGATAGAGGTTACGCGGTGCAAGTTTTGTTGGTAACGCTTTCAGCTTTTTCAGTGGATGAGTGGTTTAATGAATTACCTCTACATGATATAACAGCTGTTCTAATAGTTGTAAGGTATCGAGTACATTGTCAATATAGAATTCTATTGTACAAGTAATTTTTAGAAGAATTTTTAGGGTAATTTTAGGTTTCAAGTTCGCGTTTTAACGTTAAGTGATACATTGTAAATATAGAATTCACCAGTCTTGCATTAAGTGTCGATTTGCTCCGCGGGCAAACAATCAGACAACACTTGTATCGGCTATTTATTTATTTATTTATTTGTTAGTGTGTAGGCGAATCGACTTTTCTTGTGTAGGCGAATCGACTTTACTTGTGTAGGCGAATCGACTTCAGTGTAGGCGAATCGGCGTGTAGGCAAAACGACTTGCAGGTGAAACGACCGGTTTCCGTTCGGATTCTTCTATGGACGCACATAAATTGATAAAGATGCATGCAAGTTAGTTCTAGTTCTAGTTTTGAATAAAATATCAAGAGATTATTCTAAAAACGTGTTGACAGATCTTTGAAAGTTTGAAGAGTGCAGGAGTAGCTCTATAAGATAACCGTGGGACTGTGGGAGCGAGAGAGTAACTCTTCAACAGTCTGATGAAAACTGTATGCAAATAAGACAACTACGGGACTGCGGCAGCAAGTTTTTAAGCTCTAGGTTTTAGGAGCGGGGTATTCTAGAATCTAGCCGAAAATAGTTACAACTTTAGGCTTGACAAAAATAAGGCCACCATAAATCGCTTGTGTAAATGGGCTTTAAATGGGCCTAAAATTGAAGAGGTAATTGGTAATTAGTAATTCTTGAACTCTGCTTAGCTAAAACTGAGCTACTTTGCTGGTAGAACCATTAAGTTAAAAGATTTTAGAGCGATCAAGGACGTTCCAACCACTATTTTTCAAAGGTGATTTGACTTATGTTTTGATGTTAATATATTTTTCAATTGTACTATTGGAGTTCGAAATAAAAAGGATTGCTATGTTGCAGGTCAAAAAGAAGAAAAAAGTCAGTTCCAAAGGGCGGAATGCTTGAAATAAACCGGCCGGTGCTAAATGCCTAAATTAACACCAGGGCAGACCCAAGAGAAACTGATGAGAGTTCGAAAAAAGGGGCTTCAAGTTTTTTTTTTTTTTTCGGTTAGCCTACTTCAAATTAAGTTAAATTTGTAGGTCCAACGGCAGATATTCGGGATCCAAGAATTTTAATACTTACCCTGTAAAAACTTCCCTTTTTCATGAGATACTGGGTTTGCCCGCGCGCACTGTCCTCTTCTGTCCACAATGAAACAACTCTGCAATATTCCTTAAACATTTCTTCGGAAGTAACAAAACTTGTCTCCTCCGCCAAAGCAACACACTTAACAATGAACTCTTGCAAGAACGGACATTTTGCTGCCCGTTTGTGCTTGAGCATAACTCTTCTCACGTTCGGAAATTTGGGCAGCATCTTTGCAGCGCTCCTATAGCCGGGTGTGTGTGAGCTGACGATTAAAGCATTTAATTTATAGGTACGGAGATTTACCCATAAAAATTGCAATGCTGGCTGATCAGCCAATCAGTAACGGAAATCAGAAATTTCACTAGTGAAGACTGAAAAATCAGCCACTGAACCACAGCGATGAATTTTCTCTAGTGATACTAGCAGTAAAGTTGCATACATTCCGTTGATCTATCGAAGAGTGTTTTTTAGCCCAGAAAACAATAATTATTATTTACAAAAGTAATAACAGATGAAACTGCTGGAAAGCTACTCGAGGAAAATGATTTAATGCTTTGGATAGTCGAAGGGCTTTTGTTTGGGATGAAGCGCGCAATCTAGGTGAAAGTGCACGAAGTAATAAGATTGTACTTATTGATTGTCTGAGGCGTTTATTCAGGATAATAGTAACTAAAAAAGTGAAGCCTTAGAGCCGGCTGGCCCATAGCTGCTGGAGCTTATCCCGGTTTCTGTAGCATGAAGCGGCTCGAAGTATTTTTACTTCCCCTGGACGGGATGCTGGTCCATCGCAGGTCACTCCCCCGCAATTTTTGTTAGGTTTCCCCAACAAATAGCAGGTGAAGGGTCAGGAGACATACCTAGGAAATCCCGTGAGAACGCTCTCTGCTATTGCCACCTTCTAAAAGCAACTCGATTGGATCATTTCTAATTTCGAAATTCTTGACTTTTGTTGCCCTTCTTCGATGGAATCACCGACGTTTTTAAGTCATTTTGTTTACTTTGAAATCTTGAAAATATCCAACTACCGATAAAATAAACAGATTACGTACACGTGACATGGGAATTGCAGCTGTTTCTAAATTGCTGTGAGCTTGCATATGGAAAGTCTCTATAAACATAAAGAGGAGAGCATTTTCTTATTCGAATTTTATAGTTAAAGCTCTAGACGTTGATTCCTGAAGACCGGAAGTATGTTTTGTGACAAGTTAAATCGCCTCTTATCAGTCGTTGACGGCAGGATAGCTAAATTAAATCTTCTCATGCATGCTTCTTTGTCAGCTAATAAACGTGTCCACAGACTTAGCCTAGTAAGTGCATAACAGCGAAGGTACTTTTATGACAGCAAAACACAGGCGCAGAGAACATTTGTCTGCATTATTAGTATTCCGGGTTGTACAATATCGTTGCGATATCTTCAACCTCGCGGCAAAGGTACCGACAAGAGTGTTAGTCGAATGAGACCCCGGGAATGAGAATTCTCTTCAATTGGCTCTGAAATTAAACCGTCAGATAGATTGTATCTATATTTAACACATTTTAAGGTCAGGGTAGGAAGTTGAATGCATCAGCCTCTCGTGATCTGGCTACAATAAATCAAAAGCAGGAACAAGAAGCCCATTTCAACATAATATTTATTAAATGGTCTGTTGGACTGACAGGTTACCCTGTTGAGCTTTTGTAGCGAGAATAGTTACATCGTATTTTAAAGAAGCGAATCTAGCCTTGCTTTCTCTTAAGTGAGACTGGCGTTGATTTCTCAGCCGACAAATTTCATCTTCGGACCTATGCCGTCCAGGTTTCTTCATTTGTTCTCAATTTACTGAAATTATTGTCGCACGTTTGACATGTATCTTGTCTGGCTTTTCTAAAACTAAGCACTTCCTTTAAGTCGCTGTTAAATATGTTCCTAAATGACGAAAAACTTGAAACCGGACCCTTATTGTTTCGTCTTAAACTGGTTGTCTTTAAATCTGGGTTTTCCTTAAGGAACTCAGACCACATTTGACGCATGGACACTTTTGAATCAAAATACTTCTTAGCATTGGTCCGTGACTTCCGATAGTGTGATTCGCTAGCGTCATATGAGCAAATAAAGTTTATCACCATGTTTTTCACAAGCGGCAAACATTTTCTGGGCGTCGCTCTCTGGCCCCTCTGGTCGGGTTCTACAGAAGGATTATCCGGATGAATTTTTTTCAGCAACACTTGTATCTTGTTTGATGACTTTCCATAGCATTTTGTAAATGCAGTCCGACATACCTTTCCCAGTGGTGGTATTGTATAAGTTACCCTCCGTTTTCCTCCTACAGTTACTCTTATTTCCACGAGCTTGGAAAAGAGGTAATTCTGTTCATTGTATGACTTTTGATAAACCGTGTTTCTTTGAGCTTGTATGATAATTCTTGTTTGGAATGCACCTCTCCTCAAAAGGCAACCACTGTGACAACAGGTCAAAAGCAGCTGATTTAAATCTCTGAAAGCAGCATTTTTTCGTCTCAATGTCGTTCGCCTATCCTTTGCCACGTAAGTCTTCTGGAACTTGTGGCTGTTAACCGGTTTCCTCCTTCCTTTTTCGACTGAACTCGCGATTGGATCACCATGGACAAAATACTGCCATGGCCTTGTGAAATCGAATTTGTATACAAGTTTGTTTAGGTCTTTTCCATCCCCATGGAGAGCGCCTGTTCGAATCGAAGAATTGTTGGAAGTCGTCATATTGTGAACGCAGTTTTGGCGAGCTTTCCGAAACGTAAAAAGCCGGCGTTTTTATTCTATGGCCTGACGTGACGGGACGAATGTACGAGCACAATCCAGTTTGTTTACCTCTACACGTCGGCCGGCTGTCAAAAATTTCGAAATAGACCAGTCTGGAATCAGCCGTCAGAGAACACGCCCACAAATTTAACTCACGCAAACACGTTCCTTTTTTTCAACACAAATATTCTGGAAAATAGTTACTTTCTTCAATAGCAACAAATCCATGTTTTGAAATATAAATTTCCAATGAACTCGAAGGAAAATGTATATTAGTTAAACATTGTACAAGGCTTGAAGCCTCTGAGGTGAACCAGCAGCCTGCTGTGAATATTTTGACTATTTTGTTTCGCGTAATCACAACAGTTCATTCGCTTTCGCTTTGCGGGAGATAAATTTGAAATATACTGCAAAGTGGTACACCACATTAATTATTAAATACTTCCCTCACACGGGAATTTAATAAGCATAACATAAATTGGTCCTCAATGAAGAAGCAAAAAAAATGTGAGCAGTCCATCTTAGCGAGATCCAATATTTTGCAATACGCCGCCCACAAATCAATTACAGCAAATTGTGTTTTCAATTCTTTGCACAAAATGAAGAGTATCTTAAGAAGAAATATTTTTACCGTCCTGTTTTGAGGACGACCGCTCTAAAAGCAAATCAGATAAATATAGATTGTTCGCTTAGCAAATCAGATAAATATAGACTGTTCACATCCTTTCTATTTACTATATTTCCACTGGCCAAACCAGAAGAAGAAATATATAGTACACCTTTAAGTTCTGCATTGTGTCGGTGTCTATATTCTTCATTTTATATGTGAAGCCGATTAGATCACTATTGATCCTGCTGTAAACATTTTCTATTTACGCAGTCAAGTCGCTGACGTCCATTTTTCTCCTCGAATAAAAATACGTGAAAATAGAAGGCTGTGAACAGTCTAAGATAAATACAAAACTTTTATATATAGCTCTTATACACCGGAATCCAAAGCGAATCATTGTTTTTGAGTATGGCTTGCCTGTGACTTTTCGTGGGAAAGACCGCGCGCACGTCAGTGGAGATTGTTGACTATGATGACATCTGACCATGAGCTTATGGCGGTCAAATCAAATCGCACTATGGAATAATATTTTTCGATGGTTTCACAAAGGTAACCACCTGAACGACGACCATAATTCTATTCTATAAAGCTACATGGAATAGAATGACTAGTCGTGGATTATATAAGCTCTCGCTTTTAAGCTCTGCTGAAATACTTCACCTGAACAGTAAGTTTGCTTGCAAGGAGTAAAAAATAAAGCTTATCTGAGAGTCATTCGCGGCTTTTGATTTGGCAAAGAAGTGAAAGCCTGGCGAAATTTTCTCTACTACTGACTGATATGAGCTCACATGCTGGAATATAATTTTCAGATAAATGTGCTAAATGGAAGGCGAACCGAAGTGGAAAAACCGCGAATCTCAAATACTGCCGAAGCCTGTCAAATGAGTCAGAGCTGTCTTCTATGGAATAGTTCTTTGACCAGGTTCTTTGTTCAGAAAACAGAGGATGCTCATCCTCAGATTGTAGCTGTTGCTGAGAATGGCAAACCTCAAATGGTGAGTTTGAACGTTCTGGATGTTGAATAAGAGTTGTTATTGTTGAAACCTACAACTATAATTCCTCAGGATTACATGAAAGTGGTCAGTAGGAATAATCATGAAGGGTAACCCGAAATATGGCACTTTTTTCATGGTTTTTCTGACTGACCACTTTCATGCAAGTCTCAGTCCTAGTGGCACGCAGCTCACGGACATTTTTCCGTAAATATTTTATTCCTAAGGGTACAGTTGACCTTTATTTTCGAATATAGTTTCATGTACAGTGTATATTCCCTATCAAGCTAACGAAGTTCTGAAAAACGGCCTTCGTAGCTTTCCTCGGCATGATGCTCTTAGGGTGACATTAAATTATTATTTAAAGGGTAAAATAAGTTGTCACTACAGCTGATAATATTAGGGAGCTTTAGATTGGACTACAAGTACGAGATTGAGTACGAGTACGACTTTTCAATTCTAATTTTCAGGCTTCACATTATCACAACACATACCCATTTCATCGCTTGATCTACTCTCTCTACCTAAAACCAACATGAAGAACGAGGGCTCTGAAAATGTCACTGGTTTGAAATTCGAAAGTCGTGCTTGTTTTCAATCTTGTACTCGTAGTTTAATCTAAAGCTCGCTAATAAGTGGGTTTCAAACCTTCATCGGCTATAGCTAATAAGAATGAACAGAATCATATGCGTGTTCGTTCCCGTGAGTTTCCTATACTAGTTAGCAAAATATTGACCAAGCTTATTTTAGCCTCTATTTTCTACAAGTTTATGACCAGAAGAAATAGATATATGTATATCCTCTTAATTTGAACGACCCTTCTAATAATGTTTGTTTTTGTACTGAATGACCATATAAGTAATTGGGCAATTAAAAGCTAAGTTTAAGTTTAATTTCTTTAGGTGAAAGGTAACTCAAAAAAAAAAAACTTACTGATAAATTTTTCTTTGGTGCTTTTTATTTGCTAGTAAAACTTGGACGTAAATTCCAGATCATGGACTTAATACAGTGTGCGAAAAAGATAATGAAATTAGTGATGTTGAAAATATAATTTCTCTGTTCCTTCTTTTCTCACATCTATTAGAAAACTGGCCAAAGGAAGCAAATATTAATCGGTTTAAGCAACTTTTACTTAAAACAAATAAAGAGGGCTAAGCCGTATTAGTCACACTGATAAAACATGACAGACATTTAAGAACACAAGCAAAATGTAGAAAACAGTGTCTTGCCTGCGGCCTGTGTTTTCTACATTTCTCGAGTTTTCTTAAATGTCTGGAGTGTTTTATCACAGTGTAATACACGGGTTAAGCTTCTTCATTTGCTTTAAGATATAGATATAGATTTTACGTGCGCAAAACAATAAAACACACTTTTTCTATGTTTTATACTGTGATAACACCTGGCTATATATATATGCTGAAGCATTCAAGGTAATAACTGTTATTATGAATGCCTCCCCGCAAACCACTGAAATAATACAAGTCATTAATTGGTTTGGAATTAACTTTTCGTCGCTACCTTTGAACCTTTCTTGGTTTTCTGACATGCCTTCTTGTTCGTCGTTTTTGCTGAGACTGTCTCGGAGGTCTTGTTGGCCTTTTGTTTGCCTGGGACTGGTACATCACCCCCTCCTCATGTACAAAGGCATCCTGTTTTTTAGTTTTTCTTTTCTCTTTTTTTCCCTTCTTTTCTGAACTTCAGGGGTACTCCTGTAATCAGCTTGATAGATCCTATCAAGGTCTATCTTTTGCCGTGACTCCCGCATCTTTGGCTGCACCTGGATGTCAAGTTCAGGGGCAAACTGTGAATAGGTAGAATTGAAGCCCTGGTTGAAGTGCAGAACTCCAAGACTTATTGCAAGGCTTATCTCCTGGGGTGAACTGAACATTTTCTTGGAGGCCATTCCCCATATCACATGATGCAGACACTCGTTTCGGTTTTGGGTATAACAGCTTTCACAACCAACAAGAAAAGTGTCATTACCCAGGAGATGAAAAAGTGGCTGCATTACCTTCACAACAGCATCAGGGCATGGATTCTTGATTGGCGGCTTATGCAGGTTGGTCCCATTTGCTTGATTGCGCTGGTAGCTGCACCAGGAATTGGGGCCAGTGGGGCAGTCATCGTGCTTCGGTTCTTCAGAGGTGCTACTGTAGTGTTTCAGGATTGCATGGGTAGCCTTAGACATTTTCTTTGCATCCCTCTTGTTGTCGCGAATTGCCCTGCTGTAGAAGTTCTGGATGGTGTTTGCCCTTTCATTCGTTAAACGCCCAGCTCCTCCCAATGCTTTGCCATCAGATAGTTTCTTACCTATAATGATGCCATGAGAGTCATCAATTTGGAACATTTGAAACACCTGTACACAGGTCAATTTCATCCCATGTTGTTATGTAGGTTACAATATTGTATTCAGTAGAATGTAATTCAAACTGAAAGTTTTTCAAAAGAACATGAATTTCACTCATTGTCTGGTATTTAATTTCATAATCTGAAATAAATGGTCCTAAAAATCAAGTTGGTTTGAACACTTAGACCATTGAAAGAAAAACTGTAATTAATATAGAAACAAATTCCAACCTTGGGTTTTTTTGGGAAATAATATCCAGTGTTCTAGATACATGTTAAAGAAAGGAAGGGGGGGGGGGAGTCTCGGGTCAAAAACTCAAAAAGGTCACCTTCTCAAACCAACAAATTAAAGGAAAACTTTCTTTTCATAAGAAGAGTAGTGTTTTGATTCCTTGAAATTCCTTGCTGGCATCTGGTCTACCAACCTTACTGGAACCCTGAATATACCAAATTTCCCTTGTAAGGTTACAATAAGTTATACTATCAATTAACTCTTGATAAATAGTACAGGAAAGATAGATGATCAACCTACATACAGTTTATTTAATACTTACCCTTGTATTCACTTAATAGTTTTCTGAGACCAGATCCCATGCATTTTGTAACATGTGATACACACTCCTCCTTGGGAATTAATACAGCGGGGCCATATGGATGATCTTTGGATACAGCACTATATGCTTTGCTGTCTCCGTCTCCAATATAAGGAATGTACTGCAGCTTTCTTAGTTGCACTGACCGCTGATACAGCAACTTTGCTCCAGCTGCTTCCATGGACTTAAAAAAAGAACCAAAAATATTTCTTAGATATTTAGTTATGAGAGTCATTGTCACCCATGTGTAATACAGGTCATGAAGTTTAGACAGGTACCAATTACAATATTGTTGTTTTGCAATTATTTTCACAATAACTACAGGGGAAAAAATTATCTTCTTTCCTGGACACTTCCTTACATGTATAGATAAAATCATCCTGAACCTCTGAGTGAAGCACATGACTGATAAGATTGTCTCTGAATGTCAGACTGAAAAGGCAAGACAGTGTAGTGTGTAAAGGCAGCAAGAGCAAGTGTCTGGAAACACTTTCTATGCAAGACTGTGAGGATCTGGAAAAGACTCTTTCTGGTGGATTCCTTGTACTTGAAAAAAAGCTGTATGATTTTGGGATGTTTTTATCCACATTGACTACTATTATTAGTTGAATATGATTTATAAGTCACCAGCAATGCAGAGTTTTAATGATCCTACATGTACATGCAGGGAGCATCTCGTGTTGATGATATGTATGTGCAGCCACCACTCAAACTCATACAAGTTCGGATAAAATATTTAAAATTTTTTTTTTGGAAATAAAATGGTTTTACACCAAAATGTACCTATAAAATTTTCCTATTTTCTTCATTACAAACATTTTAACGAAACAACAAAACAAATTACAATGATATATGTAATTCAATAATTGTGCTTAATCGGGCATACATCGTTCAATTCCTACCACATCAGAATCAAGCTGTCTACACATTAAAAAAGGCATATTTTCAACTTATCACTGAGCTTCCCTCATGGTTTACGTAGCAATCAGGCTCGTGACTGTTGAACCAAGTGAGAAATTCCAGTCTACTCATTTCTCCATCAGTCTTCTTCTTTTCCATTTTTTTTACACTCGGAGCAAGAAGAGCTTAAATGGACGACATCTACAACCTTCCCAGTGTCTACAGAGATTGCTGCAACAACAGCATCTGTGGCTGACCATCCTCCTGAGCTCTATGAAGCATCGATCGTGACACCAATGTCAATAATGGTATCTTCGAGTTCTTCAAAAGAACAGTCCACCCCGATCTCACCGTTTGAGAATTTAAATTCTTTCACATCACAGGCGGCACGATTTAAGTTATCCTCCAGTAACAACTTGGCTTCCTGTTCGATTTCTTTGGTGTGATCTGTCCAGCAGTTCTTGTTTATCGGCGATAGACCGAGAAAACTAAAAACCTGTGAGGCTGCCATGTGACCGCCACCAATAGCTCGAAAGCCAAGAACCGATGCCCGATTGATCGCGAACGCCCTGCACTGCTTTTTTCTGTTGTCGGAAACGGAAGATTACTTTCCTGCAACGGCTTGCACTACATGTTGACGAGGAAATTGAGGAGGAAATCGACGGGTCGCATTCAGCGCTTGGCTGCTCATTCAACTCCTTTAGCCATTGCTCTTGGTCAAAGTAAGAACCTTTATCGCTCTCTGCTAATCAATCAGAGCTAAAAATTTTTTCCCCTTCTTCGGCCTTGCCGTTGCAGACGAAAACGGGCACGACCTCTTCTTTTTTTTGCAGGCATTTGAATCAATCTTGTGCATGTATTGCGTGATAAAATGACACCACTGTACCTTGTGATTTGTTTTGTGACGTGTTTACATACAAGTTAATCCAGAATGACAGGACTTGTCAACAGGTAATTAAAACAATTAATGTGTAGCAAACTTCAACGTCCAATAACTTTGCAACGAAACAATATTTTTTGGTGAAATGTTTTTTTTTAAAGAAAGCTCTTAAAAAGCTCTATCAGCACGTCTCGAAGTAAAAAATTTCGATAATTCACATTTTGAAGTTACAATGGTCCATTGCAGATTTCAGAGGTAGAAAAAGCAAGACACATCAGCAGAAAATACAGCCTTCCAGAACTAAGGTTACATTAAATGACATGAGGAAATGCCGAACTACAAAATTTTTACTGCCTATTTTCATTTGAGGATTTCATAAGTGTTAGAAACACTGGCCGTTTAAACATACCGATCAAGACTAAGACTGACTAAGAAGGCGCAGAATCCCAGAATATAGGTATTATTGCAGTCTCTGAAGTAATTATCCATCTGCCAAAAAAAACCTCCGGAAGACTCCTAACCTTCAAAAAAGAAATTTCCAAAAAAAACCGCCTGTCAAAGTCCTCTTTTATTTCTGCCCTTGTACTTGTCGAGAAATAACCTGATCCATGCACAAATAACAGTTTAACATACCTGATCAACAATATCCTTAAGCACAGTCAACAAGACATTTATGGTTGGATTGGCATCAGCAGGTCATCTTAGTAAATCAATAAAAGCCCAGGCCAAATTATGTCCACGAGATAAACACCAGTTATGTGGGTTTTCAGAAATTCAGCGTGTTCTACTTCCAGCTCTGGACGTAAGACAGACTTTGTTAATTTCCATCATAAAGATTCCTAACCATTTATTAATGCTACCAAACATCATCATATTACTCTGCTTGGTACTTTCAAAATCCATGATTATCTGAACTAATGACCTTTCAGCTTTCTTCAGAAACTTTGAGAGTTGGTGTTAAAACAAACTTACCTTTGACTTCACCTTGAAGTGAGGGATATTAGTTTTGGAAGAATCCATTCCGTCAGTGGTGACAGACATGTATCTCTCAGGCATCTTTCTTGCTTTTTCTTGATGCTCGTAACACTTTTGTCTTTTGCGTCTATCATAACAGTGTAAAACAAATGGTTATTTTTTGAGACACCATAGTTTAAATTGAGTTCAATAGATGCAAGGGAAGCAGAAATGTTTTTCTAAATACTAAGAAGATTAGCTGAAAGTGAACGATTTTGTTGAAATGATTATCATCATCATCATCATCATCGTCATTATTATCGTGTCTCCCCAACATATGCGGCAGAAGACAAAATCGTAAATGCTGTGTATTTTCAGATCAATGTACTGTGATGAAATGAATTAAAGTGAATTCATTCAACAACACAATTGGAAGTGCATCCGAGTCACTTACGCTTGCTGTTGAAGATGAATGTTTTTTTCTCTATCCAAGTCACCCTATGGGCCTTTCCTTTCGGCTTGTGGATGTGCTCCTTTATCATGGTGCAGACACCACACTTCGTGAAACGATTTACCTGAAGTCAGAAAAACAGAAGTGACACATAACCTCTCATTTATTTCCAATAGCTTAGACAGTTCAATACTTTTTCTTTTTTTATTGACATTTGGAAAATCAACAATACATGACCAGGGGTAAATTACTGTAATACTTGGGGTCAACATACAGAAGTCTGGCAATTGATTCACCAAGCACCACCCACTTTTCTGAAAATCGAATCCACAAATGTTTTGACCTCATCCCGGCAACCATGAAAGTATGTACACTTTTTTTAATGCAGAAATCGGACAGCGGCTAAAAGAGTTGTATTCTTTAATTGCGGCCTAGCCTATTTATGTTGTTGCATGTCTGTGATGGAGATGCTGCCTCTTCGTATAACATCATGAACATTAAAACAGTAATGCATATCAACAGTTCATTTTACACTGCGTGGTAAGGATTTTTAGCTAATCCTATTTATGGTCCAGTATATCAATTGAAGCATACCATTGGTATTATAACATCTTGAAAATTGGCCTTCCACATGCTGTGGAACTGGCTGTACCTGAGGCGTTTACCATCCTTGCGATGGTTCTTCATTTCTTCCTCGTACATCCTATAGACTTTTTCTTTCGTCAAACAAGATGGTGGGAGCTTTTTGCATTCATTTGGCATACTGTCAGCCATTAACTTCACAGATTTCTCAAACCATGTTTTTGTAGATAGAAATGCTTTCAATCTTGGGTAGTGTCCTGGCCGTGCACTTGCCACTGTTGTTCAGCCATTTTCAAAGTCCTTCTTAAGATTAAAGAACCTGAAACACAGTGTGATTTACGTTAAAGCAAGGCAAAATTTGAAGCACACAACTCAGAGTCGGACAAATTAGCAAGTTGCTTGATTCATCACAAATTGTGTTAAATCGTGAGATGTCTCACCTGCAATTACTTAGACCATAACATTTTCTCCAAGCTTCATGGCAAACACTTTTCCCATTTACTTTGTAGTCGTAAAACAGTTTTTCAGTTTCCTTGATATTCTTGTTGAAGTAGAGGTAGTCAAGAGTTAGCGCTCTCTGTTCTTCCTTCGTCTTCTCCCAAAATATGCTCAAGCACTCTTCGAGCCCCTTGGACATTAAAACAGTCATCAGACATTTATTCCTGCAATATTGCTTCCCCAACAGAAGTTGATTCAGGTAAGAGCTGTTGGTAAATTGGCTTTTCTTAGTTTTTTATTCCTGATGGGTTCCTTTTTGTTTTCCCCTCATTTTTACGGGTTTTACGGCTTTAATTTCTTCTGAAGAATTTTCACCTTGAAGAGATTTTAAAGACAAACAAGCCTTAGTACGCGGCTAATTAATTTTGAGCCTTCTGTTAGCTCTGTTTGCAGTCTATAGCTTTACGTGACAAACACCAACTTGGTGGGATTTGTACACCTAAAGCCACCTTAGTTAACTGATCTGAACTCTAGGACGGATCATGCTGCTAATATCTGAGACGATGGGACTGTAAATATCAAGAATTAATTTTCAAAACTGAAAATTCGGATTTGGTGAACTATTTTCAAAAATAAGACTAAAACCTGCGAGAGAGTTTTTGATTTTGAGAAATCCAACAAAATTAGAATTGGGGTTTTCGCACTGTGGCCACGCACCATTAAATTCAGCCGAAAACCTGTGCATATTGACATTGCTCTCAGAGAAGGACGACGCGGTGTAATTAAATTATCTTTCACATACATGTTTGGTATCACAATTACAACACAAAGCTGTAAAAAGTTTATAAGACAAAAAATTCAGCTTGGGCAATTGAAACGCCGCATGATACGAAATGTATAAAAAAGGCTTTTTACGCATAATTTACATGACAATTACCAGTCACATGGAGTTTATTACGAATTCATTTATTTGATGATTATTCAATGTTCGCATGCTCTCGCACAGCACCGGATAAGTTGTGTTAACATGGGAAAGGAACTGAAACATGACTTAGAGCTGAATATCAATTCAATTTATCGACATCTATTATCTAGTGACGAGCAAACACTAATGATGGTGAGTAAAAAGGAAAGGTCAAGCTTCATGCAAGCATAAGAATTGAAGTAAACCCATGTCGCCAAAGTGGAGGATTTTTTTTGTTAGACCAGAAAACCGTATGCTGCAAAGAGCTTTGAAACAGTTTACTTATTAATTTATTTTTTAAAGCTAAAAATCAATTCAAATTATCAACGCTAATGATGGTAAAAATATGGAAAGGTCAAGTGTCATGTCATATCCATACGGCAGAAAATCATCAGGTACAGAGAAAACAAGAAAAAACCCACATTTCAGACTGACCACAGTAAAGCCGTGTTGATGCTGTGGTAAACAAATTATAAACTTGGTAAACTTTGAAATGATTGTATCAAGTTTATCTTTAACTTCTTTAACTACTTCTTTTGTAGACTCTTAACTCCATATCACTATTAAAATTATTTTAGCCATACCAATAGCACGCTTTAAAAATTGCAGTGATTTTAATTTGAAATGAGAGTAAACAGTTTGGTCACACCATTATCATGTCCATCAGCAATGACTGTGACATGCGAAATGATAAGTAACATGGTTTAGCTAAGTTAAATACGCTGAATTATTTTACATTTTTTTTATTTTAAGATATTCTACTTACAAACAAAAACGTCCTTACTTAAATTCACTCACAATGGCTTACACTTACTTACAATACTTATGACACTACCAGGTCTCACAAACAAAGGCGATATACTAAACAATACACAATACAACTGTAACAAGCTTACTGCACAAAATTAACAACAATTACCATGTTTTAAGTTACTAAATTATACTGAGCTAAAAAAAGTGGTCGAAAAAAAAGATAATAATAATGTGCCAGAAACCACTGATTAACCATCCAACAAGGGTAAGAGAGTTGTCCATCTTGTTTGGAATTTTTGTACAGTCTTGTTTGCTACGGCAGCCGCTTTGTATGCAAGTAATTTTTCTTTCAATAATGCCATAAAGGCTGGAAAAGCAGGGGATTTAGAATCTATCTTGTACCTAAAGATGTGAAATTTTGCAATTGAGATGTAATAATTTAACAGAAGACACATTGGGTCTCCAGGATTGTAACCATATGAAATCTTGAGTTCGTCGAATAAGATGTTACACTTGGAGCTGGAATTCCACCAAGTTAAACACGAGGGCTCGCTATATAAGGGCATCATGGTGTTAATTTCATGGGATTTTAATGACATGAAAAATTCATGGCTCCTGAAAAACCCCTGAACGAGGAAATTTTAATGGCCCATGAAAATTTTCACACTACTTTAATTGCCTTTTCACAGAATTTTTATGGTCCATGAAATTTGACTCCCTGTTAATTTTATGGGGCAAATGATTACTCCTTCAACCCATGAAAATTAATAGTCCATTAACTACAAAACAACTAAATAATTTTATTCCAGCCATTTTGATATCATTACAATTTGTTTCATCAATCTTATTTGCAAGAAATTGCAAAAAAACAATGACAGGTTTGTATGGCCTGGACATAAAAAGTCTGACTTGTTGATAAGTAATGACAGACAGTGGTAAACAGACTTAGCTGCTTGTTCAGTGACTTCTAACAACACACATGACACTTGCTTCGTTGAATTTCATTTTAGCAAAAGCGATGTAACTTGCATTGAATTCTGTAAATTGCTGCCAGTTAAATGTAAGCCTAGTGTTTTTTAAAAAGCTTTATACATGCATGTACTCACTAAAACACTTTGTAAATGACTGCCATGTTCATATAATGACACCTTGGCAACAGGATCTTTGATGAGTGCCAAAATCGCAAGCTACTGTAAGCTATAAGTGCAGTCCACATTTTTACCTGTGCATGTACCATAAGACACTGAACAATATTATAGGAAAAACTTACCCAAATCCTACAGTCATTTGTCACCCATCTGTTCAGGCAAAGATATTGATGTAATGTATGACTAACGTAAACATCAATCTGCTGCATGTACTGTTCAAATATTTTTATTGTAACCATTTTGGTGTCATATGATCAGAAAATTCTTGCATCTTATTTCCAGCATGAATACTGGATATCTTTATATCATTTTCTTTTTAAATAAAGAAATTTTGAATATTAAAGAACCTTAATAATTAATTAATAATATTGTATAAGCTCTGATTCCCATTTTAACTAATTCCCACAACAGCCCTTTGTCAACAACGCCTTGATATTGATTTATAAAACCTGGGATTTTTGTAGTCACTTCCTCCACGAAATTTTTATCTTCAAGCAAAGAAGCGTTAAATTTTAATTAGCAATGTAACCTGTAAGTGATCACAGTGTGGGAACACTTCGATCTCAGAGGAGTCAACACTTTGCAAACTATCCCTGGAGACTAGCCAATAGTCCAATCTGCATTTGACTTTCAAATCTGAAGATGACCAAGTAAATTGGTTTTCAATGGGATTTAAATATCTCCAAATATCAACTAGGTCAAACGAACCCATCAACTGCTTAATTCTTGTAATAACGTTTTTCTTGGATGACAGATGCTGACCACCTTTTTAATCTTCGTTTGACAGAGGACAATTAATGTCACCTCCTATAAAAATGAGGGAATTTGCGTAATTCCAGAGCATGTCTGAAAGTGTTTTAAAAACATTTGCCGTGCATGAATATTGTTAGCAGCGTAAATATTTACTAACACAGAAATTTTGTCGTCGATATTTGTTTCTAAGATAATAATTCTGCCATTGTCACTTTTGATCTCTTTCTTCACAGTAACCGTAACTTTAGGATCAAACAAAATTGCAACACCTTTACTGTGCTTGCTCCCATGATTGAAATAAATCTTGCCTCCCCACTCCGCGCTCCAAATATTTTCTTGTGCTTTGGAACTATATGTTTCTTGAAGAAAAGCTATGGAAACTTTTCTTGTATGTAGTTTACTAAAAATGGCTCTTGGTTTCAATGACTTATGTATACCCCTGACATTAACTGTAGCAAATTTAAGCTGGATTTTGAAACCGTCTGTTGCAAGCTGTTGGCTTAAGTGGACCTTCTCTATTCTTGTTCCTAAATGATAAGTAAAAACTTAACAAATCTGACAAAATATGTATGAACACAGAGACGTATATTGTACAGAAAGCTAACGTCTTTTCCTGTAGAGTTAGCTTCAGTTTTCTAATGTTACAACAACAGTTAACGCTACATTGAAAGTGACGGCTACAAACATATGTGTACAGCTTACCGTGCATTACTGCCTATTACCCCTGGACACTACGTAGCACAAATCTTTTAGCACAACGGCGCCTTAGGCATTTAGAATCCTGGTGTAAAATGGGAGGCTTTTTGTTTCTGGTCCCTGGTAGATCTGTCCGTTAATAATGAGTTTATTGACGGTGAAGGCTGCTTGTGCATTCTCTTTCTTAGCTTTTCTCAGCACGGGAAGGAGCTGCTTGCGAATGTTATCAATCTCCATTGGATAATCCTCGGCAACGCCAATTGTTGTGATTCAGTTGATGTTTCTGGCGTACTGGAATATGCGAGATTTATCTTTATAGAAACTCAATTTAGTAATGATTGGCCTTGGCTTCCCAGAATCGTATTCCTCCGAGCGACGGGTATGCGATGCACTCTTTCAAACTCCACATCCGCCGCCTCTTCTTTCAGCATTTTAAGTTTATCAACAAGCAATTTTCTTAGGACCTTTTCGGTGTCGCCGAAGCTGCTTTCAGCTTCATTTTCTCTGACTTTAAAACACTTGATCTTGTTTCTTCTCGACTGAGCTTCTAACTTGATGTTAGGGCGCAGTAGTTGATCGACTTCTCTATCTGCTTTTATAACCTTTTCTGTTACTTCGCTCAGTTCCTCTGCGGCGTTCATTTGATTCCGTTTCAGAGCTTCGATCTCGTCGTTTGCCCACTGCAGCGCGACTCATATTTTATATTTTCTTCTTCTTTTATCTTCTTTAACTCCTCCCTTAGTTCTTCTACAAGAGGGACAATTGTTAGGAGAGAGTCGAGTTTTTTGTTCACCTCATTTTGCCACATAGTGGCGCCACCATCTTGGAGAGTATCGTCACTTTTTTTGTGAACCGTTCTCTCTTTGTCGCTTAGTCCTTCTTCTTTCTTTATTACTCGTCTTGGTAGCGCTTTCCTCGTCACCCATCACAGTAATTGTGTCAGGAGGTTGCGTCAGTTGCTTATAGCGACAACATATTGCAGAGCGCTTGAGAACGTGTCCGCACTGGAGCTAGATTGCATATAAAAAGACATGTCAAGTGATTATCAATGAAGATCAACAGAATGCTTGACCAAAGAGTACTACACCTGACCTTTCGTGGGTATGGATTGTGGTTAATGGGGGGAACAATTTCAAAAACAATGTACATTAGTGATGGTTTCAAAAAATCGAATGATGGATGATAACCAGAACACATTCATGTTTTTTTTTTTATAAGAGTGTGACACAAAGGGCTCAGATCCTGTGTGTGAGCACAAATTAACCAAAATGAAAGGGAGTGACAGGAGAGGAAGAAGTTTCCTGTTTCGCATTTCCTGCCCAAGTGATTTTGGAAACATTCACCTGGTGCACTATTGGTTTTGAAAACTCATTACAAAAGATACTGTTAGAAGCGACTGTTCTATTTTATGAAGTAGGGGGATTAGTAGGTTTCAGAGGGGTCATGCCAGAACATTTCGCTTGAAAGTGGAGCCAACTAAATTAAAATGGTCTGTTAGGAGAGGAAGGGCTTACCCCACATAATTACTCATAGGTGTCACACATTAAGGGTAACAAGGGGGAAGGGCAGGGGAAAATTTCTGATGAAAAAGGGAAGTCATCATATACTCTAGCGACTATCCACCACCCCAACCACATAAAAATTGACAGTCCCTAATATTTTCAATAACCATTTGCCTTAAAAATAGATGTCTGTGTCCAGTGTGTGTCTAAGCAATTTGGCAGTTATTGCACTTCCGTTGAAACCGTTTATACTTGAAAACTTAGTCTGGAAATTTTTGGCAGGCTTGATGGAACCACTTCTTACAAATGGTGCATTCTGCCATCTGGTCTTTGGTTGGATTGTATGGGAGGCAGCAGTCACAGTACACTGGCATGGCAACAGTCTCTTCGTAGCCAGCACTTGATTTTTCCTCGAAGGGGAACATACCAATGTGTTCATTTTTAAGGGAATCTAAGAGATGTGCTCTTATTGCCCGCCTGATGAACTTAAGTGATGTGGGGTCCATATTGTAGCAGAGTGCTGTGGCAAACGCAATTGCAAAGACTCCACAGTCTGTCCCATTTGTTTGCTGGTCAACAGGAGGGACACAAATTTCAATGACATCGCTGTCTTGGTTGAAAAGAAGGGCAGCAATCTGCTCTCTGGTAAATGGCGCGATTCCACTGTACAGACTGTCATACAGTTTCACTTGGTTGTTGTGGCTGCATCCAATATTACTGACACAGACCCAGTGAATACCACCAGTGTGTAGCACTTGAATAAAGTTGTTCCACATCACTGGAAACTGTTTTGCCTTCCCAATTGTTGGAGACAGCAGCCCCTCGAAGGGGCAATGCAACAGCTCCTTGGCCATTTGTATTTGATGGTCTGTAAGCATTGCATTTTTTCGAATTATGTCCGATCTTCCTGATTCAATTTAAATGTAGGCCTTTGCATTTTAGCAATAGATGTTTGGTCCATCCTTCCCTGTTTCAAAAACTTGACTTCGTCTTCAGCTTCTTCAGCTGCTTCCATTTTTCTTTTTGGAGCCTTTTTCTTTTTCAAGAATTTTCCTTTTCTTCTTTGTTGTATTTTTTGCACGAATGCATCTGCCTTGCGCTTTCTACCCTTCTCTAGGAGATCCTCAGCCTGGTTGCATGTAATTCGTAGTTGCTGACAACATAGGGTAATAAGAGCCTCTGGTAAAAGTACCTCCATTAAGTACTTTTGACTGACCTTTGGGAAGTGTTTTGCTATTAGATTTACCATGTGATATGTTTGATTTTTCCTCAAAGTCCCCAAATTGCACATTGAACTTGAGATCTTCCATTCGATCATCTCTTTATCCCTGTGTGATAAGATTCTTCCATGGAAAATTTCATGTCGCCAGCTTTCCTTGGTGCCACTGAGTACCTCCGAAAGGTGATCATTGACTACATTGTCAAAACAGGAAGCGATTTCCTTCTTTTAAATGTCCTGCATTTTTTGGTTTGGTTCAAAGGGCTGGTATTTTGCTGGCGTGCTGAGCTCCTGGCTGATTAGGTGGTTTTGGCTGGCTAGAAGGTGCTGGCTGATTAGGTGATGTTGGCTGGCTGGCTGGAAGGTGCTGGCTCATGCGGTGATGTTGGCTGCCTGGAAGGTACTTGCTGATTAGGTGATGTTGGCTGGCTGGAAGGTGCCAGCTGATTAGGTGGTGTTGGCTGGCTGGAAGGAGTTGGCTGATTAGGTAGTGTTGGCTGGCTGGAAGGTGCCAGCTGATTAGGTGGCGTTGACTGATTAGGTATGGTTGGCTGGCTGGAA
>OZ026602.1:27871976-27944476 GCA_964020085.1 Micromussa lordhowensis | reverse complement strand
CTTGAACTTAAAAGCCAAGGGTGACTAACAAACTTCTATTGTTAAGGCGCTCCAATCAAGGTGAAAATTAGCGAAGACTAAAGGCTAATGGCAAGATGCCGCTATTTTGTACTTAGTATTTAGAGGTGTAAAGTTAATGACGTAACATTAAATAAACAAAATTAATGAATCAGAAAGAATCAATTGTAATTGTTACGGAAATAAATGAGTCTTGCTCTGGTGTTCTTTACATGGCTCCCCTGAAATATTTATATTTCAATTTCACTAATAACTGCTTATATTACTGTAACTAAGAATGTTCAGTGTTCATGACTTCACTGTGTATAACTGTGAGTCAATGCTCACAGTTCATCTTCAGTGGTAGGCTCCTCGGCTGGGACTTTCCCGGTCTCTACTCGCATGCTGATGCCAGGAGCACAAGTTTCTGAACTGGTCTTTCTAGGTAGCGCATTGCACCAGTTCTTTTGCCTTTACTGTCCAGGCAGCTGTCCGCAAGAGCCACCTGCATCTTGCGCACTTGTCCATCTCCGCTTGGGTACACTGCAACAACACGGGCGAGCTGCCACACGCTACGAGCTGTGTTTTCATCCTTCATGAGGACAATATCATTGATGGTCAGGTTCCTGCGAGGTCGCGACCACTTCTGGCGCTCCTGCAAGCTGAGGAGGAACTCTTTCCACCAACGGGACCAAAATTCATTGGCCAAGTGTTGTACAAGTCTCCAACGCTTACGTGCATATATGTCAGCTGGCTCGAAGGTTCCACACTGTGCTAGCAGTACCTTGGACTTCATGGTTAATAGGTGGTTAGGGGTGAGTGGCGCTGGCGAGTCCGGGTCAGCTAGCTGGTTGATGGTTAGAGGCCGACTGTTGACTATCGATTCTACTTCACACATCAATGTCCAAAGGGACTCGTCGTCGAGCTGGCTTCCATTGCTTGCTAGGAGGGAGAACAGGACAGAGCGGACAGTTCTAATTTGTCTCTCCCAAACTCCGCCCATGTGGCGAGCTGCCGGCACATTCATCTTAAAGTCAATCCAATCACAATGTGATCTTTTCAGCTCCACTTTAATGCGGTTGTGGTCCATTTTGGCAAGAGCTTCTTTGAGCTCTCTTGGAGATCCTACGAAATTCATTCCTTGGTCGCAGCGTATTTGACGTACGGGCCCCCTGTGGCTGAGAAAACGCCTTAATGCGTTCAGGAAGGAATCCATTTCTAACGAGGTTGCAGTCTCCAAGTGTATTGCTCTTGAAGCCATGCAGGTAAATAAGACGGCGTAGCGGTTGAGCTCTTTTCTGTTTTCTTTAATTGTGAACGGCCCGAAGTAGTTGACCGCGCAGTATGTAAATGGCGGGTGGCATTCGAGAAGGTCCTCTGGTAGATCGGACATTTTCTGCTCGACCACTGGGGCACGGAGTTTGCGGCACTTGAAACAAGACCCGATCGCACTGTTTACTGCAGATACACCTCCAATGATCCAGTAGCCATTGGCTCATACTTCGTTAAGAGTGATTCCTTTCCCTTGATGGCCAACATGCTCGTGGAAGTGTCTGACAATGAGAGATGACACGTGGCTACCTCTTGGGAGGATCACTGGGTGCTTGATGGATGATGGCAAATCTGCGTTCTTTAATCGACCGCCCACTCACAGTGTGCCCTGGTTGTCGATGAACGGGTCCAGCTTGTAAATAGCACTGTGAAACTTGAGGTTTTCTTTATTTTCTTCGGCTTGGGTTTGCTCGTTTCGTTTCAATGTGTTGATCTCTTCTTGAAATGCACTTGCTTGGAACGAATGAATAATGAGGGCTCCAGCAGCCTCTAAATTGCAGACACTAACTTCGCAAGTTTCCTCTTTTTCCTTGTTTACTTTATTCTTCGGCCTTTTCACGTATTTGATGCAGATTGCTACTGCGTCCTTTGCTCTGAATCAATCAGAGAATCGCTCTGTCCTTCTAGCTATGTCAGGGTAGCGTGTTTCCGTGGTTCTTTTTGCCATTACCACTGACTTTTTAACCTCTGGGTCATCAGGTTGGACGTCGAGGCTGTGGTCGTCTTTGTCACTGTTTGACCACTCGTTCTCTTTCTTCCATAAGAATGTTGGTCCAAGGAGCCATCAGGAATCTTGTAGCTCTCGCGCTTTCATTCCACGAGACGCTTCCTCAGCGGGGTTATCTTGCGACTCCACGTGCTTCCACTGGGTGGCGCTGGTGTTGTCTTGAATCTCTTGAACTCGGTTTGATACGAATACGTGAAAACGCCTACTCTCGTTGTTGATGTAGCCCAGGACCACTTTACTGTCGGTCCAGAAGAAGTCTTGATCGACTGGGTAATCAAGCTCTTGGTGTATCTGCTCGCTTATCCTGACAGAGCACACAGCTGCTGTCAGCTCTAGGCGCGGTATAGTCACCGACTTGAGGGGAGCCACTCTGGACTTGCCCATTACGAAGGCACAGTGAATGCAGTCATCTTCATTTACAAGACGCAAATAGCTACACTGTCCGTTACCCTCTGTGCTTGCGTCTGAGAAATGATGTAACTCCGTTCTGATAACACGATCAAAGTTGTCAGGCTTGAAACACCGCGGGATCGATATGCGCTCCAGCTGCATCAGTTCTGTTCGCCATCTTTGCCACTTGGCTTTGGTTTCGTCAGGGATTAGGTCGTCCCAGTTTAAGTCCTGTCGACACAGCTCTTGTAGGATGGACTTGCCTTGCAGTAGAAGTGGGGAGACGAAGCTTAGGGGATCGAAGATGGAACTGATGGTAGATAAGATGTCTCGCCTGGTACACGGTTTGTCCTGGAGAACGATGCGGAACTGGAAACAGTCAGTCTCAACGCACCTCTGAACTCCGAGCACACGTTCCAAGGGAAGTGAGTCGAGATCCAGATCTATATCCCTTATGCCATCTGCTCTGTCAGACTCTGGAATTTCTTTTAACACCTCTTTGCTATTTGACACCAACTTGTGTAGATTGAAGGCGAGATCTAAAGACTGGGGCGTTGCACGTGCTTGACTTAAATTCCACACGTGGAGGGAACCACGTAGCATTTGCGCTAGAAAACTATTGTCTAAGAGAAGTACTTAAAAACAAAGATATTAAAGTAATTGCACTTACACACCGGTTCCTGCTTGAACTAAAAAACCAAGGGTGACTAACGAACTCCTATTGTTAAGGCACTCCATTCAAGGTGAAAATTAGCGAAGACTAAAGGCTAATGGCAAGATGACGGTTTTTTGTACTTAGTATTTCCACGTGTAAAGCTAATGACATAACATTAAACAAAATTAACGAATCAGAAAGAATCAATTGTAATCGTTAAGGAAATAAATGAGTCTCGCTCTGGTGTTCTTTACAATGATGGTATGTTTGTTTTGCAGGCCAGTATCATCGCCTTCTTTGAATTGAAGGGAACACAGATCAGGTTGAAAGCTTTGCTTGATGGCGGTGTTTATGGTGGAAGACAACTTCTTAGAATCTCTCTAAATCATCTCCATGCCACAAAAATAAGAAGTCCATTACCATGCATACTACTTGGTGACTTCAACATCAACTTACTTGAAGAGACATCAGAAAAGAAAGCAATTGCAAGATGTCTAATACAGCAAAGAGGGTATAAGCAGTTAATAAAACAATATACCACTGACAATCATACACTCATAGATCATATTTATACAAATGTATCACATCTTGTAAAAACGACAGGTGTCCTTGAGTCATACTACAGTGATCATAAACCCATCTATATTTCTTTAGGGGCACTGTAGAACAAAATAATTATTCATCTCTCAATTTACATAATTTTATTGAAGTTGCCTAAATGTTCGTATGAAAAAATTGCTTAACAAGGTTAAGGAAAAATCTTGCTCACTACATGTACAACCCCCCCCCCCCCAAAAAAAAAAACACAACAAAGGGAAGCAGGCATGGGATCTTTTAACTCTGGCCCTTCAATAGATCTCATTAAAAGATTGTTCAGAATCCTGTTGCTGAGTCTATTCCGTAGCCTTGTTTTGATCCTCTTTAAAGCAGAGAATCCTCTTTCATAGTCTGCACTGGACATTGGTATGACAAGTGCAATTACAGCTAACTTGTGCAAATTTGGAAATATTTCCTGTAAGGATGTCTGCTCAACCAAAGCAGTCAACAACTCTCTACTATCTTTGCTCTTTAAGTCAGCCTTTGCCTGGACAACATTCACAAAGGTGTTCCACTCTGCCAAAGTAGCTTGGTGCTCCACTAGAGGCTGATAGTGCTTGATCAGTTCCTCAATGTGTTCCTCACCGTCACCTGGTAAATACTCCTCTGGCCAAGTGGTAGAATCAAAGACAGAAAATGATTCTAGAAGACCTGCATCTGGAAATCTATCCTCAATTTGTTTGCAAAGGTTTTCCAAATATTTGTTATAAACATTACGCTTAAAATCAACCTTTGATGAGCTTCTGATTTCAAAGTCTTTTAGTGCATTAGTAATGACACCATCCACTTGCCGAAAGAATGCCCCAGGGACAGTCTTTAAAGTTTCTAGCTGTGTGACTTTACGGACCCGAAGCCATATTTTAAGATTTAAATCTAAGGAATAGTAGTGCAGATTTAGCTAAAAAACCAGTCCATACTGTTTTGTTTCCTGATATTTTTCTTGTTTTCATTTTTTCATTTCGCAAAGTACCATTTCGCAAAGTACCGTTTCGCAAAGTACCGTTTCGCAAAGTACCGTTTCGCAAAGTACCGTTTCGTTTCGTTTCGTTTCGCAAAGTACCGTAAGCCAGGGAACACTGATACCTTAATTCTTTGTAACGCCCCTTGGATCAAAAACTCGAAAACTTGGCGCATTTGGTTCATATTTTTCGACGTACTGTTCATAAACTTGACTAGAAAGAAATGTATTTCAGTCCCACAATTTACTTCTGTGAAACACAGAATGTGTAAAATCTGTAACAATTGAAGGTGGACTGATTTTTGGTAGCTCTCTCGCTTGAGATGAAGTACTTCAGCCGGTTGTTGTTGTTTTGAACTAAAGGTCACCGGGTTTTATCTCGCCTTGGTTTTCACAGCCTCTCTTTGCGCAGTAGAAAATGAATTTGCAAAACTTTCTGGACCATGTAGGCTAAGCTGATTTCCTGCATAGAGGACTTCAAGGTCTTCGCCAGAAATTGCACGCTGGTGCTTTATTAAAGAAATCAATTCTGTCGCGCAAAATCTTTCAATGATGGATTCGTTTGCGGCTTGAATACTTATACCAAATATAATGGCAAACGGGTTTCTTTGAAGGAAACAGGAAAAAAGAAATCTGTCCAGCCCGGAACGAATTGGCTTTCACAGTGTTTCCACTGCATGGGTTTCCTTCCAATGAATTTTCTGGCTTCTGCGTAAAAAAGGTTTCAACATGCTTGACAATTCTACGGACTCCATGATTTCAAGTGCGACTGGAATTTTTCTCTCCTTCCTCCACGCTAAAGTCGGACGTGAACGGTTGGTTTATTTTATAGTTAGTTATTACATTGTATTAAATCTTTATTTTGTACTATAAAATGAATTGATTTCAATTTACGTAGGACTAAATATTAAAAGTCTACTCGTGACTCTGTCCACCTTCAAAGACTTAGAGACCCTATTTTGGTGACTTTTATGTTCTTTCTGGAACAGCACTTGCCATCAGCTTTTTAATGTCACCATTGCTAGACTCGGTATCACTAATTTGGTTTCCTTTCATATTAAATAAGAGAAAAGGAAACTTGAAATTCTTGTACTGACTATGTTTCTCTTCGACGGCAAAATCCGAGGATAAATATTGACTCGGACGGGGGTTATTGCGTGATAACTGTCCAGAGATTTATACAACGTGACGTAAAATAGCTAATAAAATCAATCAAAAATTAATGGGTGGGTTTCAGTAATACCCAAACTCGGCTTCACACTACAAAATAAGAGTAAATAGGATATTCCCAGTAAACTTCAATATACTTTTATTTTGTTCCTTTGTTTTTTTTTTCTTTCTTTCTTTCCTCCTCTTTCCTCCTCCTCTGCTTTCCTCCTTTCCTTCTTTTCCTTCTTCTTTCCATTTCTTTACTTACATCAAAGACAAAGAAAGAAATACCAAATAATTTTTTTGCAATCTATTTACCACTGTAACTAATTAAAATCATTTAACCAAATGGAATAATCTCTTTTTCAGTATATACTAGACTAAAACAAAAGATGGAAACAACTTCAAATTTTAGAAAGGGCCAACGGACAAGTTAAAAGTACCGGAATCTGGTAGATTCTGATCAGCAAATGCAAAGGCTTGAAAAAACTGAACTCAGAAAGGCTGACCATACGGTTGGGGTTAACTGTATATAATTTCCAATATTTCGTCAGGCACGGCCTGACTTCTTCAGGGAATGTTTACAACTGAGAAAAGACGTTACAATTTAAACAACAAAGATAAACCCTATATAGTATTACAATAAAATGTGGACCGTTGAAGTAGCTAATAAATGACAAGATAACAAAAATAGAAAACAAAACAAGCTAAACCGTTGAACAAACTAATGAAGGACAAGATAATAAAATGGAATATAATACACAAGGGATAAGTAGGTTAAACATTAGATTAAATTTCTTCTCGTTTGTTTATACCTTTGGGTTCAAGAATTTGACCCTTTTCGATAAGGTACGCTTCTCTGGCTTTGCGTAACGCGTCACAACATGAATGTATCAGTTCTAGTGGTATAAGTTCTATGTCATTAGGCGAATGATTGTGGGAAAGAAAGTGGTCTGAAACTACAATGGGTCTAGAGGAAGGGGTGGGTCTGTCTACTAGTCGTCGGTGTTCATTAAACCGGTCTTTAAGTCGTCTTTTCGTTTCACCTATGTACTGTTTGTTGCAACGTAGACAGTGTATCATGCAAATAAGATTTTTAGAGTTGCAGTGGATATGATCATGAATGGTTCTCATTTCCCCAGTGGCATAAAAAGTATAATTTGTACGGCCGTCGGTGATATAGCAGCAAGTGATGCAATTTTTGCCACAACGAAAGAAACCCTTGGTGACGTTAGTTTGTTTATAAGTACTCGTTGGATTTCTCTTTTGAGAAAAGAGAGGTTGACTGTATCCACGATCGTTAAGGTATTGGATGAATTCATTGGCGCGTAATGTGAAGCTTTCGTCGGAAGAGCATATGCGTCGTAATCGGAGAGCGAGGCTGAATGGAATGGCTCGTTTAGTATGTAGAGGGTGACACGATGATTGTAGAAGGTATTGATGTTTGTCTGTCAGTTTAGTATACAGATCGGTCTCAACTTTGCCAAATTGACTAAGTGAGACCTTGAAGTCGAGAAAAGAAGTACATGTCGCTGAATGGGATGAAGTGAATTTGATAGTGGGGTGAATGTTGTTGAGGTAAGTTATAAAAGTGCGTAGTTCGTCTTCTGTGTTTGTCCAGATCATGAAAATGTCGTCTATGAAGCGCCACGAGGTGTGTGGCTGGTGCGGTGCATGTGTAACTGCGTCTGTCTCAAATTTGGCGAGGAATAGGTTAGCGTATGATGGGGCCATGCGTGTTCCCATCGCTGCGCAGTGTGTTTGGATGTAGAAGGTGTAGTTGAATTCAAAACTGTTCATGGTAAGGGTCATCCTGATGACGTCGCAGAGAGTCTCAGTGCGTACGGTGGAGGTAGACTTGTCACGGGTATAGAGATAATGTCGACAAGCATCAATGCCTTCGTTGTGTGGGATATTGGTATAAAGCGATGAAACGTCTAGAGTGACGAGGATATAGCGTTACTAGGTAAGCGTCCAAGTTGGTCAAGCTTGTTGAGGAAATGTGTAGTGTCTTTGATGAAAGATACTATTTAAGGACCAGAGGTTTGACATAGTAATCGACGAACTGAGAGATGCGTTCGGTGGCGTGACCATTGCTGGAAACAATGGGGTGTCCTGGGTTACCATGTTTGTGTATTTTAGGTGGAATGTAGAATCTACCTGGTTTGGGATCAGTCTGTATGAGAAATCGTTTAGTTTTGTAGTCAATGAAACCATCTGTGTGCAGTCGTTTAATATAGAATTCTACACGTGTTTGGATGTCACTAGTAATGTCAATGTCAAGGCGTCTGTAGAACTTAGTATCGTTAAGTTGTCGTAAGGATTCGTTAATGTACCACTCGCGGTCCATGACAACTCTACCGGATTCTTTGTCTGCTGCTTTGATTGTTATGTCAGTGCGTAGGCGTGACGTTCGCGTGTCGTAAGGTTGTCACGTACTGGTTTGGGTGTTAGGTTGAGAATGTCACGCTCTACCGCACTGATATAAGCGTCCAAAGCTGTGCCCTATGTTGAGGCGGTGTCCAGGTCCTTTTGATGTGCAATGGATTATGGTCGATCTGAGTAGGAAAGCAGTGGAAATATTCCAATAAACGCATGCGTCGAGAGAACTCGTTTATGCCAACTTGGACTTCGTTCCAGTCTATCTGTCGTGGCATGGGGCAAAATGTAAGTCCCCTCGCTAGTAGTTGTGTCTCGTCGTGTGGAAGAGTGATATTGCTAAGATTAATGATAGAATTGGTGTCAAGTTGCATGTTGTGATTGTTTCTCCTCCAGTATCTTCTAGTACGTGTGTTATGTCTGCGTCTGCGGCGACGTTTCTGCGGATGATGTGTGTTGTGATTGGCGTGAAGGGTAGTGACTGTAGCGATAGATAGACTAAACTTTAAAAATAAATAGATTGTTCTTGATATTACAAAAGAAGTTAGACACCTAAACTTTAGACATCAAGAATAAAAAAAAAAATTGTCCACTATTCATTGTTACAGTGCAAACAAAGACTTTCCTCACAGTTTATATCATAATTAAAAGAAAATGTTTTCCAAAACATTACCTTGTATAGTTTGTTAACATTTTAAGAGTTTGAAGATATATACTAACCAAACAATCTCAAACAATGTCGCTACCAGCCCCTTTGGTCAACTTCCAACAAGAACATGAACATTCTGTAACACAAAAATATTAACAAATTAATAAAGTTTATCACCATGTGCTATACCAATTGATAAAGCTTATCTCCATGTGCTATACCACCTTATACTTTTGAAATAATTTATACCAATCATCATAATCATCATCATAATAATAATCATCATCATCATCAAAAGCATTTTAATAATCTAACAAAATACTTACTAAACCCAACAGGTATATACAATGACACGGGGAGCTAATTATCTAGCTCCCCGTGTTCCACTGGACCCCTTCGTGCAGCAGGTCTATAAAAAACAGAAAAATTATTCATCAAAATGAACACAAAAATAAAAAATACCACTAGTAATTATTATTATCCACTATTGTGGAAACAAAGATCAACAATACAAATAAAAACACTTCAATTAACTTACCCAGCAGTCCCTGTCTCCTGGACAGGTAAGGACAAGCATGTAGGACTCGAAGAAGAACACTTATCAAAATGACAATATGGAAAAAAGGCATCAATAGGTGAACACAAATATAAATGAATTAATTTCAGTTAAAAACATATTAACCTCTTTAAAAACACAAAAACATACATCATTTTTATTGCACTGTTATATTTTGCTAACTACAATTTCTTCATACTGTGTTTTTGGGAAAAGAAAAAATAAAATACTAATTCAGTAACATAAACATTTCATTGTTCTGTACTCATGCAAAAAATAAACAGTTTAATTTACACACAATCTTAAATGTTGCATTAATTGCTACAATTTAACTACAACCGAGTATTGTGTTACGCTAAACGAATTTTTTGCAGGTTACTACTGCACTTGCATTAATGACATTTAGAAAAACCCTTTAAAACTAACAATTAGGAAAGCAGAATCTATACAATTGCTACTGTGGAACAAAAGACTTTAATTTATTTATACTATACTGATTTTTACTATAAGTCTAAAAGTCCCCTCATAACGGCATAACCAATGTCCAATAGCTATAATATCGCTTTAATAGTTCACTTGGAACAACACAGAATGTTAAAATTATTTTTGTTATAAAACTGTTGCAAACAGCTCATCGAAAAAAATGCTTACGTGCGCAAATTTTCCGGAGTGAAAAATAGCAACGTATCGTCGCTGTTCGTGACATTAATTTGATACATATGCACTTGAAATGAAACAATTTGAATACCTTTGCATCTACAAAAAAGAATGCATGACTATTTCTGATCAAAATATATCAAGTACTTATGTAAACTACGGAAAACTCTAACCTTTAAAATCTTTCCACTTCGCTCCTCTTTACAATCTTCACCCACCACGAAAATCCAGGGGATTCATGGGATTACAAATGCCCAAAAGTGGCTAATATTACTTCACAATGGACTCTATTGTTAATTGTTAACGATATAACTAACAAACTTATCTCAAGTAACAACTTCGTTCATGATGCGAACTTGAAATTGTACATTTTCCAGAAAAGCATCAACTACGAAATATCCATCCATCTCAATACAGATTTTAACTAGTTCGACTTCCCGCCTTCAAAGACACGCAAAATACACTTACAGAGGACACTGACAGAGTAAAGAAATCTAAGCGGATACGCGATTACACAATCACTGGGTAAGACTATGTAGATAAATCAACGATTACTGTATTGTATTGTATTGTCGCGATTGAGAGGACAAACATACATGTCCTCTTTACATTGCTTTTTTTACAGTGGGCTCGGACATCAGCATACTAGGGGCGCCGAAGGCAGCCGCTATCAGTCCATTTATGAGCCCACTGAACCCATGATGAGTGATGATGTAAGTTCCGAAGATAGACCACAACACCGGGAACTACGTCCCCTACTCTTTTCGAATAGTGTGTGGGTTCTTTAACGTCCCACAGAGTTATATATGTGAACAAGGTTTGTGAGACGGGACCTCCGGTTTATCGTCCTTATCCGAGAAGACTTGAAAGTCTAATCATTTGCAGATGTCATTACAAAGACAGCACTTTCTCCTCAGTTATTTTAAGACCCTGAGTATTGGTCCGGCCGGGATTCACGACCTCCCGCTCAGCAGACCGGCGCTCTCCCAACTGAGCTAACCGGGCGGGCATTTCATAGGCTTCAAAAACACAAAATTGTGAACAATTTCTTTTTCTAGATACAAAATCAATGCAAAAATGTAATAATGAAAGATGAAACAATGACCCCCAGGCCATAGCCTACAGACAAATGGACTACCTAAATAAAATAAAACACAATACAATATACATAAAAAATGATATTCCAAATGGGTATTACTTGATGTTCTGACATGTAGCTGCTGACATACTTAAATTTTACTTATGTAATTTCCACTTATTTTCATCCTGTACACCCACTAGCAACAATAATTTCTAAATAATGGTACTTGAAATAAACTATTCCTGAACACAAAATGGTACAAAAAGAGCAAAGCAACAAAAAGATAAATGGCTATGATCCAAATGAGTTCAAAATAATAATTAAAAAAACATTAAAATCAACAAACATTGTAAACAATACACCTAAGTAGCGCAACTAAGTTAAATATGTAGTAATACTAATAAAGCAAGAAGTGTTTGGTATTTTTTGGCGTTCACTGGATAAAGAACAAAAAAAGAACAAACAGAGGTGACACTACTTTTAGAATAAGCTCTAAATAGGGAAACACACTATTATATAACTTCACAATATTTAAGACACATAAGACAAAAGCACTCCTCAAAGAAAACATCTTTAACTGATACTAATGCTACTAACCCTGAACAAGAATACTCATAACTCTCCACAATTCCACTTATTCAAAATGCATTTTCTAGTTAAGTGATTAAATAATGCTACAACTGACATAAAAAAACTCTTATACCAATAAGCATTATATAATTACATAACACAATATATTTAAATAACCAGCTTATTGTGCCAAAAACTAACAATCTTCAACGTATCACAAAAACAACATAAAATGTCCTGGGAAAAAAGAGTTCTGTAAAACCCAAAAGTATTTAAAAGCATATGAAGGTTTATTCCATTTTCCACACAAGTTTATTCAACACTTCCCATGGAGATTGAGAAGCACAAGGGCCTCATCATAAGTACATTCGACTCCAAAGCATGCAGTAGAAGTTCAAGCCCTGGCAAAAGACATTATCTTCTGTTCTTCGGCAATACACTTAACTCTCACAATGCTTCTATACACCCAAGTGTATAAATGGCTATTGACGGATTGTTGGGGAACCTTACAACTTGCAAACATGAGAACTGTAATGGACTACCATCACAAGCAAATGAGGTACATAATAATTCTAGCACCTTCAATCTACAAACTGGGATAAACTCTAGTATTTATGGGCAAAGCTCTCCACTTCCCTTGAAATAGTGCTATCAGCATTTTCTGTACATTCAATTTTTTTGACAGCCCTCCTTCAAGACTCAAAATAAGATAAAAACTGCCTCCCACCCATAGACCTTTATCACACAATTCTATTCCATTCCAAGTTATAGACATAACATCCAAACAAAAAATAATCCTGACATCGTTCTTAACTAACCAAAAAATAATAATTTAATTTCAATTACAAAAGCTGCCAATATGTTTGTTTTAAACAATGTTACGGACATATTTACAAGAAAATAAACCTACAATTGTTCATGTTCACTAGACACTACTATTCCTGTAAATTAACATACTAGACAAAAACTACTCGATAATGAAAAAAACAAAGCTCCTTCATAGCTTTTAAAAATCATGTTGAATATATTATTCTGGTTTTACTGAAATTACAGATTTTTTGTTACAGACATAACACTATGAAATGCATTTTACAGAAATAAAGTTTAGGAGAAACTTAGCTTTTTTATGAACTTTTTCTTAAGTAACAGTGTCCAAACTGTTAAACTAATCTAAATCAGGTTTAATTCTAAGTTATTTCTCTTTCTTAATAGTAGTAAACACCAAAACTTTAATTGTACAACTCTGTGTACAAACATTACTGTCATCTGTGAATTTACCCACATAGAGCATACTCAGTGCAATTCAGTTTTATTGACCATGCTGTGACTGTTGGCTCTACTGTCTCTTATTTCTACTATCTATCTAAGATACAATACACATTTTTAGGTTTATCATAATATTATTATTACAAACTTTGTTAAAGAAAGAGTATCAGGCTTTAAGAGTGCCTGCCGGTAAAAATCAGACAAATTCTTAATTTCACGGCAAGGGTCAAAAATTCGATTTCGCTCATATTCTTATGGTAGATAGATTAGGGCATGACAAAAACTACTGGATACTTTTTTTGGCAAAATATCCTTTCATTTCAAAGAAATATGCAAATTACCAAATTTCGTTAAAATCGTCATTTGACGCGCCATTTTACTAAACAACTTAGAGAGCCTCGCATGCAAAACCACATCATTCTTCCGTCTTTAAGACAGTCAAATATTTTTGTGCAATGTTTAAATATGTATTGGGTTGATTTGGGCAAATGCTGCGTTATTTTTTGGTTGCAAAATAATAAAATTTCGAAGACACGTTATTCATTTACTTAAAAGTACTTCGTAAGAATCATTGATTTTCACCATGTGCGAAACCTTCAAATGGATTACGCTTCTGGTGGTTGAATCGTAAAAGGATGGTCTTCAGAACCCTGTAAAAATTTCTTTGGGCAAATGATTGTGAGCGACGCAAGAGCTTTTCAAAATACGTTAAAAATGCAAATATTCAACCTTCCGTAGTCTAATTTCAAATCACGGGTTAGAATCATATTTTAGCACGCGCCACATGTCTTGACGTATATTAACCTAAAATAGACACAGAGCTGATAAATTCGAAATGTTCTAACCTTATTTGCTGCAAAAGACAGGTCCAGAAGCCAATTTAACGTGTTTCTCTCACCATTCGTCGATCGTCGAGGTAAAGCAAAGTTTCCTTCTGTTTACACAAGGTGTCTGATTGAACATCACCAACTGTCATTGTATCGTATTTAGAGGTCGAATACCATGTTTGACCATCTGTCGGCGCATATGATCGCCAATGCGTCTAAGTCAACAACGACTAAGTAATTTGTAAATAGTTGCTTGCCTTGAGCTACACCAAAATACTATTGCATTTGAATGATTCGCCCTTCGTTATTTCATCGTCACGCAATGCGGTCGTTCCATTTTAGGGGGTAGGGGTAGGGCAATTTCTATCCTGATACGCAACCACTTGCAGCACATAATCTTGTTGAGTAGGAAGAGAGTAGATAAAGGAAAAGAAAGAATGACTAGTTTACCTTTGTCTCCTGAGTGGTCTCCTGTTGTCATCATCTATCCGCATTGCGTAACACTTTGCCCCTAAACTCGTACCTAGGTCTTTTCGCGCTGTGCCGATTTTTTTTGGTTACTTTTCTCAAACATTGCGAACTCTAAATTTCAAACATTGCGATCTCTAAATTTCCCAACTTCCAGAAAACCAAACAATGCAAACACTTAACGAAGACCTAAGATTTTTTATAACTTGACTGAATTTGTCGACAGTGGAATAATTTTAGTGCCTTTGGCAAAGTTTTTTTTCTCAAATTGTTTCTTGCAACATGATCGTACCGTTACCTCGGTCTTGCTCGTGCTTTGTACTCCCCTCGCGCTCCCATACGTTTTTTTGACACCACAAATCCTTACACCACCCCCCTAAACCGGTCCGCGGTTTTTTTGCCCGTCCGAAGTCGCCTGATCTCCGCACGGAAACAAAATGTCGCAAATGTTTGCCTGAAGCGTTTTGTGCGATTCCACCATAACAACAAAGACCTGAGTAAGGGAAGTCACTGACGAAAGACAAAGGAGATATAGATCATTTTCACTGTCACGCAATAAAAAAATAAATCGAAAACTATCCAGTGGAAAAAGCTAAGAAATTGTGATTTTATAGAAGATAAAAAAATAAGACAGTTCTCCAAGCTTTAGCCCTGTGCGTTTCCCCAAACTTCAGATATTCGTTGAAATGTTTCGCAGAAATTTACAGAGCCCAGTATGAAAATGCCACTTTGGCTTTCTAGGTGACTAATTATCAGTACTGAAAAAACAAGTATTTACATAAGCACTTTTCCTAAAGCTCTAGCTTCTATCTGGGCTCAAAATCATGAGATAAGTATATATTTTTCAACAAATTTGATCGTAGCCTTGTTCACGCACCTCCATAACCAGAAAATTCAAAATGCTCTAGTTTCCAAACGAAGCACGCTATTGAGCTGTAAAGTTGTAAACAGATATAAATATGTCACCTTTTATACCTGATGAGGATGAAAACTTTGGTGGATCTTTAGTTTTAGATTTTAGAAAGTGATGACGTCACATGAAAACGATCTATTGGACCAGACCGGGAAGAATTAGCGCGTGGTGGGACTACTAATGCCCCATTGCACGAAAGTAACGGAACAATTTCAGAATTCTGCTTCCGATCTTTAGGGTTACAACTGCAAACTCTACCAACTAGTTCTTGGTTCTTTGATCTGCAATTTGTTGATAGCAATTGTTTAAAATTGTGGTGAGTACAGACACTTTATCATCTGCTGGTGGTATGCTGGGGGGGAAGACGTCAAGCTAGACGTCAAGTTAATCTTGATATTGACTGTATTGCTGTTGGTTCTGCGTTGATTTGGCACCCAGGTACATGGGTGATGGGCCAATCTGCTAGCCAAGTTTTTTTTTTGGTGGGGGGGGGGGGTGGTCAGAGCTTGGTCTGTCTTTGAGCTGTCTGCGGGCATAGTTTTTGCAAATATGGTCAGATATATAAATGGACAAACACTGAATAAATTGTTTCACTTATCCTAAGAGTGCTCTATACAAAATATGAATACAAATTTTGTATAATATTTATATTTGTTTTGTTCATTATCATCATCATCATTATTATTATTAGTAGTAGTAGTAGTAATAGCATTATTATTAATATCATCATTATTATTTTATTTTTTATTATATACCTCTACCCGCTAAAACGAGATGCCGTGACAGCATTGCATGACGAGCAAATGACGAACGCAGTAAGATTGTGCTGTGTCAGCGCCAACACGCTGGGAGCAATGGCCAGCAATCAAATGTAATATTTTGGTGTAGTACGTACAAAGCAAGCAACTATCCACGAATGACTTAGCCGCTGTTGACTTAGGTAGATGCAGTGGTGATCATATGCGCCGAAAGATGATCACAGATTCCTGGTATTCGACCATTGAATACGTTGACAGTTGGCAATGTACATCGGACGTTGTGTAAACAGAAGCAAACTTAACCGCTTAAAATGCGACGAATGGTGAGAGAAACGCGTCAAAATCCGCTTTTGAAACTGCCTTTTACAGCAAATAAGGTAAGAACATGTCAACTGAAAGAAAAGGTTATTTAGATACCCAATCTTAATAAGCATAGAATTTGACGATTTCACTTGCCTTTAGTGCTGAGTTTTTGTTTCGATTGAGAAGGTATTTTAAACACTCAAAACAGTGTTTAATACACCATCCAACGACCTCGAATTTCTAAGCTTCAGGAACAATGTTTGTGATCAAGTTATCTCATTGATTTTGGACTTTCGTTTTTTTAAGAAAACACATATTTCTAAAACTCAGATCTCTGGAATTTTTTTTAAAAGATTTATTAAACTTGTCTCAATTCTTATCACCTAATGTTTTATGGTCATGCAATGTTCATAGACAACAGCTAAAAAAGATAAGCGAAATCATTTATCCTCCGTTTTTTGATGTTGCGTCGATCAAAAAAAAGAGACAAGCTTTAAAGAGGCTCGAAAGGGTTTTTCGTTGCTCTACTATTTGTGAAAGGATGGAAGATTACAAAGAAGATTTAATGGTGTGTCTTCTTTTGTATGTTTCTTTGCAACTCTATTGCTGGGCTTACTTTAAGTGTACTTGTGACATTATTTCAGTTACCATGGCAACGCATAAGGTCCATAAAGGCTTCTACTAAATTTCAGTTTGTGTAAATTATCTGAAAAACTAATTCGGTGACCTACCATTTTTGTTTGTTTGTTAGAAAGTTCCGTAAATTCTTTAACTTCTGCATTCAAGTTACTAGGCTGGCCCAAGTGCCTGTGATTAAAGGGAGCGACTACACCGATAGCCTCCCACGTAGACGTTCTTAGACTTGTCATGCGTTCGTCCCCACAAACTTGGGGAGGAACATGTGACAAACCTAAGAACGTCTGCGTAGGAGGCTACTACACCGAAAGTGTTCATCGAGGGTCTAGCTTCCAGTGGTTTTACTGAAAACAAGGATTTGGGTGGGGTTTGGGCGGTTTGCTCAGTCTCGCGGGCTCAAAAAACCTCACTCGTCGCCTCTGAGTTGGCACTCTTCATCTCTTGTTTATCTGAAGATATGATGCCACCCTTTGGCCCAATTTCCTCTGAAGACATAGTGACACTGGCACTCTTCATCACTTTCTGATCTGAAGATATGATGCCACCCTTTGGCCGAATTTCCTCTGAAGACATACTGCCACTGGCACTCTTCATCTCTTTTATCTGAAGATATGATGCCACCCTTTGGCCCATTTTCGTCTGAAGACATACTGCTACTGGCACTCTTCATCTCTTTTTTATCTGAAGATATGATGCCACCCTTTGGCCCAATTTCGTCTGAAGACATACTGCTACTGGCACTCTTCATCTCTTTTTGATTTGACGATATGATGCCACCTTTTTGCCCAATTTCCTCTGAAGACATACTGCCAGTGGCACTCTTCATCGCTTTCTGAAGACATACTTTTTGATCTGAAGACATGATGCCACCCTTTGGCCCATTTTCCTCTAAAGTCATACTATCACTGGTGCTCTTTATCTCTTTTTTATCTGAAGATATATTGCCACCCCTCAGGCCATTTTTGTCATTGTCATCATCCACCAGTCTGCTACTTTTATTGCCTAAGTCAAGGTCTGTTGTAAGTATATGTAGTATAGCTTGGATTTGTGCAGTCGACCGAAACCAATTGAAGTGAAAACCAATATAATTATATACGGATTTATGCAGTCGACCGAAACCAATTGAAGTGAAAAGCAATGAACAGTATTTATCTACGGCTCGGGTTTGTGCAGTGTACGGTGTATTACAGGCGAAATTTGGAATAGGCAAAAGCCAGTACCGTGATGAACAAAACTGAAGAGAGTGATCCGATTGTTGGTGATATTCGTCGGGGATCAGTGGGAGACATATCCATGTAGTCTTGCATGGACCCAGAGTCGTTTTTGCTCATCTTGAAAATTTTTGCCATGAGCATTGGAATATAGTTAATATAGTTCGGGTTTTCTCAGTGGCAACACCCCAATGCTTCGTATGCTGATTGTATCGGCGCTGGAATCTTGTTTCTCCTGAGTCAACAGTTTGCGGTTCACGATACAGATGATAGTTGTGGTCGATTGCACACAACTTCTTTCTTGCTTTGAAGGCTTTGTACCTGTTAAGGAAACAAAATTCATATTACAGTTGTGCACTAAGCTCTCGACAGTAACAATTGTAAATTTTTCTGTTTTTTTTTTTGAGCTTTGATCAAATATAAGCAGACTCTAATGAGAAAGTTCTATCTTTATTGCCACTCCAAACACATGACCAGGTGATTCTTTTGGATGAAATAACTGCAGTTTTCTGATCGGGTGGCAAAAAAGAGGTGAACTTGACAGCCAAATCTTTCTATTGCAACACTTTCTCATTTTTACATGTATTTTCGATTCATTGAGGTTTTAAAAAGGAGCCAATCAAGGCTGAGAGAAGCACAGAAAATAGTGTAGCTTCTTGGTGCCTAACTGGCATGATCAATGACCTTGTAATAGCTAATTTACAGATGTATTTCCCCAAAGATTGTTAGAGCTTCTAGGATTCCTCAAGAGGGGCAGTATGGTTGCATACACATCAAGCTTACTCAAAAGCACACCTCTTTGGAGCATACATGAGGCAATGACTGTTGAACATTTCCAGCAGTCCTGTGTGCCTGAAATTGTAACAGGTGAAGATCATCAATGACTTTTTACAAGTAAAGATGAAGATTTATATCCTGTTATTAAGAATCATCAAAACTAATAATTTCTATGACCTTTGATTTGATTGTCATTATTATTTAATTCTAAAGAGATTGCCGAATGGTCTGTCTTGATAGCTGGAATGATATCTGTTGATGTAGTTAAATCATGTAGACTATTAGAGATCAACCAATAGTCCAAACGGTAAAGTATCATTGGGGAGTTTTGACTCCACATATAGCTTTTTGTGTTGGGGTTTTTCACTCTCCAGATATCTATTAGGTCAAGGTCACCTTGTATGCTATTTGTGATTGATACCACTGTTTTCCTAGGCGTTAGTATGCTTCCTTTCTTATCAAGGATCGTATTAAGTGGACAATTAAAATCTCCTCCTACAATGATATTTTCTTCGTCCAAATTTTCATTTTTCAACCTTGCTAATAAATCGGCAAAGAATCTGTCTTTATCTTTGTTTGGTGCATAGATATTAATCAGGACATAAATTTTGTCTTTAATCTCAGCTTTTAGAATAATATACCATCCCAAGGGGTCTATGATTTTGGAGTAGGGATCGTAATCAACACCTTTTTTGATCAAGATAGCAACTCCACGAGAATTCGAACTTCCATGTGACATAATGATCTCAGCCCCCATTCATTTTTCCACTGTGTTTCTACTTCTTTCTTTGAATGTGTTTCTTGCAAAAAGGAGAAATCAGCATTTTTCTTTCGACACCAAGTATAAATTGTTTTTCTTTTATGAAAATTGCTAATGCCCTTCACATTTAAGGAAACAAATTTCAATGTCTCGACGCCCATTTCACGCACTAGAATTGAATGCAAGATAGGTCGCAGAAGAACCCAAACATAACGTGATGATAAAAATAATTATTGATTTCACCATACTAGGATTTGTAAGAAGCAGTGTTGAATCCGATCTTGGGAAAAATATTGTGTAAAGGTACACAAATTTAAAGGGAAATTACCTAAAACAGACAAATGCATGTAGCAAAAATTATGTAAAACTGATGACAAGATAACGTTTAAATGACAAATAAATACCTAAAAAGTCCATTGGCGTGTATTGGCGCTTCGGCCCTCTGTGAGCCCAACGTTTTAGCTGTTCATAATTAAACCATAGTGTGCAAGGCTTTCTGTCTCTGCACCCCTGTATACCTGTCCACTGATGATTAATTTATCCACTTTAAAGCTGGCCTTTTGTCCTGTCCTCTTTGCCTCCTTCAAAACCGGATAGAGCTTTTGGTGGATTTCGTCGATCTCTTTCGGAAAATCGTTTGAGATTCCAATTCCACTGCCTTTGAGATTCTTAACAAAGGACCACATATATTCCTTGTCCTTGTAATAGCTAAATTTTGGAATAATTGGTCTCGGCTTGGAAGAGCGAGCAATATCCTGCCGTGTTGGAATTCGATGCACTCGCTCGAAATGAAAGCCTTCAACGTCTTCTTCTGGGATATTCCTCTTCTCGCGCATCATGATACGAACAAGTTCCTCTGTTCTAGTATTGGATTCCCCTCGTTCATCTTCAATACCAAATGTCTTAATATTTTCTCTCCTTGTGTAGGCTTCTAGTTTAATGTTACGTCGCTTTAAATTCACGACCTCTTCCTTGAGGAAATTAAGTTCTTGAGTATTATTTTCTAAACCACTGTAGGCGTAAACCGTAGTGGCTTTTAGGTCTGTTATTTCATTAGCATTGTTCTCCGACGCTTGTTTTAACTGCTTATTCTCTTCTTCTAGCTGCATCAGAAGTGTTTTAACAGCATCAAATTCGGCCACAACCTGTAAAATTTTGTTGAGTTGACAGCCCAAAGGTTTGTTGAAGTCAAAGGAGACGCGGCTTGGCGGCGAGTTTTTCTGCTTGGGTCTTGGCTGGGGCACTCCTCTGCCTGGTGGTATGGGCTAATACACACAGAACAATGCGGCTTAGCTAGGCCAGAGAAGATGACTGTCCAGAGTTCAAGATCAATTTTGTCCCAGGCCTTTGAAAGGTCGTAGGCAGCGCGGCATCTGGACTGGTCGTCATAGGTAAGCCAGACTAGGCCCTTAAACTTAGTGACTGCTTTGCTGATAATTTGCTGGTATTTGATTAATTCTAAGGCATGCGTAGGATGGAGGCAGTAGGCAGTAACCACGTGTAGCCAATCACCTTATACAAATAAATAATAATAAAAGTGGCATTTGTCTTTGACACTCAACTTACATTGTATCCAACTTTAGAATTAAGACTGCATGTAAATTGAAATCAAACTGGGTTGAAGCTGTAAAAAGTTGCAACTATGCATTTGCCATTACTTTCTACCTTAACTGGTTACACTCAAATTAACTATTTTGTTTGAAAATAACTTACCGATACTGGTATCATTTTCCGTCGCTCCTCACGTGGTTTTTTCGTGTACGCCTTACAAAATCCATATAAATATTGCGGCAGGAAAGGGTCCTTTGTTTGCTGAATCCATACCGCGTCGCTTTTAAAGGCAGGCTACGTGCATGTTGTTGGTTAACAAAAGCGTAACATCGTGTTCACTCCTTCGTACATCGTGCATCTTTTGCGTATATCGTGCAACGTACACCATGTCGCTACATAAGTATCGTGTATAGTGGATCGCACATCGTGCGTCGCTACATAACAGTCATAAGTATCGTGTATAGTGGATCGTACATCGTGCGTTGCAACAAACAGTCATAAGTATCGTGTACAGTGGATCGTACATCATGTGTCGGACCACATTTATAAGTATCATGTACAGTGGATCGTGTGCTTTCGTCGCTAAAGAAGTATGGTATATAGTGAATGGATCGTGTGCATCAAGCGTCGAGGAAAAAGAATCGCGTGTAATGCATCATGTAACGTGTGCAATTGAAGGACTTAAAGCATCTTTATTATGTGAATTGGTTTTGTCATGGTACTTTTCTGACTTTTATGTGAACACAGCGTGAGAATTTATACTGTATATCGTGCTTGCATTTGAGGACTTTGTGGGAAAATGTACAACATTGCCCTTAATTTACCTTTGTTTCGTGACAGATAATTACTTATCTTAAATGCCGTGATCGAGCTATAATTTTCATTGCGGAGAAATCATCCTTAATATAAACAACATATTGTGTACAAATCGACTTGTATAGCAGCTGTATTCGCAGTACACTTAGTGCTACTATTTGTTGTTTAGGTTAATTGAAATGTGATGATTTCGCCCTCAGGTCAGGCTAAACGCATTACAGTTCTTAGTCACCACATTATATTGCACTGTCGCCTTAATTTAAGTCGCTCCCAAGACAAAAAAGGTCTTCGGCTTATACAATTTGAAGTGCGTTTCCCAAAGTCACAATTTCAGCTCACCTAAAGAACCAAAAATGAAAGTTTTTCCTTTACTTTGTATAAATATTTTACATATTTATCTTCAAATCTTTCGTTGTGACAGAGCTACATTACGTAATGGTACGTAAAACACTAATTGCGAGAGCGCGTTGTATGCGTGTCTTCATGTATATGATTTATGTTTTACCGGCGAGAAGCTGGAGTTGGGGAGGAGGTGGGGGCGAGAGGGTGGGCAAGTTGGAACCCCAAATTGTTAAAGCCTAAACTTTCTGACAACAATGTAGGCTTGCGAGTACAATTGCCTTCATCAGCTGTCAACTTGAGGGGGATAAGTCTGCTTTTCATAGGGTTTTAATATCATAATGTTTTCTATTTCTCAGCGTAAAGCACGGAACGTCGACGACGAGAGCAATAAGAGGAAAGTGACGGCTCTGTTTGAGGACTCAGGATCGGAAGGGGACAGCGAAAAAGAAATCAAAACCACCGTGGACAGAAACGTTCAAGAAAGCAATCGAACTGGTGATCAAACAAACAGTGAAGGCGCGGTGGTTGAGGTTTCAAATAACCACATTATGACGCTGCTAAATCAAAACTATGCAGTGACAAATGAGATACTTGAAAAAATTAAATCACTTGAAGAGTCCCAAAGCGAAATTTTGCAAAAAATCGAGGAGCTCGTAAACCCGGTTGTGAATTTGACCCCCCAGCACATCCCTGAACAACATGAACCGTTGTTGACGATGTTTACCCTGGGCATACTTGAACAACCTCAGCTGGCGTTATCTCTACAAGGTAGCCAGAATGTGTGTCAGCAGAATGTGAGCCCAGTTTTTTCCTTCAATCTCCCCGAACAACCCCAACAAGGAAATCAAATTATAACTATAAACACAAATGATTTAAGAGATTGCGTGGCAACTGCAGCTCACCCAGAAATGGGTGACTCTTTCGAAGTACTTGACATCCATATGGATACTTTAGTCAATTTAAAAAGTAGAGCTTGCTCACAATCAGGTCACATTTATGCTGCTAAAAAAACAAGATTCAATGTAGTCGATTAACTGCGCATCGAAAGACAAGGCCAAACGTGTGAAGGTTTCCGATCAGGAAGAATCACTCGTGTCAAAATAGTAACTGAGGGCGGACAAATTTTTGTTGTCAACAACCCCATTGACACCGGCTTGCTGCGACAAGAGAAGAGGAGAATCACAGCAAAGCATACAAGATAAAGGCACTAGACGACAAGATCGCATGAGGGGTATACGCCCGACTGAGTTCCCATCTACTACTGGATATGCATTTGCTGCAGACAATACATAGCAATTTACGGTCATATAACTTAGTTATTGGCGAGCTGTCGGTGATACGTTCGCCGTATGCGCAGGCTGAAATAAATACAGAACACAGTCACATAAGCTGTCGTTTTCAAAGTTTGATTAATCAAGAGGCATTTTAATGCGAATGCAGACAACGATCCACGGAGAAGATCTCACAGCACAGCCAGCGGAAGTAAGTGGTGTGTCTTATCTACGATAAAACGCACGAGGCAAAATGCAGGGGGGCAGTATTTGCAACCGTTTGCTAATTGACAAAAAATTCCCATTACAATTAAGCCATTTATTTCAACACGACGTTTACCATCAATAAAACATCATAAAATTTTAAGAGGGATAAAAGCATACAAAAATTCGACAATCAATTTTGACTTGCCCTTTCATACAAAGTTTTTGTTGAGTAGAAAAGTCGAATGAGAGTCACTAAACAGCCGCTAGGCGTTTTATTTTAGAGCAGCAATCGGAAAAAAATTATAAAACAAGTCCACCCTTCACATAAATCTGGCACCGAGACGGGAGTCAGGTATTCCGCTATTATCTGCTGCCATCACCGCTTGGTATCTTCTCCCTTCAGGCATTCTAGCCAGCCCCTCATCTCGACAGCGTACAGATTGACGAGGTCATCCATTTGCTGAGATACGCGCAGGGAGATCTTTTTGGAAAACGCCCACTGAAAAGACAACGTCATTTGCAATGTATGCTTCCTCTGCCCTCCCAAATCCAGGCCGTACACGCGTCCCGTGTGGAGCTCGATCAAAATATTAGACAAGATAAAAGAGGCATCTCATATTCAAAGAGAACAACCTTCTTTGAATCAGCAATTGCATCACGTAAATCTGAAACTGTCCTTTTAATTCTCGCATTGCCACGTTCTATGTACATTCCGTTGTTACTAGTATCATTAGCATTTTTCCTACTTATAAATTCAACTTCTAACGCTTTGTAATTCACTCAACTGAAGATGACAGAAGTTTCTGTCGAAACATGTTTTGTAAATTTAAGAGTGTTGTCGTTTTCTTAAATATTTTGACTTGCCTGCTAATATCAAGATCCTTTGGAAATATTAGAAGTGTTGTTATCCGAAGACCCGACTAGGTTCTTTCCCACAACGATCTTCAACACGTCCATGGGATCGACCATTGCCTCCATCCAGTTGTCTGTGCACTCGTGCAGTTTGCAAAGACCCCGAGCATCGTTCTTTGACACCACTCTTTCTCCAGAGTCGGGGCCAGGGTACCCGATCAAGGGACTCCTGAGTCCAATCTTGCCATCGCTGCTGACGATCACTCATACATCTGGGATGCAATTCTCCAGCCCTAATACTTCTCGAGCCAGGCGAGTCATGCAATCGGTATTAAACGCCTGGTTGTATCCAGACACGGGCCCCTTTATAACCTTGAAATGACTGGCTCGGATATATACGGGCGGCTTTTTTCCACAAGGCTTCTGTCCGATCGTACACGCTTTCACAAGATTATGCCATTCCACGTTCGAGTGGTATTGCCCGGCATTCCTGGTACGCGCAAATGCGGTGCAGCGTCGCTTCTTTTCCAAATCGCACCCACCATCCTTCTGCTTGCGCTTGCTCAACACTCGCTTTGGAGGCTTCTCTTCGGATATCTGCAGCTCGCGTTCTAGACTTTCCATCCTCTTCTCTTGCTCACGTTCGGAAAAAAAGGGATACAATGAAAAAGGCAGTGTTCGCCGGATTTATACTTTAATTTTGATTATCTCTTGCATCACTGTCGACGTCAGCAAATACCCCATCGAGATCTACATCGTGTACGTCAACTACATGCTTGAAGTGGAACGTAAACAAGTCGATCATTCCAGCAATCACCAAGTTACTTTATTGTCTGAAATATTGTTACATCGACCAATCATGCTGAGCAATTTTAGTTAAAAACAAAATACACAAAAAAACGGGCCACTTCAAGAGGCATGAAACTAGTCACAGTTCTGTCGATTTCTCATCAAATACAAACAAAATGTGGCCGGATTGGAATTTTGCTCAGGAATCCTTTTGCACATGAGTCATTCCACGCTTCTCCGCCAAGCGGCACGCATCCTCGTTCCGTTTGCGCCTGTTAGGCAGTCCGTTTCGAGGCCTTTTGTCGGAGATTTGCAAATTGCGTTTCAAAATTTCCATCGGTTTCTCTCTCGATTTTTTGGTCAGGGCACGGTACACGCGCACTGCTGCCTCTTTGAACACGGGTTTCTTGCCATCACTCGTCTGGTCCTCGCATGCTCGGATGTGTTCCATGAAATCTTCAAAACCTTGCTTCGCTTTATCACTGTATTCTTTGTTCTCCGGAACCGCTGGGCCTCTTCTTTTGCGGGATTTCTTCTTTCTTCGTACCAGTTCGTTTCTTGCCGTGGCGAGTGTATCTGCCATGAGACAAGTTAGGCATAGGAAACGCTCCTGGGTCGCTCGGAATAGCTTTTGGATCACAAGGCAGGCTATCCGACATGAAATCGGGGGTCGCTTTGTCTGGAAATCGCCCCATCAGGACCAGTATCGCATTCATGGCGAGTAAGTTGAGCCGGGCGGAATTGTTTGTGGAACAGGCTAGTCCTATCTGCATGTACTGATTGACAAAAAGTTTCGTTCTCGGATCCACCGTTTTCAAAGGAAAGGACATCCAGTCACATGCCACTATCAAACCGTAGATTAAAGGTCGCACTAACCTGACAGAAGGATGGGTATTCTGTAAAAATAACCCTGCAAGGCTGGTACCAATGCCTCTCTCGTCAAGACGCACTTTGGGGTGCAACAGGTCCCAAGCAACCAAATGAGACAGGTCCGCAGCGAGGCGTAACGCCGTTTGTGGTGTCATGGGATACTGGTGGCAAACAGCCCTCACTTCTCGATCCAAAAGAGCCACGCACACAGCAAAACTACGTCTTGTGGCTTTGTCCTCCTCGGGACCTAGGCGACATTCCCATCTCTCTAGACGACCCCTAAACAAGGAGTGCTTAGCCTCTTCCGAGAGAGGTGAAACTAGATCCAGACAGGCGACGCTCAGGCACGCTGCAGAACGGTCCACCGGGTGCCTGGCGATAGCAGCCTATACTTTCCGATGATCTTCTATTTTCACCTCCTTACGGGCCGTCTGAAAAATGTCGGTGACGGCTTTGAAAACACCTAGAGGACATCTTGAACAATCTTCGACGAGAAACGGTAGCAGTTGCGAAGGGTCTTCTTTCATCGTCGGAAAATATTCTTCTAAAAAGTAGAAGAATTCTATCCAGCCACCCGTCAACAGGTGTGGGTTCCTGTGCATTTTCTGAACGATAATTCGCAACTCTTGCATATCGTACATGCTCCGTTCACTGACTTGGCCCGACATTTTGTCCTTTTGTGACTCGACTGATTCAATGGACAGTGTTCAGAGAATTTTATAGTTTAACATCAAATGTATGTTACGTCACTGATGACTCTGACAAATACAATGTCGAATGGTCATTCGTTACTCGTCGACGTTTGAGACCAACATGGCGACCCATGAATTCTCACAGCTACATTTCGTTGTCGTCTTGTAACATTTCAAGACAAAAAAAAAAACGACTCGTTGAGCTAGACGAGAACAACTCTAAAATGATGAAACGGCTTATCGAGGCTGTCGTACCACTTTAACAGAAGGATGGATGTTCTGTACAAAATGATAAGCAAGGCTACTCCTAGTGCTTATCCTCTCGAAACGCACTTGGGGGTACGTCTGGTCCCAGGCAACCAAATGAGACAATGCAGCAGCGATGCGCAACGCGCTATCCGGTGGCATGGGATATTTTCTAGGCACAGCCTTCACTTCTCGGGAAATTAAAGCCGTGCATGCAGTAACACTATATCGGGATTCAGGACCCATTCCCATCTCGTTATACTTCCATTTATCAATGACCGGTTCTCTTGACCCAAGAGAGGCTTGACTAAATCCAGGCAGGCGACGCTCAGGTATGCCGCAGAACGGTCCACCGGTTCGCTGGCGATAGCAGCTGATACTTTCCGATAATCTTCTATTTTCACCTCCTTCTGGGGAGTCCAAAAAATGTCGGTAACGGCTTTGAGAATCCTGACAGAACATCTTGCGGAATCTTCGACGAGAAATAACAGCAGTTTCGAATTGTCGTTCTTCAATGTCGGGAAATATTCATCCAAAAAGTAGAAGTACTCTGGCCAACCACCGTTCAACAAACCTGGGTTCCTGTGCATTTTCTGGACAATCGATCGCAACTCTTGCATATCGTACATGCTCCGCTTACTGACTTGACCGAACATGATGCTTTTCAACGAACTAACTGATTTACAAAGCAGGGCACAGCTGCTTTTATAGATTAGAACTGCAGTGTAGAATACGTCACTGTCTACATCACTAAACTAAATTACGCTTCACCAACATAGAAGGCCAAACTCCGACTACGTCAAAAAACTGGTTCAACCGCTTAAGGTTAGAGTTCCCGCTCAGGCGGGGTTAGTGAAAACAAAAACTGAGTTGAGTGACGCGCGGTCGACGTCACTGGTGCCCACCCTTCAAATGGCTCACTCGCCCTTGTATCAACACCTCTGTCACAGATGACGTCGACTCTTACGAAAGCCTTGAAATCTCAGTTCTGGGCAGGGGATTGTTAGATCAGTTAATTAAATTTGATGCAAGAATCTTACCTCAAACTACCTCCCCCCTCAAAAAGTAAACATACACAATCTCATGACGTCTTGTCTGACACACCCCCCAAAAAAGTTGGCATGGCAACTATAGCTCCTTTACGCAATAAAAAAGTCCAAAACTGGTAAAAGGGACTGGCACTAGCTTAATTTTGTCACCTGCCTACCCTACTTCCCTTTATTCCACTCCCCCCTGCCCAGAACTGAGATTTCAAGGCTTTCGTAAGAGTCGACGTCATCTGTGACAGAGGTGTTGATACAAGGGCGAGTCAGCCATTTGAAGGGTGGGCACCAGTGGCGTCGACCGCGCGTCACTCAACTCAGTTTTTGTTTTCACCAACCCCACCTGAGCGGGAACTCGCGCTCACTTTTTTTTTTACCAACCCCGCCTGAGCAGGACTCAAAGACACGATGACGCAGAGGGGGTGGGTCACTGACGTCACGATCGACGTGACGGTCGACGCCACGGAATCTATGTCGTCACGGCCTACGTAGGAGTGACGCGGTCGATGACACGGGATGGCCCGACAAACGGCTATAAGATGGGTGCAAGGTCTCGCACTGGCAGTTGCAACGGAGCTAAGGCAGGATAGAGTCTGAAAAGGAGAACGCTGAGCTTTAGATTTCAAACGGCCACGAGAATCGGTAAGCGTGGTACGCGGATAATGCACGGATGAGTAGAAAATGTACGCGTATCGTCTAATGGATGTTATTTTTCTTCTCACCTGTACTGTCCACTCTAGATTTGCAAAATAGACAATTGCTACATCTGCTGAGAAGCGAGACCCTGTTGCCGAGGGCTCGTCCACCGCATGAAAGAAGAAGAGCACAGGGGACACACGATCGAGGTGCCCGACCTAAAGAAGAAGTGGGGACTAGGAAGAGTCTTCCAGCATTGCGGAGGGTTCAAGGGGGAGTACAAGGACGAATGGACTGAAACCCTGAAATTGGTGTTCCTGGGTGGGACCAGAGAGGAGGCTGTAAGAAGAATGCACCATGTAAAGTCGTTTTACTAATGACTTGTAACTGACTCGTGAATGAACGATGTAGTGTTTCTTTTTTTATGAAATTGCGATGTAAAATAGAACGAGTTAGATTGTGAATCGCGTCTCTTGTAACGGACGTGACTTATCTCGATTGTTTGGCCGAAATAAAGGTTTTATATCGTGCAATTTGGCGACTCTGTGTTCTGCAAAACTATTGGTCTGCGGACAGTAAGATGCCCAAAGTCTAGGATAAGGGGGGCAAACTAGATATTACGCTTGTGGTAGTATGCAAGGATTCGTGCTACAGACAACACAAAAGCAAAGTCTGGCATGCCAGTGCGACGCTGAGCGTTTGAGAAGGAGGCGTATGTATGTGTAAAGTTATAAAAAATATTATGTATTACAAATACATATAATATTTATACATATAATGTATATATTATATATATCAATTAAATATATACATATATTAATTAAATATATATATGTGTGTTAAACACACGTACATATATATACACCCGATAGATAGATTGTTTGGCTTATCTCGAGAACGCTCTTTGCCAAGTATGCCGATCAAAAGATGAAGAGACTGAAGAGGGTTCTGTCTCTACATCTAGACCTTGATGGAGCACTGTGATCGGGCACTTTCTAACACTGCCACACGACTCGGAAGTTGCCATGCGGACCAAACCCGACAGCACCGACAAGGGTGATCCATTGATCGATTGACTGATCAATCTCTGCTCGATAGAAATACAATCGAATCGCATCGCTTAGTGTCTACGCGTGTCGCTGATCGTGCGCGTTGTCTTTCACGATCGGTTCGCCGATCTACTTCGAAACGGCAGATTGTCAAAGTTTTTGTCAGGGTCTTGAACTTGATAAGATAACACGCACGCATGCGCACACAGAGAACACATACAACAAATTCAGAACTCGACACCCAAGTGTCTTTATTCGTTTTCTTACTACGTCAGTTACACATTGGCATCCAGATTTCGACAGGAGATTTACATTTTCACTGATCTACTCTACAACTTAGCTCGATGCATGCCACACCCCATCGCCTTCGCGCATTTCGCGTAATCGCCCAGTCAGTCCGTTCATCTGCTCCAACAGATCCCTCGCACTCACAATTGCGCACCATCTGGATGGCTTCTCCCGTCCAGTGTCTCAAAGCGTCGAACCGGTCCATCCCCTTTATCATCTCTCTAAGCTCCTCGTAATGCTCTTTCAGCTCGGGCTTCAACGTGTACTCCCCGCTCACCCTCATGAATTCCATGGCAACAGATTTAAGCTTTTCATGGTTCCAATCGTCCGTGTCTCGGATAAGAGTCGACAATCCTCGACCTTTGCCAGAGGCCCGGTCCCATTCTTTCTTGATTCCATCACACGCCTCGTCCAACGCCGACGTCTCTTTGTCACAGGCCCAGGCCCAGAGAGTTTTGGACTTTTTCGGCTCGCCGGCCCGACTGGCATTCGCGTCTGGTGCCGTCAGTGTGTCCATGTCACTGGTGGGGCGCTTTCTGGTTCCAGGACCGACCTTCGCGTCTGGTGCCATCTGTACGTCTACATCGCTAGCAGGGCGCTCTCTGGCTTGCGGCAAGTCTGCCTTCGGTTCGGACGCCTCTGCGCTCTCCTCTGCTTTCCTTTCTACGATGGCACTCGTTTTTTCTGCTACTACTTTGTCCATGGTCTTCTCTGCGCGCAACTCGTTCTTCGAACTGAAAAAAACAGAGTACGGCAATCTCCTTATATCTCATTCCCCGGGCCCGAACACGCCCTACCGTGACGACAACGACGTCAGCAATGACGTGCCTCGAGCCAGGCGGGGCGGTGATGTGGAGCCGATGACGCGCTCCGATGTGGGCAGGCCGGTGGTGCGGACGGCGGAAAGGTATAAGAGGAGAAGGTCTCGAAGCGAACCATAAAGAGAACACGGATCGATAGCGAGACGGCCTTTCTGAACAAGAGAAGGAAGGTGGCAAAGGTTCTGCGATCGATGAAGGCCGACGCAGACGAGCAGTTGCGGGAAGACGAGAAGTACGGAGACTACGCGATTTGCGACTTCGAACGTGGCTTGAACAAAGCGCTCAAGAGACTGGAAAAGTTGAAACCAACTTTTGCAGGCAATACATTGCACCATCTCATTGCCATCGTCAGGCATTCTACAGTGGCAGTGAACAGGACAGTTCCACTCATAAAGAATTTCTGGGTCTTCTTTTCTTGAAGTGCTGTAGGCTTTCTCAATGAACAGGGCCATATCTTCTTCGAAGCTCTGGAGCAACTCTTGATGCATGATTTTTTTATCAAAACGTTTTTTCGCTGGATCTTGTCCCACGCACAGCAGTGTCATAAAGGCGATTGCAAATAAGCCGCAGTCTTTTCCACGTTCCTGTTGTTGCACATCGTCCACCAAAAAGGTGACATCTTTGGGAGGCCTCATTATTTGGCAAATGCTCTGTTCCACGTTTATGGGCTACCTGATCTTGTTATTTTTTTTTTGTCCACCCCGTGAAGGCTATCGTATATGGGGATGTCTAACATGACATTTTGCGCATTAGGCAAAGTTATCCAGTGATTCCCCTGCACATTTACAATTTGGACAAATCCGTCTAAAGAACGTGAATGGGGAAAACCATCTTTCTTAGCAAGGATAACATCTGCCAGACCGGCTAAATTCGGCGCAATCTTCCTCATCAGTTTCATTGCTGCATTGATGACTCTATCGTTTAACCAGAAGTCATTTGTGATGGGGTATTTGTCCCGATTCTTAAGACCCAACTCCTTGATCCGGTAACAATCAGCCAAAGTTAGCGGGTGCTGCAAAGTTGCATCAACGTCAATAGTGTCATTTTTAGTGCCAAAGACTGAGACCTGGGGTGATTTGGACTTCGTCTTTGCTGCAGTGGCTTGTTGGGTATCAGTGTGTTGATTTTCTACACCCGAGACTGATTCGTCAGATGATTCAGGCTCCACCTTCTTCGGAGTGGCTTGCTGGGTATCAGTGGGTTGATTTTCTGTACCCAAGACTGATTCCACAGAAGATTCAGGCACCATCATCTTCAGAATGGCTAGGTCAGACGACTCAGGCTTCATCTTCTTCGGAGTAGCGTGTTGAGCATCATCATCATCCATGTCACCTGCAATATTCCGCTTGTGATGCCCCTTCCCCTTCACAACTAGGACAGCACGACCGTTTTTATCTACTTTGATCTTGTGTTTAAAAGCAGCCCTAAGCCCGTCTTTTTGACGTTGGTTGATCCTTTCATTATGAATGTCAATATTTGAACGAGAAAGAAAAATGTGGTTTACTGGTTTCATCTGGTTTAAATATCTAGTGTCGTGATTGTATAGGAGATAGAGCTGTTCATCTTTCTGTGTGTCAAGGTTTCCTTTTAATTCCTTAACATTCCTTACTCGTCTCAACACCTCTTCATCTTTCTTTGCGTTTCTTTCATGCAATCGATCAAAGAGACATAGATGCTGATCGCTTCCAGTCACCGGATGTATCCTCGCAGTACTGCATTTGTCATCGCCATTTCTGTGGTTGTCGTTTAACCATGGCAGCGATACTTCAAGTCTTCCTTCGAGTGCCTCTTGCACATTCTCTTTAGTCGGTGCAGCAACCATTCCATTGTCTGGGTTAAACAGGGGTTAAACGCGAGGACTTTATGGTGTCTGTTCTGACCCCCTACACACAGCACTTCATCGTCCTCCACTGTTGCTTCTCTTCCCACTGCTGTCCATCTAGGAGTCGGGTCTTCTTCCATGTACCTATGTACTTCCAAGCGGATGTCTTGGAAAGTGGCAGCGGAGTGGTCCCTTGCCCAACGCTTGATGTCACGACGCATGGTGGGATCCCTCAGATTCTCTATGAATTGCTCTCTCAACAGTGTGTCCTTGTTGGGCACAGGTGCTCCGCCAAGGCGCTCCACCCGGGACAGCAGGACCATCAGGACATGGGCAAAATCCTGGACCGTCTCACGGTCCCCTTGTCTTCTGGCGAAGAACTTCCGTCTGGCCTGGGTCTCAGTAAGCTGTTCACTGAAATCCTCTCTCAAGATCGTGAAGACTCCAGAGGGAGAGGACCACTGTGACGTTGGCCTAAGCTTCACCTCTTCCTTGGCCACACCTTCCAGGTGGAAGATCAGAGTGTCCACTGCCTCGCCATCCGACTGGGCCCTCACAGCCCTCTGAGCATCCGAGATCCAATCTTCCAGCACTCTGTCGTCCCTGGTTCCCCCGTACTTCCCAAACCGCTTCTCTCGTGGTACGGACACCCGGATGTTTGGTGTGGTGCTTGCGGCACTTGTTCCGGACCCAGGAGTGGCAGGTGCTGTGGCCTCTGTTAGCTGCCCCAGCTGCATCTCCAGATCCTTCAGCCTTGTGGTCAGGGCTTCCAGTTGTTCCTCGGTATCCATCTTAGTACGTTCCCATTTATTTAGTCAACAAAAAGCACTAGAACTTTTACATTTGAATCCCACTTCTGACACCAAAAATGTAACAGGACGCGCAGACAGGCGGGCAGGAACGAGTAGGATTCAAGGATGTTCTTATGCAATTTATTGAAAGCCCAAACTCAATTCATCAACAAACTAATACAGAAATAAACAGAAAAATAAACGGGAATGACTAATACATTGAACCTATTGAATAAAACAAAAATACAAAATAACCTTAGACTAATGCTACAGCGCTTAGTGTAAAATAACTAATAGAACTACTATAGGGCATTGCTATTAAATAGAAAGTCACATTATAATACTAAGTATTAAACTTGAACAGAAATGAAACAAAAGCATCTTAAGTTAAGTCTAGGCAATCACAACTTATGACTAAATTAGAAGCAATACAGAAAAATGTAAACAAAAGAAATCTCTGTCACGCAAGGAAAATAGAACAGAAATGACGTAACAACACTTACTTATGCGAAACAATAAGAAGATTACTTGACGCGTGTTGCAAAAGTGACTCGCGTAACATGATAAAATATGTTCTGAAAACTACGCATAATTCTACAACAAAATGGTATTCAAAGGCGATAACATGATTAAGGCAGGATTCCTGAGTCAAAGGACGAAAGGTTAGAACAGTTTCAGGATGGTAAGATAAAACAAAAAGCATTATTTCGCGAACAGATAAAAGTGGCTTAAAGAATCGCTCGAGCATGACTCGCAAAGTCAAAACTACGCTCAAACTGATGGAACGAATACGTGAACTAAACTAATATAGAACGAAAATTAGAAGAGCAGTGTTCTAATACATAAATGATATGGCAAATAGACTAATTATGTAACAACTAATAAGGTGGAAAGGCTAAGCAATACAAGTAAACAAATAAGGTCGAAAGGCTAAGCAGTACATGTAACAAACCAATTAATCCTACCTCGCAAGAAGCAAGCCCGACCTTTATCTTTCACAGCTCTGTTCCTTCATTCTCTTCGGCTCACAAAACTCAACTGAACTACAGGGCTAAAACGCTCCTCGTTTTATACCGGATGAAACACAGTTTTAGCACATACAAAAATGTTTGAAGATTGATTTGCCAAACCATCTTAACAACTCCTTCCGTAGTAAAACACACGGAAAGGATTTCCTTAGCTTAACTCAGCTTAACTTCGTTATCTAAAGGGGATAAGCTTAATTTAGCAATTAAAATAATTTACCGAAAAGCAACCACAAAACTCTGGTTCCGCTAAATGCATTTTAGCACCTATGTGTGGGTCGAATACACCCAAGGCAACATACCTTTGCAATGCGTAATTTTGCCAAAACGAAAACCGGAACATTCCTGAACACAAAATTACAAAGCGAAGCAATGGAATCTTAAAATAATTAGCAATAATAAAAAAAAGTGAAATTACTTGTCTAGTGACCCTGTCACATTTAACTAAACCGTATGAAATTCCTCTTTTCGCTAAATGGCAAAACAGTCAAAAACCAACAAACAACAACACTAGCCGTATCAGTTCGATGCTAATAACGTTTCTGCAAGGAGTCAGTATTGACGTCAAATCAGGCTTTGATACCTAAAGACTCGCTCCAAAATTACTATAACACCATTCAGCTACCAAATAGATTCGAAAACGGAAATTTCATACGATAATGTCTTTATTCTAAGAGTATTCTCAAATGTGTTTTCGGCCTAAAATCGGGAGAAATATTCAGCCAGGAAAAAACAATATTTTCATGAAAAAGAGTTTTATTCTGATTATACTTCATTTTCCTACGAAAGATTTGCTTGCTTATTTTCAACTGTGAAGTTGAAGAATGGCTTATAAAATCAGTACGCGTGTTTGCACAGGTTGAGTAATCTTTAGTTGTTTTTGTTGACGTTTGAGTCCTTCCATACGGTAGTTTGAAAGAGTTTTATATGAGTCAACTGTGTCTGTCATGAGTTCACTTGTTTCGTTTATCTTACCGGCTAAATTTCTACTCAGCACTATATAATTGTAAAACCCGGAAAACAGTCATTCAGTACATAAACATGACCCATTGACCTTCCTTCCAAGTGTCAACACTCCGGTAGGTCCTCATGGACGTCATGCATATGATCTGTGATGTAATCACATCTTATCAGTACGAGTTTAAGTAAAACGTTTACCGAGAGGAATCGTGAACTTTCTTCGTTGAAAATAAAACTCATGTAGTCGAAGGAATAAATAGATGCATGAACAAACTCTGAAAACCAAAAAAACAACATGTGCCCAAAAGCACTCGTCTTGCAACTTGATTATCACAAGACATTGCCCTGTCCAAAGGTCTCTTCACAAGATAGCCACTATTCGAGGAAATTAAGGACCAATCTTCTCGGAATATACTGTCCGAATGAAGAAACTATTCACTGCTTCCTCTACGATGAGTGTTGGTGGAGCAGGACCGAACGAGGTAATATCTTTGTTGAACAATCTACTCGACAAAATGGAAACAAAATTTGGCAGATTTGACCAGCTAACAATCTGGTGTGATAACTCTCCTGGCCAATTTAAAGAATGCTTCTTGTTTTTTTACCTCAATTACCTGGTAAAAAAGGGACAGTTTTTTAGAATAGATCTCAAGTTTCTTTTAGAAGGACATTTGTACTCGATATGCGACAGGCGATTTGGCTGTATACAAAGGTTCTTCGACACAATAGAGAGGGTTGAGTTACCACAAGAATGGGCAATGTTACTGAAGAACAGTCCTTTAAAAAATATCGAGGTACATTGGGCAACTTTGAACATGATCAGGAACTATAAATCCTGGCTTAGGAGGCAATATATATCCAGGAGTGAGAATCTAGATAACGAGAAATTCGAGGTCAGAAGGTTAGCGTGGCTAAATTTTGGTTATGGAGAAGTTGCAGATTCAGAGGGGAAATTGGAACTTACACACCATCCTGAGACTGTGCTTATACGGTTTAATATTGACACTAAAGAAAAGCCAAGAATGGTTTCGTTTTACAAGAAAAAGCAAATGACGGATTTGAATTCCGATTTACTCGTACCTGTGAGACATGAACAGAGGCCTGTAAATAATCAAGTGAAAAAACATTGTTTAGACTTAGCGCGAAAATATTTATCTGAACGCGCACAAGCTTTTTATGCCTCATTAGCTTGCGAAGAAGACTCTGCAGATGATGAAGGCTAACAACTTTTATTATATTTTTTTACTGCTGGAGAAGTTCATTTTATTCTCCACAAATACACAATACTTTTTTATTAAGTTACTGGGGAAGGGTCTGGCTATTTGAATACAATGCCCACTCTTTATCATTGTAATCCCATAGTAACTCTGTTTCTGGGATGTCGTGTAGGGCTACAAAAAAAACCCTTGGAAATCTTGAGTTTTTGTTGGCAATGAAGGGCCTAACATTTGCATTATTCCTTGAGTGATTTAAAGTTGCACCCCACGGTAATTCGCTCCTGATATTGCCTCTATATGGATCAATCCTAAATAAAAATACAAAAGAGAGAATATTACACAGTGCTTCCAGGAACCAAAAAACATTTCATTATTTGAAGTAGGTTTCCACAACGTAGTACTAAAGCACTAAAGCACATGTACATCTATCAGTACCTAACAATCCTCCCTGAACAGATATCACATGAGTCCTTTTAAGTGCGCAGTAGTATCGCTTTATAAATTTATGTTTACGAGACTTGTAGCTCTTTTGGCGAACCCGTAGCAAAAAGGGAAGCAACGATGCAAATGACGAGTTAAACGTACCAAGCGGCAGCGTGTCCAAGGGTCACTTGTGCTTCATTAGTTAGTTGTCTATTTAGATGTAACCTACTGTATATCTTATTGTCTTTACTATAAAAAAGCACTCCTCTGTTTATCCTACGGAGTCGCCTCTGATTAAATTGACTATGCATTTATTTTCCAATTTGCCTCAGAATTTTCAATGTGGTATACATAGTAAATTATAAAAACATCTCAAAACACGCTTATGTACACTCTTATAATAGCACTCACGCAATCTGGTGACCTGCACTGTCGAAAACCATAAGGGTGTAAGCTTTCCCTTCGTCCCGATAGCTCTCCTCGCGCGCCTTGGCTTCCTCCATAGTAACCACTTCTCCTTCATATTCGCATATGATCTCACACTTTCTAATGTCAGAGGCGAAGGCACATTTTCCCGCCTTTCTGACCGGGTCACTCAGCACATCGTGAAGCTTGAGAAACAAACATAATGTTCAGCATTCCGGCGATGGGTTGAATTCCCAAAGAGAGAACATGAGATAAATATAATATGTATAACTGCCTATCTCAATTGGTGGAGCAGGTTTGGGGTTGAGGGACATATAATGCTGAATTCTTTCAGCCATTATACGCCCCCCAAATTCTACAGCTGGCTCTCTCTTAGGGCGTTGTAGGGCAATCCCAGTATACCCTCTGATGTTTCCTCCTTGCGTCGTTGATACTATTGGCCATAGCTTCTGCTGGCCATGAAGAAGAACCGCTTTCTTAAATTGCTGATAAACACAAAGTAAAAAAAGTTACAATGTTTATTAAATCCATTTTGAAATCCCTGGTGGTCCCTGTAATCTGATTGGCTCAAATTGGTGCAATTTATTCCCAAATTGCACCATTTTTTGCTCTAAATCACATCATTTTTCCAGCCAATGAGGAAGTTACACGTCAAACTTGCGGGCTGTCGCGGCGCTTTCGTGAGCGCTTGCGCTACACTGTAGAACTTTCCAGTAACCAAAAATAGCGTGCGCGTACAACTTAATATTTTGATGTAAAGGCGTTTCCGGTTCTGCTTTTTATTTAAAAGCCAGCTCAGTACTGCATCAATAAAATATTTGGATCGACCAAGTCCTGTATTTGCGCGTATGATTTCAGACCAAATTGCACTCCACTCAGTTCAATTACCATTAATTATTTTTAATAATGAAGTGAACGTGTAAGACAATTTATTAGCCTAAAATTCATGGCTGTAAATTAATGAAAAATGAATCAAGTTTTGTTGTTTTTGTTGTTTGTTGTAAACAACGTTCAAAATAGAGGAAATTATAAAACATCAGGTCAGCGTCTATAAATATGAAAACAATGAGCCCTGAACTGTGCCCATTTACACAGATTATTTTGGGTGATTTCCATTGCATTTTTGAAGTGCTTAATTTGCGTTATAGCTAACCATCTGCAATATCAGCTCGTTTTGTGCCCGATATCGCAGAGTGTTCAAATTAAGAGAGCATTATTATTAGAGCATGTACACTCAACTTATAAACAAGGAAAGGTTGTTATCGTAGTAAACTCGAGACTCTAGGCGATATCACGGTGAAATGATGATCAAATCGTATCGAAAATAGTTACAACTTTAGGCTCGACAAAAATAAGGCCACCATAAATCGCTTGTGTAAATGGGCTTTAAATGGGCCTAAAATTGAAGAGGTAATTGGTAATTAGTAATTCTTGAACTCTGCTTAGCTAAAACTGAGCTACTTTGCTGGTAGAACCATTAAGTTAAAAGATTTTAGAGCGATCAAGGACGTTCCAACCACTATTTTTCAAAGGTGATTTGACTTATGTTTTGATGTTAATATATTTTTCAATTGTACTATTGGAGTTCGAAATAAAAAGGATTGGTATGTTGCAGGTCAAAAAGAAGAAAAAAATCAGTTCCAAAGGGCGGAATGCTTGAAATAAACCAGCCGGTGCTTAATGGCTAAATTAACACCAGGGCAGACCCAAGAGAAACTGATGAGAGTTCGAAAAAAGGGGCTTCAAGTTTTTTTTTTCGGTTAGCCTACTTCAAATTAAGTTAAATTTGTAGGTCCAACGGCAGATATTCGGGATCCAAGAATTTTAATACTAACCCTGTAAAAACTTCCCTTTTTCATGAGATATTGGGTTTGCCCGCGCGCACTGTCCTCTTCTGTCCACAATGAAACAACTCTGCAATATTCCTTAAACATTTCTTCGGAAGTAACAAAACTTGTCTCCTCCGCCAAAGCAACACACTTAACAATGAACTCTTGCAAGAACGGACATTTTGCTGCCCGTTTGTGCTTGAGCATAACTCTTCTCACGTTGGGAAATTTGGGCGGCATCTTTGCAGCGCTCCTATAGCCGGGTGTGTGTGAGCTGACGATTAAAGCATTTAATTTATAGGTACGGAGATTTACCCATAAAAATCGCAATGTTAGCTGATCAGCCAATCAGTAACGGAAATCAGAAATTTCACTAGTGAAGACTGAAAAATCAGCCACTGAACCACAGCGATGAATTTTCTCTAGTGGTACTAGCAGTAAAGTTGCATACATTCCGTTGATCTATCGAAGAGTGTTTTTTAGCCCAGAAAACAATAATTATTATTTACAAAAGTAATAACAGATAAAACTGCTGGAAAGCTACTCGAGGAAAACGATTTAATGCTTTGGATGGTCGAAGGGCTTTTGTTTGGGATGAAGCACGCAATCTAGGCGAAAGTGCACGAAGTAATAAGATTGTACTTATTGATTGTCCGAGGCGTTTATTCAGGATAATAGTAACTAAACGGACCTACAAAACACTGGAAAAATTTACTTGCAAGTTTTTTTTTTATATATACATTTTCCTGTTCGGTTTTTACCATATATAAAGTAACATTTGAACTCATGCAAAAATAATTCAAAGGTGAAGGGTCAGGAGACATACCTAGGAAATCCCGTGAGAACGCTCTCTGCTATTGCCACCTTCTAAAAGCAACTCGATTGGATCATTTCTGATTTCGAAATTCTTGACTTTATTGCCCTTCTTCGATGGAATCACAGACGTTTTTAAGTCATTTTGTTTACTTTGAAATCTTGAAAATATCCAACTACCGATAAAATAAACAAATTACGTACACGTGACATGGGAATTGCAGCTGTTTCTAAAATGCTGTGAGCTTGCATATGGAAAGTCTCTATAAACATAAAGAGGAGAGCATTTTCTTATTCAAATTTTATAGTTAAAGCTCTAGACTTTGATTCCTGAAGACTGGAAGTATGTTTTGTGACAAGTTAAATCGCCTCTTATCAGTCGTTGACGGCAGGATAGCTAAATTAAATCTTCTCATGCAGGCTTCTTTGTCAGCTAATAAACGTGTCCACACACTTAGCCTAGTAAGTGCATAACAGCGAAGGTACTTTTATGACAGCAAAACACAGGCGCAGAGAAAATTTGTCTGCATTATTAGTATTCCAGGTTGTACAATATCGTTGCGATATCTTCAACCTCGCGGCAAAGGTACCGACAAGAGTGTTAGTCGAATGAGGCCCCGGGAATGAGAATTCTCTTCAATTGGCTCTGAAATTAAACCGTCAGAAAGATTGTATCTATATTTAACACATTTTTAAGGTCAGGGTAGGAAGTTGAATGCATCAGCCTCTCGTGATCTGGCTACAATAAATCAAAAGCAGGAACAAGAAGCCCATTTCAACATAATATTTATTAAATGGTCTGTTGGACTGACAGGTTACCCTGTTGAGCTTTTGTAGCGAGAATAGTTACATCGTATTTTAAAGAAGCGAATCTAGCCTCGCTTTCTCTTAAGTGAGACTGGCGTTGATTTCTCAGCCGACAAATTTCATCTTCGGACCTATGCCGTCCAGGTTTCTTCATCTGTTCCTTTAATTTACTGAAATTATTGTCGCACGTTTGACATGTATCTTGTCTGGCTTTTCTAAAACTAAGCACTTCCTTTAAGTCGCTGTTAAATATGTTCCTAAATGACGAAAAAGTTTAAACCGGACCCTTATTGTTTCGTCTTAAACTGGTTGTCTTTAAATCTGGGTTTTCCTTAAGGAACTCAGACCACATTTGACGCATGGACACTTTTGAATCAAAATACTTCTTAGCATTGGTCCGTGACTTCCGATAGTGTGATTCGCTAGCGTCATATGAGCAAATAAAGTTTATCACCATGTTTTTCACAAGCGGCAAACATTTTCTGGGCGTCGCTCTCTGGCCCCTCTGGTCGGGTTCTACAGAAGGATTATCCGAATGAATTTTTTTCAGCAACACTTGTATCTTGTTTGATGACATTCCATAGCATTTTCTAAATGCAGTCCGACATACCTTTCCCAGTGGTGGTATTGTATAAGTTACCCTCCGTTTTCCTCCTACGGTTACTCTTATTTCCATGAGCTTGGAAAAGAGGTAATTCTGTTCATTGTATGACTTTTGATAAACCGTGTTTCTTTGAGCTCGTATGATAATTCTTGTTTGGAATGCACCTCTCCTCAAAAGGCAACCACTGTGACAACAGGTCAAAAGCAGCTGATTTAAATCTCTGAAAGCAGCATTTTTTCGTCTCAATGTCGTTCGCCTATCCTTTGCCACATAAGTCTTCTGGAACTTGTGGCTGTTAACCGGTTTCCTCCTTCCTTTTTCGACTGAACTCGCGATTGGATCACCATGGACAAAATACTGCCATGGCCTTGTGGAATCGAATTTGTATACAAGTTTGTTTAGGTCTTTTCCATCCCCATGGAGAGCGCCTGTTCGAATCGAAGAATTGTTGGAAGTCGTCATATTGTGAATGCAGTTTTGGCAAGCTTTCCGAAACGTAAAAAGCCGGCGTTTTTATTCTATGGCCTGACGTGACGGGACGAACGTATGAGCACAATCCAGTTTGTTTACCTCTACACGTTGGCAGTCTGTCAAAAATTTCGAAATAGACCAGTCTGGAATCAGCCGTCAGAGAACACGCCCACAAATTTAACTCACGCAAACACGTTCCTTTTTTTCAACACAAATATTCTGGAAAATAGTTACTTTCTTCAATAGCAACAAATCCATGTTTTGAAATATAAATTTCCAATGAACTCGAAGGAAAATGTATATTAGTTAAACATTGTACAAGGCTTGAAGCCTCTGAGGTGAACCAGCAGCCTGCTGTGAATATTTTGACTATTTTGTTTCGCGTAATCACAACAGTTCATTCGCTTTCGCTTTGCGGGAGATAAATTTGAAATATACTACAAAGTGGTACACCACATTAATTATTAAATACTTCCCTCACACGGGAATTTAATAAGCATAACGTAAATTGGTCCTCAATGAAGAAGCAAAAATAAATGTGAGCAGTCCATCTTAGCGAGATCCAATATTTTGCAATACGCTGCCCACAAATCAATTACAGCAAATTGTGTTTTCAATTCTTTGCACAAAATGAAGAGTATCTTAAGCTATCTTAAGAGGACGACCGCTCTAAAAGCAAATCAGATAAATATAGATTGTTCGCTTAGCAAATCAGATAAATATAGACTGTTCACATCCTTTCTATTTACTATATTTCCACTGGCCAAACCAGAAGAAGAAATATATAGTACAGCTTTAAAAAAAAAGTTCTACGTTGTGTCGGTGTCTAATTTTATATTCTTCATTTTATATGTGAAGCCGATTAGATCACTATTGATCCGGCTGTAAACATTTTCTATTTACGCAGTCAAGTCGCTGACGTCCATTTTTCTCCTCGAATAAAAATACGTGAAAATAGAAAGCTGTGAACAGTCTAAGATAAATACAAAACTTTTATATATAGCTCTTTATACACCGGAATCCAAAGCGAATCATCGTTTTTGAGTATGGCTGGCCTGTGACTTTTCGCGGGAAAGACCGCGTGCACGTCAGTGGAGATTGTTGACTATGATGACATCTGACCATGAGCTTATGGCGGTCAAATCAAATCGCACTATGGAATAATATTTTTCGATGGTTTCACAAAGGTAACCACCTGAACGACGACCATAATTCTATTCTATAAAGCTACATGGAATAGAATGACTAGTCGTGGATTATATAAGCTCTCGCTTTTAAGCTCTGCTGAAATACTTCACCTGAACAGTAAGTTTGCTTGCAAGGAGTAAAAAATAAAGCTTATCTGAGAGTCATTCGCGGCTTTTGATTTGGCAAAGAAGTGAAAGCCTGGCGAAATTTTCTCTACTACTGACTGATATGAGCTCACATGCTGGAATATAATTTTCAGATAAATGTGCTAAATGGAAGGCGAACCGAAGTGGAAAAACCGCGAATCTCAAATACTGCCGAAGCCTGTCAAATGAGTCAGAGCTGTCTTCTATGGAATAGTTCTTTGACCAGGTTCTTTGTTCAGAAAACAGAGGATGCTCATCCTCAGATTGTAGCTGTTGCTGAGAATGGCAAACCTCAAATGGTGAGTTTGAACGTTCTGGATGTTGAATAAGAGTTGTTATTGTTGAAACCTACAACTATAATTCCTCAGGATTACATGAAAGTGGTCAGTAGGAATAATCATGAAGGGTAACCCGAAATATGGCACTTTTTTCATGGTTTTTCTGACTGACCACTTTCATGCAAGTCTCAGTCCTAGTGGCACGCAGCTCACGGACATTTTTCCGTAAATATTTTATTCCTAAGGGTACAGTTGAACCTTTATTTTCGAATATAGTTTCATGTACAGTGTATATTCCCTATCAAGCTAACGAAGTTCTGAAAAACGGCCTTCGTAGCTTTCCTCGGCATGATGCTCTTAGGGTGACATTAAATTATTATTTAAAGGGTAAAATAAGTTGTCACTACAGCTGATAATATTAGGGAGCTTTAGATTGGACTACAAGTACGAGATTGAGTATGAGTACGACTTTTCAATTCTAATTTTCAGGCTTCACATTATCACAACACATACCCATTTCATCGCTTGATCTACTCTCTCTACCTAAAACCAACATGAAGAACGAGGGCTCTGAAAATGTCACTGGTTGAAATTCGAAAGTCGTGCTCGTTTTCAATCTTGTACTTGTAGTTTAATCTAAAGCTCGCTAATAAGTGGGTTTCAAACCTTCGTTGGCTATAGCTAATAAGAATGAACAGAATCATATGTGTGTTCGTTCCCGTGAGTTTCCTATACTAGTTAGCAAAATATTGACCAAGCTTATTTTAGCCTCTATTTTCTACAAGTTTATGACCAGAAGAAATAGATATATGTATATCCTCTTAATTTAAACGACCCTTCTAATAATGTTTGTTTTTGTACTGAATGACCATATAAGTAATTGGGCAATTAAAAGCTAAGTTTAAGTTTAATTTCTTTAGGTAAAAGGTAACTCAAAAAAAAAATACTTACCTATAAATTTTTCTTTGGTGCTTTTTGTTTGCTAATAAAACTTGGACGTAAATTCCAGATCATGGACTTAATACAGTGTGCAAAAAAGATAATGAAATTAGTGATGTTGAAAATAAAAATTTCTCTGTTCCTTCTTTTCCCACATCTATTAGAAAACTGGCCAAAACTAAAACTTACAATATTTTAAATTTCTCCACCTCTTTCTGGCGAGGTTTATTTCATCTCTTTCCCAATTGTAAACAAATTATAGCCGCGACAAGCGCCGACAATGTAGAAAGTTCTTCTCTCCTTGGACCTGTTTCTTTTTTTTTAAATAGAATTTCATATTACATCTCGCAATGCGACGCAACAAAGTTACGTGTTTAACTGACTTCGTACATAGTGTAGGTCAGTGTAGGTACGATTACTATTCTAGTAGTGGCAACAGTATCAAAATGAAATAATTATAGCGATTGATGTTAGGCTTACATAATTTACACAGATAGCAGTGTTTAATTTGAACAGCCATTGCATAAAGGTTGCATTAAACGCGTTTTCGTCATGTTTGAATTTTTTTTTAAAACAGCGTTTAAACGTTATTCAAACGGCGTTTAAACGTTATTGAAAAGCGTTTAAACGGTGTTTAAACTCGTTTTCGTTGAAAACGCTAAAAGACGCGTTTTCGTTTTTTTTCACCTTAAGCCCCCTTTTCACAAATCGGGTCACATTTATGCTGCTAAAAAAACGAGATTCAATGTAGTTCCCACAAGTCGATTAACTGCGCATCGATGTCTACGATGTCGCTAGAAGTTAATATGATGAATTCGGGGTCAAGCACTTGAAGTTCTCCATGTCAATGTTTTTCCCACTTTACATGTAGCTATAATTGTCACTCTTCGATCGATGGCAGAGATTGATAAAAATGAACTGCACTTTTAGATAGGTACTTCTGTGCCATTTGGACACATCCGTGTTTAACATCACCTTTTACAGGATAGAGATATTCAGGCCTTAGTTGAGCGCCTTGTTTTCTCTTTATAAAGGAAACTTTTCTTGGTGGCTGTTTGACATTCATCTCAGATCCCATGAACACACTTTCAGGATGATGAACGAGTTGAATTTGACCATCATCGTTAATTCCGCTTTTTCCATATCCAAAATTGAGCCAAGTGGTGTCTTTACCTTCAAATTTTTCCTTGTCTAAGTCTTCATTTCGGCTGACATACTGTATCTGGAGAAATGATTTATAGTCTTTAATCATATCTAGTGTGACCCAGTGAACCAAGAGATTTGACAGGTTGCTCTCTTGAAAAATGTTTGCCCATGTCCTTGGGACATCAGCAACTTCTTCGTTTTGGAAGAGCCTTTGCATAGGTCCAAATCGTCTATCACAAACAGAGTAGGTATGACCCTCAGGCAAGAATTTTAAATCAGCTCTTAAGAATTGCTTATTTCTAATTAAGTGATCAAGGTAGAAAAACAAGTAGCATTCTTTGAACTGTCTAGGTGCATTGTCACACCATATAATAATGTGGTCATGCTTTCCCAGTTCATCTTCGAGAACATTTAGTAAGTAATCCAAGAGCGATATTATCTCATTTGGTCCAGTGGTACCGACGGTTTCATCGTAGAGGAAACAATGAATACTTTCGTTGTCTGCACAGTAAATACCCATCTGATGTGTTTTAAGTTTCAGTTTGTAATATGAATCTTGCACACTGACTTTAGGTGTTTTGAGTGATTTGTCAAAATTCATCTGTAAGGTCAACATCTTTGGGAATATCTCTGCTTGTGCTTCCATATGACCATACCTATTAATATAATACTACACAGAGCATTGTATAATTTCTGTTCAAATCTTCTATTTCGAGGCTGTGTTTCTGTATTCTTTGGTTTAACATGACTTAAAAAGTAACGTTAAGAATGTAAACTTCTTTGTAGCAGATATAAGACAATTTGAGAAATAATTAAGGATTAATTAATTGTGCGCGTCAGAACAGATTGGTTTCGGACATTCCTTGCACCCAGGAGTGGAAATAAGACTTTAGATCTGTTCAGAAATACAACTAAGCCCTATTGTTTCGAGAAAAAAGTTTGATTTCCGTTTAAGAATACGTAACCGTAAAAACAAGCTTCTACCTGCAAAAAGAAATAAACTGTTGTCTTTTCATTACAGAAGGTTGCTAAAATGAAGCCACGTTGTGATTAGAGAGTGCGTAACGGCCAAGCAAGAAAAATGAGAACAATGAAATGGTAGCTTCTCTTGACGGAAAGTAATAGTCTGTTTGACGTGAAGAAATAAACACTATCGACTCCTCTCCGTTTTTGGCGCTCTTAGATATTCAGCCTTTGACGGCCAATTATAATAACAGTTATTACTATTTTCGCTGAAAAAATTTAGCTTGAAAACTCACTTTGAGACAATTGAACCGAAACCGTTAAGAAATGTACAACATTTACGGATGGAAACTAACTAATCAGTAAATTGCAAAGTTCCTGATGGGTTAGCAATACTTCGCACTTTGTTGGATTTTCAAATTTGTTAAGAACTGTTCATGTTGTCCAATGTTATTGGTTTATTTGAGGATAAAAAGCGCTATCCTTTATTCTTACATATTAACTCTTTGCTTTTTCAAGTGGTCTGGTTCAAGTAGTCACACTGTAAATATATTGTAGTTTTCTTCTTTGTGTTCGTGCAACACTATTGGCCTAATTTTTTGCTTTGTTTTTGCAAAATCACTCAGATATATATATAATGTATATATATATGAAGTCTGTGTTTCAATTTTTCCGTAGTATAGTGCTTGATACATTAAAGTAGAGCGTAATATATACGTTGAAAATAGGAAAAAACTACACTTTCATCCCGACAAGCCTGTTTCGTGATCTCTCACTCTTCAGGGGATTTGAATGATAAGAATATTCATAACCATCGTTTATATACGTAATTGTTGTTCCGGAACATTTGAGATATTTAAATGTTTAGTTGTTCCGTAGCAACGCTTTGTTTCTGTGGTGGCAAGAAGAGACGAGTTCGTTACGTTTGTTAAGTGACCACAGATCGGGTCGACAGATGATTAAAAATTTCTCTTTAAGACAGAGAGTACATCTTTTTCTTGAGCTGTTGTAGGATGAGCTAGATGAAATGATACGCCGCGAAATAGTGGTTAATGTTGGGTCCAGATATGTTTGCTGAGTTCGGTAGAGTTCCTGTGTTTTGCGTGGCGGAATGATGCAGCGTGGTTTCTGTATCTTGTCTTGAAGTCGTTTTCTGTAAGTCCGTTGTATGTTTCAGAAGTGTTATTGTCGTTAAGTTTGACGGTTGCTTGGAAGATTACTGATGATTGGAGGCAGTTTCCGTTAAGTGGGCATTTCTTCTTTTGTCCCATAAGGGTTCAGAATGTGTGTTCTTTTGCCAATGGTATAATTCATAATGTCACAACATATCATTAAAGAAGGGTAATTGATTTACTCTGACTGATTCATTAGTGTTTAGCTGTACAAAGTCAGTCGTGTATCCTATTAAGGATTGTGACAACGATGGTACTAAAATTGATAAATGTCCATTTGGACACAATCACGTTTAACATCACCTTTTACAGGATAGAGATATTCAGGCCTTAGTTGAGCGCCTTGTTTTTTCTTTATAAAGGAAACTTTTCATGGTGGCTGTTTGACATTCATCTCAGATCTCATGAACACACTTTCAGGATGATGAACGAGTTGAATTTGACCATCATCGTTAATCCTGCTTTCTCCATATCCCCAGCGTTACCAACGGCATTGGTAACGCCACCTGACAAATAGGGTCATCTGACATATAGGGTCAGTTTATAATTACCTCTACACGGTTAATATCAGTGTTGCATTAATAAAAAAGGTTATTATGACAGCGTTTCAGTTCTACCGACTGTTAAAGGAAGAAAAAGACTAAATTGCTGTACGTGGTTCGCTCAGGTTCCAAGAACAGAGGTTTTCACGAAAACTAGATTCCATGTCCTTCGTCTTACTTACACGTATTTTCATGTAGAGAGGTAAGACTGAAGGTAATAATCATCCACTTTTACGACAAAGAGCATATATTTAAAGGTTAATTTGTGTTTTTATCTTTATAATTTCGATAATCGTTTTTTATTCAGGAAAGAGACAATGGACTTTAGAGAGGCCGATTACATCAATAGATCGTTTTCACTGTCACGCAATAAAATAAATAAATCGAAAACCATTCAGTGGATAAAGTCAAGAAATTGTGATCTTATTGGGATCATTAAAGTTGCTACTTTAAGACGCCTTAAAGTGACCGCTTTTAAGACACATTAAAGTTGCCACTTTTAAGACACATTAAAGTTGCCACTTTAAGACACTTTAAAATTGCCGCTTTTAAGACACGTTAAAGTGGCCACTTTTAAGACACGTTAAAGTTGCCACTTTTAAAGTGCCACTAAGATCAAATTTTCGAACTTTAATAAAGTTGCATTTTTCGAATCCTCGTATAGTGCTTACTCGATCAGAGAAGGGTAAGTCTGTTTTTTTTTAGCATATTTCTCGATGTTTCGCTGTCCGCCAGTAATGAAGTCTGTTCCAACCGCGCAGCAAGGGGCTTGGAAGCTAGTTAGCGGAAATGACGTCAGATTCTCAACTCGAAAACCCCACATGGCTAATTTTCATAGTGGAAAACTGAAAACTTGGTAGTTATTGTTATTCGTTCGAAAGGCTGAAGAAAATGCCAGGTCGCCGATGTGTCGTCCAAGGATGCAACAATACTCCCAAACTTGAAGGAGGAATTTCAGTGCACATTAGCCCTAAAAACAAGAGTGCGCGCGACAAATGGGCAAGATTCGTGAGAACCCATCGAGCAAATTTCAATCCCCAAGGACGATTCATGGTTTGCTCTGAACATTTCGCAGAAGAGTGCTTTGAAAGGATCCTACACGTCGAAGGTTCTCAACTGACACTTCGTCCTTGGTCCGTTCCATCTATTTGGATGAATAAAAACTCCCAAGAACCCTCTACCTCAAGATCTGTGCGAACACGTCAGAAGGTAAGCACATGCAGGCTTCTTGTACATATTCCATCACTTTCCAGTCAGTTTATTTCTGATTTTCAAATTCAACCTTGTCAGTTATTTTGAAAGTTGAGATAACTCTGAATTTCAAATTATAAAATCTATGAACATTAGAAAAGGGCAATGATCGTCAGTGTCTTGTGTCTCATTCATTACCGGTGGCAATGTTACCTCCCTAGCTTGCAGCATATCTGTATCTAAATATGGAATGAATTTAAAAAAAAATAAATTTTCAAGGCCATTAAATTTATTATTCGTTTTATTTATTATTCGCTATAAAAGCTCAGAATATTTGAATTAAATAAAATCAATGAGCTAAAAAATGCTTATTTTTTTCCTATACTATATACCTCTATTGCCAGTGTCTTGTGCCTCATTCATTACCGATGGCCCTGTTACCTCCATATCTGTACCTAAATATGAAATGAATTTTAAAAAAATTCAACCTTCAAGGCCATTAGATTTATTATTCGCTATTATAAAAGCTCAGAATATCTGAATTAAATAACCTTCCTAGCTGGTAGCATAAATATGAAATGAAGAAAAAAATTCTGATGCGTGTGGACAAGCATTAGCCTATATAACTTCGAGACTGCATGAATTAAAATTACCTGGTGCGCTGAATGGCTGGTCAGCGACTGTAGAATCTGGAAAGAATAGTTAGTAAGACTTTTCAATTGGGGATTAATTATACGGGTGTCAAGTTTCAATGGTCCCTAATTAAAAAGGTACTGTGGAGAATTCAGGCAGAACATTCAATGGCCATTTAAACGTACCCGCGCTGTCACATTCCGAAGAGCTCACTTGAGTTTTAATTTTGCCAATGGCGTCTCCAACTTTTCCAATAAGATCCTGGGCATCGTCTGAAAATGTTGGCGCTATAGACTCAACTTGTCTCCAAAGAGCAAGAAATTCTTGGATCAGAATCTTTGGCAATCGAACGTACACGTCCATTGTCAAAGGAAACTTTCTACAAGTCAGTCTTTGAAATAAAGTCGTTGGTTTCTTACACACGTCTCAGCCAATAGAATCACAGCAAAGTGTTCCTTTCAATTTTTTTTTAACCAATCACGGAAAGAATTTTGAAACGGCCTTCTGCGTGCGTGAAGTCCCAATCATGATTACAAATCAATCAACTAGCGAACAAATCTAGGTTAGAAATAAATATCTCCAAGCAGTTCCTGCATAGGAGTGCGAATACAAAACCTTTTTTTTTCATTTTTAAGGATGAAACAATACTTAAGTTTAAGTTACAACCGTGAAGCTGTATACAATTAAATTTAATTCTTAATATGTGCTGACTAATCACAAGATCCTTCACGACACGCGAAAAACCGCAGAAACCACAGATGACGCTTGCGGTATACTTTTCTCACGCCTAATTGGCATTTTCCAAGAATATTTCTGGGTGTTCACGGTTTTCTGACTTTCACAGTAGTTACTTTCACAAAGAAATGTTAGCATAATTGCGATATCATTTAACAAATAAAAGAAGCCTAATCCGTGTATTACACTTTGATAAAACAGGACTGGCATTTGAGAACACAAGGAAGTATTCTCACATGTCCGGAGGGGAACAAATGTAGGTCAAAAATAAATATTTGCAAGTGGTTTCATAGGAATACGGATACCGTAAATCCTCTATTAATGATGAAGAAATGTTGCAACAGGAACTATGTAGTCTTCAAAGAGAAATTGGTCTCGATCAGTCGGGGGAAAATGTGTCTAAACTTTACAATGTAAAATTTAAATTGAATCATTTATCGTTGCTTAAAACGAAGGGAGCTATGATACGAAGTAAGGCTCGCTGGTGCGAGCAAAGTGAACGCAATTCTAAATACTTCTACCACCTAGAGAGACGAAATCAAAGTACTAAGTACATATCTGAACTGAAACTCTCGGATAAACTATAACAGCTATAACTAAGCCTTAAAAAATTTTAAATGAAGAGTATCGTTTCTACAAAGGGCTCTATAGTCTACTGGTGCGTGCCTAGATGTCCAGCTTTTTGACAACTTTTTTAACAACCCAGCTTTGCCTGAAATATCCGCGGATCATTATTATTATTATTGGAGCTAGTTGAGAGTCCGAATTATGCTTTCGAATGCGGAGAATTAACTATTTCTCAAAGAAAAGGAATCATCACTCTCATTCTAAAGGAGAATAAAGATAAAACTTTACTGGATAATTGGAGACCAATCTCGCTTTTGAATACTGACTATAAAATTGCTACTAGAGCAATAGCCTTGAGAATATCTAAAATAATACCGAGCATTATTCATAGTGACCAAACGGGGTGTGTTAAAAAGCGTTTTATTGGGCAGAACATTCGCTTGATTTCGGATATTATTGAACGTTGTCAAGACTCGAAGATTCCTGGCATCGCGTTATTTCTTGATTTTAAGAAAGCTTTTGACAGCATCGAATGGTCGTTTTTATTCAAGGCTCAAGAAACGTTTAGGTTTAGACATATGTTAGTAAAATGGATCAAAACTTTTTACGCGCAGATCCACAAAGTTGTGTTACTAACAATGGTTTCCCCACTCATCTAGAACGTGGAGTTAGACAGAAATTCCCCCTTTCTGTAATCCTTCTTGCCGTTGGTGTGGAGCTCCTAGCAAGCGCTATTAGAAGCGACAAATCAATAAAAAGTCTATCGCTCGACTCAAAAGAAGTAAACTATCGTCATCGGCTAGTAATCTATTTGAAAAGCTTGATTTGTTTAGACTATGTTCAGGGCTCGAGCTCAATAGGTCCAAAACAGAGGCACTATGGATAGGTTCAAACAAGAACAGAACCGATACTCCCTTTGGTATTCGTTGGTCCAAGGATTATGTCAATGCACTAGGCATATACTTTACAACAGACCAGAATACTTCTTATAGTAAAAGCTTAGAATCAAGATTGCTTTCCTTAGAAAAATGTCTTAACGTGTGGTCTTCCAGGGACTTGACTCTATACGGGAAAATCAACATTGTAAAATTATTAGCACTCTCTAAATTGACCTTTATCGCGTCCGTTCTTCCAATTCCCGACGATTTTATAAAAAGTGTTAATAAACAGATTGTGTACTTTATTTGGAGTCAGAACAACCCAGAGATTACAAAGACAGCAATGATTGGTGAAAAAAGGAGGGGGGAGGTTTAGGAATGCCTGATTTTGATATAATTAACAAATCGTTTAAAGCAGCTTGGGCTAAAAGACTATCCGTTTCTGATTGTGCTATGTGGAAATCACTGCCACTGGAGTTCCTTGGAGACGTTGGAGGGGAATTAATTTTCTATTGCAATTTCTCACTAAAAACTCCTCCGCATCTTTCTGGCTTACCGCCATTTTACAAAGACGTGCTTAATGCACGGCAGAGGATTGCGGGTAATACTCCAGGGAGCAAAAATGAGATGGAAAACGAGATTATTTGGAATAATAAATTTGTTACAATAGCAGGAAATGAAGCATACCACTGCAAAAATAAGATTATTGATCTACAAAACACTTCACGCAAGATGCTTAGAAACTCTTTGAGAAGCCCACCTCAGTGACACTGAAGCTTGAAAAAACAGGTTTTACTGCGGATGAAATTTCGCATATTTACGAGCTTCCTTTCAAACTAACTCTTGATGTCAGATTATCAGTTTTTCAATTTAAGATTAACCACAATATTCTGTACACAAAAAGTAGGCTCTTTAGGGATAAGATAACAGAGAATGACAAATGTTACCTTTGCAGTGGAAGTCAAACATTGGTGCATCTCTTTATAGCGTGATATTCTATATGCTTTTCATCCCGGAAAACAGTCTTTTATAGGCATCAACTACTGTCTGCTCGCAGCCAGAAATTACATTTATATTTCGGCAAAAAATGAAGACCAGTTCTGTTTTAATTCCTACCTCACTTGTTTAAAAAACAAGCTCGAGACAGAGAAAAAGAAGATTCGAGGCCTTGTTACTCTCTAGAGCACTCTTTCTTTTTTGCCGTTGTTATTGTTTCGATGACCGCAATTCGTGGCTTTTGTATAATGTAGTGTTAGTATCATAAGTAACGAAGGCATGGTCGTTTGCTTTAGTTTAGTTTTTTTAAGTAATGTTGTAAGTAGAGGCTGTATTACCTGTCTTGTTATTACAAGTTTGAAATAAATTTTTAAAAAATCCCCCCTCTTCAAATGAGCACCCCTCTCTAATAAGCCTCTCTTTTTTCAGTCAGAGGAGGAAAGTTAATAAGCCCCCCTCTCTATAAAGCCTCCCCTCACCTTTCCCCCCTATGTATTCACCAAAAAGGTTAACGATTAACGTGGACGGATCAGCTATGGTTTATTCAAGCTGTTTTTGGTCTTAGGCGGCATGACCTCCAATTTCATTTGCTTAACTTTCTCAACTTTGCACTCTAGTTCTCTGTGTTTACAAGTGAATTAAATACTTTTGACAGCGACTTTTATTGTACAACACGCAAGTCTACAGTGTCTGATACCACAGTATTTTTGCTACAGGTGATACTTTTCGCTAAATTAAATAATCCCCCTGCCCCCTCAAAAGTGGTTTAGAAAAAAAAGCCCCCGGGGGCTTAATGGAGGATTTACGGTAAAAAGCCCGTTTCCTTTTTTGGATGGAACAATACGTAAGTTTGAGTTATAACTTTGAAAGTGTTGACACTGTTTAAATTCTTATTATGTACTGACCAATCACAAAATTCACGACACGTGAATAAACCTCAGAAACAAAGGCTGCCTCAGTGTGGTTTGCTTTTCTCACGCCTAACTGGCATTTTTCAAGAAAATTTCTGGGTATTTTTCATAGTAGTTCCTTTCACAAAGAAATGTTAGCTTAACTGCGACATTATTTAACAAATAAAGAAGCCTGAGCCGTGCAATTTACACTTCGTTAAAACACGAGGGGAATATAGAAAACACGAGCCGCAGGCGAGTATTTTCTAAATTCCTCGAGTATTTTCAAGTGTCCGGAGTGTTTTATGAAAGTGTAGTACACAGCTTAAGTTTCATAATTTGCTTTATGATATAGAGTGGCGAGAAACAATAAGACACGCTTTTCTATGTTTTATGATAAGAGCTTTTGACCAATCAGAGCGCGCTCAGGGTCTTATCTATAATATACAAGTAAATCAAAATATAATAACAAACACTGTAAAAAAATAACTTGGCAAGTCATTTTTCCAGTGTTTGGTGTTATATTTGTTTGTTTCTGGAGTCAAGATCAAGAAGAAGGATGTTTTTGATACATAAAAGTAAATAAGATAAAGCAAGAAAGTGAGTATTTCAGTATTGCAAGGACCCGTCCACATTGCTCCGGAGAAATTTTAAAATTTTAACGGTTATCCGTTGAGACTAAAAAAGGAAAGGCCATTTTGAGACTTTGTTACTGTCTCCTTTATGAAACAAGGGGTAGGTATTGTTACCCAGATCCACGCTAATCCTAGTGGTTGAATTAAAAAAAAGCGAACTGGGTTCAACAACACGAAAACTCCAATCAATACAAGCGCAATTGAATTCAACCAAAACTATTTATTTGCGATCAACAATAATCTAGCAGTCTAATCATTCTTCACTAGTCATGATCTGTCTTATAAACGTCACATGTTTGACTTGCTAGCTTCCCCGTAAAACTCTTGAAATGCATTTTCTGGGAATTGAGCTATATAGGCAACTCTTTTCTTTATGTGATCTGTTCTGTATGACCAAAACTCGACAGAACAGTAACCTGACTGGCTAAATAAACTTCAAAGATATCCTGTGAAATCACAAAAAATTTTAAATCACTGCACTTAACAAACACTCTGTAATATTGGCCAATCTAAACACAACAGGAACCGAATAAAACTAAATACAAGGAAGACCTTGACCACGCTTCCCTGCTCTTACTGGGAGATTTAACTGATAACGAAAATTTTAAATTACTGCACTTAACCGTGTGCCAATCTAAACGCAACTGGAAAACACACTATATATACAAGGCTGACTGGAATAACGCTTATACTCTTACTCGGAGATTGCAAACTAAAATCTTGGTCTTATTCTTTGACCAACACAATCAAAACGATATACTGTAGCGACTCCAAACCTGGCCCCGAAGCGAGTCCCTAATAGATCAAGCACTAGGCAATGATTTAACACTCCCCATAGGAACACAACATCTACTGAAGTGGAAGTTTGGAATTTTCATAACACTAATGAAAAAGTATATTTATGATTGCAAAATGATGGAAAAATTCCCACTTAGCAATCAATTCAAACAAAAATTAAATAATCAATGGAAAATCGAAAATAGCGGAAATTGAATAACTAGATCCTGATAACCAGCATCCAGCACTGCGTCACCCTATTAACAAATTTTATTTTAAAGCAAATAGAAACCTGTGTTAAATTTATTTAAGTGAATAATAGTAATAATAATAGTATAATTGTATAACAATAGTAATTATAGTAATAATAATAGTAATAATTATTGTCTTGTAATTAGTGTACTTATATTATTTTCTATAATGTCTGTCAAGTTTTTTTTTGTAGTGTACTGTAGTGTAAATTAAGCTGTAAATGTTGTAATTGTTTGAGCAAATAAAAAAAGTAAAAAAAAAAGCACTAGGCAAAATGCGTCATCAGGCACGTTTCTGGATAAAATGGCTTGGGAAAAAGATGCTGTTTTGGAAATGCTTTGCCCGACTCAAAGGCAAGGGTTTCTCCCATTATCCAAATCGTTTTTCAGCGTATAACTTACAATATATTGTAGCTCGAATCTCAAATGCAACATAATTGTCCCATTTTTGTTTGCCTAATACAACTGTTCTTAATGACTTTAAAGCCTTGAAAGACAGCTAATGATATTTTGACTTGTACGAACGGAGAATCTTAGAGTTCCAATAGATAACTGCAGAGGTTTTCCATCTGAACCCAACAACATAGCAATACCTTCTATGGTCTACAAACATTTTTAAACTCTGAAAGGCTGACAATTTGGTTGCACTTGGCATTCCAGAAAGATTAAGAGGCCGTCTACTATTAGATATAAACGTTGCCAAAAAGCTGGATTTAAGTGAGGCGTTTCAGTGTCATGTTCGAGCTAGTTAGTTTTTGTCATAGAACACAGCTGTTTCTTTGGTGTTCGAAGCTCATAAGTTCCATCCAGGCGATGGTAAACGACATCTACGGGGTAGATCAGAGAACTCGTCGTCTCTTCCCACACACTTGTCCCTGGTTGGAATTCGTAGTAGGTTGGACGCGTTTCGACTTCTTTGAACCAAGCCAGTCGAGCAGAATTCCCGTACGCTGTGTATTTAAGAACCTTGGCTAAGAACACGGTGGGATTTTTCTGACTTGCGTCCAATGGCACAAGAGCGCCCATTTCCCCCGGCGAGGGCAAATCCTCTGTTTCCCGATCACTGCCATCTGTTTCGGGGGAGTATGGAGGTTCGTCCAAGACAAAGTTGACAGCGGACCTATTCAGGTAGCTTAATGCTTGTGATCTTCGTTCGGGCTCCGTGCGGCAATCGTAAACGTTTATCTGCGTTCTCAAACTGTGCTTGCAAACACGCGTCAGGGATTCGGCCAGCCTAACATCGGAACTTTCTGGAGAAGAACGGAAGTGTTCTACGAGAGCGTGCCTCATCTCGTTTATGGCGCAAGAAAAACCCAGGTGTTCTCGGAAAATATGCGACAAGTAGCGCGAGAAAGAAGCAGATGACTTGAATTGAGTGCCGCGCGTGTTAACAAAGAAGAAATCATGTTTGTCTTTAGAAAGGAGACGCGGTCTGGAGACGCCCTTGTACTCTTTGAGGTGAAAGGTGACAAACTGATACTCGGAAGTGTCAAATCTAACAAAGTTTGGACCGTATGTTGACGCGGTTTTATAACCGCCCTCTATTAGCCAGACAGGTCCCTCACTCGAAAAGATTATTGCATTGTCTCCCTCTGGAAAGCTCCTGGCCAATTTCTGAATTTCTGGCTCGTCTAGCTCTTTTGGTGACAGGGGTAGGGTCCTGAGTTCTTTGCCTCGGCCAGGATTTACAGCGAAAAGGAGCAGCATCGTAAAATTCATATGTAACCTCGCTCTAACCACTCCAGAGGCTTCTTCGTACCTACAGTGGAGACTTCGAACGACTTCCTGAAACTGCGGCCATAGCAGTTTAACAGATGACGCGCTCTTCGTAAAACGCTGTGCCTTTTCTAGTTGATTCCGCAGTGAGCGAAGGTGAGCGATGCTTTCCACTTGCTCAAAGTTTCCTCGACTCTGCTCTACATGAATAAACTTTGCTGTTATTATCAAACTGTGAAGATACCGAGAGGCCGTAGTGTTCTGAACGCGCCGGTGTTCCTTGAGGTAATTCACGAATCCCTCTACTAAGGTCATGTCATCAACGAGAGACAAGGTGGGTTTTCACTTGAAGTTGGTCTCGCAGTGAGCCAGAAATGTTACTAGTCTCTCCACGTGTTTCTGCCAAGTGCTTTCTGTCATCCTCGGTGAGGGCCTTCTGTGATTGAACTCGGTACAATAGAACGCTTTCATCTCAGGAATCGAAGTTATGACATCTTGGAATGCAGAAATATTGAGCTCTCGTTTCTTTAACATCAGAATGACATCATCTCGCTGAAGGCCGTCCACGCCATTCGATTCGTCAGAACTGTCCAAGCTGGAGGTGTCTTGCTCCGTTGATTGTAGGTCAGCGTTGATACACTCATCTGCGCTGAAGCTGTCCTCTGTGGGCATGGCCTCGGACCTCTTGGCGGAAGTCTCACCAGTTTGCAAGATATGATCAATGGAGAAATTGGAAGGTTTTGCTACTGGACTACCTTGATCAATGCCACTTTCGTAGGATAGAACTGATGATTTGGAACTAGTTTTTTGACTGAGACGCCTCTCGACTTTGGAAAAAGCACTATGGCCGAAGCCAATGCACTTTCTACTTAGCTGCCTTTCATTTTGTACGCGCGACTCGTGATAAGCTTGCAGAATGTTCACGTCTTGTTTAGATATAAGTGAAATTACCCTAAAATTAGCTAACTGAGGTCTTGCTCTTTTAACATTGTCCTGAATGTCTCCGCTGCACTGGACAAGATTCAATCCTAAGTTTCGCATGCGGGACTTAATCGTTTCTCTTGGAACGCCAGAAAACTTTTTCTCGCATACTTCCATAAAAGCGTGATATGTCTGTCCTTTGTCGTCGAAAACTGGGAAAAGGGAGTCGTTATCTTCTTTATCACCACCAGTAAGAGAGGAACTTCTGTCTATCTGATAATAACCAGGGAAAAAAAAAGAAATTAGCCATAGCACTTGTAGTAATAGCTGCACTATTTTTTTTTACGCTAAAGAGTGAAGAACAGCCTGTTTCATTTTACATCATCTTGTCAAGCAGGTTAAAAATAATCTACAACTCTTAACACGGATGTGGATAGATTTATATATTGAACACTAAAGCCTTTCAAATGAGCTTCACTAGCGAAAGATCAGCCTTGTCTTTGTCTTTTTGACGTGGTTTAATTCCGAAACAGGAAATGATCTTCCATGCGCGATCTTCCATCTCCCGATCATATGAAATCTTACATATTATCACTTGAATTTCGAGACAATGTGAACAAACTACTCACCGAGTCTTCCGGCAGCAAAGAGGTCGATGGAGTCCGTCTTGAGGTTTGAATATCTTCCTGCGAAATCCGCCCTTTACTCTGACAGAAAGAGAAAGAACGGAAATAAAAATCGCTATATTCACCACTAAAACAATAATTATCAGATGCTAGTTAAATTGCTGCACTCAATGAAATCTTTTTACAAAATTTTGAAAATAATGGCTTTCCGCCAAACGGTGAGAATTTTACATTCAAAAACCCACATCAATTCCATAGCAGACCCATACTGAATAAACATGTATTTTTGCAAACAATTTCTTGGAATAAATAAACAATGTACAAAATGTTGAAACCAGAAAAGAACTTGTTAGACTGCCTAATATATAATTGGCCATTGAGACTTCCATAACAAAATTTATGGATTCATCTTCAAAGTTGCCACAAAACAATATTTGTGAACAACGTCTACAACTCTCGAAGGAGTTGGCTGATAAAAACCAGACAAGTGTAAGCAGTCCATCAGCGAAAATTAGAAAAGATACGAAAAAATTCTGGTTTCCTCGATGTGATAAGCAATCCCCATCACAGAATCGCCATGAATAAATTTCGATTAGGAGGTCATTGAAAATCATTGCGTATTGAAACAGGTAGCACAATACCAAAGAGGTTGAAAATAAACACACTTTTTTATGCCGGGTATATGGTCTTTTTAACGAGTTAGAAATTAATGCAGAAGAAATAAAAGAAATAATTAATATTAAAGACATTGAAATACGCGCTAAAGAACGCGTCTTAAAAATCTGTTCTTTCTCGTTATTAATCTTGTATTTTCAGAAAATCATATCTGAATCTTAATTCATTGAATTTGATGAGTTTGGTTTGCGAAAATATCTCAATCAGGGACTTGTTTTGGAACACATGGTGCAATTATCACACAGGAGGTAATTAACTTTTAATTACTTACTTAAGCCGCCATTACTAATCGACTTACACCTTGCAATAAGTGCAAAAAAATATTTACTAAAAATCTACTCGTATCACGGTAACTTTTAGAATACTATTTCAAACAACCAACAGTCCATTTCTCCAAGTGATCCCGCGATTACTCAAGCATTATAGAGAAAGTTAATTTCAAACCTCGTAAGAATGCTTAAAGCGTGTGTTATTGTGGTTTGAACTGACATGAAACGTCTGTGTTGATTGAATAATGGACAACTTCAAGGCGATCAATTGTCTTTTGCGGGGTCAGCTTTAGAGCCTAGTCTTGAAAAGTTCTTCTTAGCTGTACATTGTATTCAAAGTATTACCATGCTAAGAGTGTTTCTGGTAACTTAATTTTTGCCATTATTGCTCTAATATTCTGCGGAAATCACTCCCAAGTATTTAGATCGACGGACTGGAAAGGGATTTGCCTCTATTTTCGGAAATTAATAACCTGCAATAAATTCCTCGGCTAACTAAGCATGCTCGCATTTTTCTGCTTTACGGAATTTGAAAGCTAGACCTTTAAGGCTTGCTTTAAAAGAAACATCATTAATATTAAAGGATATTGAAACACGCGCTAAAAGAAACGTCTTGCAAAATCTGTTCTTTCTTTCTGTTGATCTTGTACTTTCAGAAAATCCTATTTGAATCTTATTTCATAGACTGTGATGGTTTTGGTTAGCGAAAATCTCTCGCTTTTATTAGTGACTTGTTTTGTGCGATAATCACACAAGAAGTAATTCACTTTCAATTAGTTACTTGAGCCGTCATTCTAATCGACTTGCACCTTGAAAGGTTAAGTATCTAATTGTTCAACCGTTTAAACGTCTAAGCATTTAAATCAACTGACTGGAAAGAGATTTGCCTCTGTTTTCGAAAAATAAATTACTGCAACTGATTCCTCGGCTGTGTGAAGTAAACGGACTAGCTGCCTCTAATCAGCGACGCTCACATTTTTCTGCTGAACGGAATTTTTAAACTTACTTTTTTGCACTGTTTTAGATGAAGAATCTAAGGAGGAATGTGTATCAGGGTTACCATTTTAACGCAAATTGTTTCAGTGATCCCTGTCTCTTGCACGAGAGGTTCTTAGGAATATGTCAACCCGTTTTAGTCAAAAAGCTCAGCTTTAAGCTACTGAGCTTTGCCATTATTCTGCCTTATGGAAACCGGACCAAAGTGGTCGCTTAGTGAAAGGTATCCACATTCCTTTAAAAGGAACATTAGAAGTTATATTTTCCATGATTCTTGCCCTTTTAGAAATGGTCTCTTTAAATTCTGATGCTAAGAATAGCCCGGATCTTACAACTTTTGCGACAGGAAATCTAATTGATTTAATCAGACCCAGTAGCAAAATGTTAGCTCAGTCTCTGACCTTTTGACGTCGTCTTATCTCGAAAACATATATAAATCACTATTCATCGCTTAGACCAGAATTCTCTGAGACTAGTGAAAATGCCTTACTCAATCAATTCTTTGCCAGTTTCAAGAAAATGATAGCCTAATAATCGGTGCAATTGCTGTATATTTAAAGACCTCACACTTAGCTTCTATGTTTTCTGAAAGTGATCTACCGCAATCGATTTCTCGGCTCGAGCGCTCAGTAAAGTTAACGTCCTTAATCTATGTAATCAATAATGATAATGTTCTCTTTGTTCTACCAAACGCAAATTCAAAATCTGAAATGAACTCTTTTAACCAAGAATCAAGCAGTGGTTTTCATTCAACTCACCGGATCTTCAGGGTGCGTTGTCGTTGAACTACTAGAGGTCTGTTTTCGTCTGATCCGCGCTTTTCGCTGAAAAAAAGAAGAAATAATTAACATTAAAGGAGACATTCAAATATGCGCTAAATTAACGCGTCTTGCAAACCCGTTCTTTCTCTTTGTTGATCTTGCACTCTCAGAAAATCTATGCACGTATGTGTACCAGGGTTATTAGTGTGGAACAAATTATTTAAGTGATCCTTGTCTCTTGCTCAGTTTTAAGCTAAGTTTGCCCAAATTTCTGTCTTATGGAAACCGGACCAAAGTGCTCGGTTAGTAAATGTACCACATTTTCTGTAAAGGAACATTTGAAGTGATATTTTCCATCAGGGTTTTTGGCGTTTTTCAAATAGTCCCTTTAAAATTCACATGCTAAGAAGTAGCCTCCGAATTATCTGATGAATTTCCTGGTAGCAGCTCCCAGCTTTCGTCGTCCTATTTCATAGTGAGAACACACAACTCACCGAGTCTTCCAGCAATGGTTTCGCTGTCCAGCTTGAGTTTTGTAGCACTGCGCGTCTAAACCGCACTTTACTCTAAAAGGAAAAGATATAGTGGTTTATCACCAAAAGTAGAATTCTCTGACACTAGCTTGTGAAAATACCTCACTCAATCAGAAGTCTGCCAAAGTTTTAAAAAGTTATAGTGAAATTCGTACTCTAAGATATCAGTGATACACATATATACAATGAAATTCGTATTCTAAGATATCACACTTGACCTCTATGTTTTCTGCCAAAGGTACGTTTAAAATCTGACGTTCTTTAATATTTTTTTTATCGAGAAACAAGGAGTGGTTTTCACTCAACTCACCGGACCTTCCAGCTCTGATGTCTCTGTACCACTAACCGTTCTTTGTCGTGGGATCCGTGCTTTTTTTCTGAGAGAAAAAGAAATACAAATAAATAAATGCTCCTGTGAATCACGCGCTTGTACAATTTTTACACATTACACATTTCCACGTCAACCTGAACTAACGATTTGAACATCTGTTCTTTATTTCGCTCAAATAGGATGAAAGACGAACTAGTCTCATTTAAAGCAATGTCGAAAGAAACCAACATTGCATAGATAGATACCTTTTCAAAATTGAAAATGACTTACCGCACCTTGACACTTCTATTGTCTGCCAGAGCATCATCGTAGCCAACTCCAACTGAACTGATGGCTGGCGTTTGGAACACACCCTGTTTGTGTTTGAGGCAAACATAAAAGGAAGAAAGCGATAGTCGTTTGACAGAAGCCGAATGTATCATTATCACGTACACTAGTTTTGCTTTAGGATGTCTTTAGAAATCTAAAGCGTTGCAAGGGAATCACAATGCATCCGCCATAAAACGCCTTGTGGCGTTGATTTTGCGGTAACCTCAGTCCTCGAGTCACTTTGCCTCAGTTTACATTTACGTTCAGTGAATATTTCGACTATAATCTCTCGTGTCGGAATGCGTGTGTTCTCTACGGGGAAAACCTTTTAGAGAAAAAAGCCCATAGGTCAAAGCCAGCAAGTAACAAAGCCCTAAGAAATGAGGGGAATCAAGAGAACTTACAAATTGCAAAACACAATTACAGGGCAATAGTTGGTCAGTAATTTCATTGTTCAGGCAAGGAGCAGCGTGGCGTGAAACATTTAAGAGTCAGTGGAAACGAGAAAGTCTAAATTAGTTATCACTGAGTGTCTTTACTTAACGAATTCATAGGACATGATAATTTCATCGATTGCTTTGAAATTGAACGCATTAAAGTGGTGTAAGGAATGCCCTCTTTCCAGATCAAATCGGAAAGTCAAATCCAAACGAAAACCCAGCGAAAAAACATGTATTGCAAAAACCGGAGGCGAGTCGAGGTTCATGTCCTCATAGGCATCAGAGTGTTCCCCGTAGGGGCTGTTAACTCTGGCTGTAGTCAACGGCTTTAATGAGATAAAGAAAACAAAATTCATCAGCTCTGATCGTACCATCGGACGCATAAGGCCGAACCTCAACATCTCATCTGCCACACCCCAACCAGTCTTTTGTGGGTCGTTCAGTGACATATATAAATGTTGCATAAATATGCAGCGCTCAGTAAAAAACTTCCTAGATCTCCTCGACTAATAAGGTCTCCTGACGAACTGACTGCAGTTCCGTTGATAGCCACAAAATACCTACAGACACTTTGCAAAATCAGCCGACGCCGCATTCATGGTAAACAAACTTAAATACGTGAAATTCCGGCCTGTGAAATCGGTCAGTTATTTGAAACCACAAAGCGAGTATTCAGTTTTTCTTTCTTGTACACTTCACTCATTGTAAAAATCAAATTGCAATTCTACTGACCGTCCCGATTAAACGCTTAATAATCCATTGAGTGTTTCTCTGTTCAACAAGCTCTCACCTGGAATACGTGGTCGCGCTCCCTCGACATAATTCCGGGATACAAGAGTGGCGAAAGACGGCTCAGCAACAAGCTAAGACAAACTGCATAATTTTTCTCCTTTTTTGAGTCAAAACAAAAAGAGACTTAAAGAAATGATGAAACATAAAACATGAAACATGCTACAGTGAAACTTCGAGATAACGAAGGGCCATACTGCACTCGGACACTCCGTTGCAGTCAGCTAACAGCTACCCAATGAGAATTTACACAAAACCCGACTAAATAAGGGTGTTCTGTATGAGCGTAATTGACAGAGGAGGAGACGCGAACAAAAAGAACATCTGTTCAGAATAACAGCGTTTAAATGCCACCGAATGAAATCCCTGAAAGACGAAATACCGCAAACACCACTCTCTTTGGTGATGCTTGTTTCGTTAGAAGGTAATAAAAAAGGGCAAATTAAAGAAAACCCTGCCAGTTAATTGCGTGTTAACTCCACACAAGATCGATTTCCGGGCAGCATTCACAAAGCTACTCACCTATCTTATCTTATCTTATCTTCAAACGTGCGCCGGGCAACTACAATAGGTAACTCTAACTTTAATTAGAGGTCAACATTATCGAAAATCGAAAAAGCATTGTGTTTTTCAATGCTGTCTTCTGGTTGGTTTTCTAGGTGTATCCAAAATTTAATAACATTTAGGTCGGCTGAATATAAACTGCAAAGTCCACTACAGGCGAAACTTGAGGTGGCCGCTAAATAGGTGTTGGCAGCTTCAATCACAGCAGTTCGTCAGGAATTAGCAAGACGCTTCATACAAACGTCAATTCATTTATATAAAAAAAAAACACATGGCATCACCTGATGACAAGTAATAATAGCGTGTTTAATTTTTGTTTTGTTTTTTTTTCCTTAGCAGTCAATTGCTAATTCAAACAATTGTCTGTATCTCACATTGCCTTTTGGGTGGCCTCTAATCGGGGTAACGACAGATTAGGGAAAACACTCACAAGGAAAAAGTATATGATCTGAAGTACATAGATTTAAAGTTGGATTAAACCGTGTACTACACTGCTTACAAGTTAGAGTGCACAGTAAAATATATTTCACCTAGCTTGCGACAACCAGATATTCAGGGGGTCCCCAAGGTATGCATTTAACTTTTTTATACCAAACAACAGGTAAAAAGCACCTTTAAGAGTCCCTGTGTGTCACACTAAAAAAGTACCATGGACTGTCAACACTGAAAAGATACTATTGTTCTCATAACGCTTTTGCGTCCTTTCAGTGATACTTGAGTGAAGAGGCCAAGTTAGGTCTCCAGTTTCCTTGTAAAAAACAAAAAACAAATTATTCCTATTTTCTGAAAAAAAAAACATTGCTTTTTAAGGACAATACTCGAATAATGCTTAATGCTTTTGCCTCACCAAAACACTAAAAAAAAATGCTAGCATAATGTACAAAAGCCTACAGTGTAGCAAGTAATTCATCGTTCGTTCTGTCTGTTTTACTCATGCTGGATGAACTCAGATCTCCCAAGCGCACGCACCTATAAGGATTGCAAGGCTGCTGTTTAAACAATGTTCTTCTGAAAACTGGGTAGCTTTTCGTTCAGTAACATTTCAGTTGAAATGTTCAGATTTTCAATCCAAATTTATCTATATGGGAAAAATTGCCCCAGTCCTTTAGCGTATATTAACTGCATGAATTATTGTTTTCTCGTGGTTCAAAAACCGAGTAGTTTGTCTTTCTTCAATTCAGGGTCAATCTGTTTGGGCATAATCATAATAGGGCATAATGGGCATAATTGACAACATAATATAGCTTAGTTAAGATAAAAAAAACACATTTTGTTTGTACTTATTAAAGCCTGGAGCTGATATAAACCTAAGATTTTCTAGCCAGTTCTCCAGATTTTAAAGTTATAAATAAGTGAGATAAGGGAAATTCGTCCCAGATAACACATGCTGCATATCCGATTAAAGCGCGTTTTGCTGTCAACAGTCACTGACAATAAATCTTGACTCAGATCACCAAGTTTATAATTGAGAGCGGTTTTACCCGTGAATAACCCGCTGATTAGTGCCGTTGGTGTCTGTTGACATTCACAGGATTTTTAGCCCAGTTTTCAAACTTCAATTTTCTCTGCTTTTCTGGTCCCTTCCGTGACAGACTGAATAAAGGACTACATCTTCCCAGATATGACAGATATAATTTTCAAGGAATGTGATAACTAAAGAGACTGAATGTGGGATAGCTTTAACTCACACTACTACAGCCAGTCCCTCCCAGCAGCACCAGTATCTAATAAATGATCTCCTGTCTCCGTTCAGTGCCAGCCGTCAACGTGCGGTCCTGCACCCTCCAACGCCGACATGATGTAGTTCGGTGGCCAGCCAGCAGAGAGTGATTTACAGGAAACATCTATGACAGGAAGAAACCAGACGGACAAGCCTTAACAACGACAACAACAACACCTTTATCCGCCTTGTACATTGACAACATAATATAGCTTAGTTAAGATTAAAAAAAAACCATTTTGTTTGTACTTATTAAAGCCTGGAGCTGATATAATCCTAAGATTTTCTAGCCAGTTCTCCAGATTTTAAAGTTATAAATAAGTGAGATAAGGGAAATTCGTCCCAGATAACACATGCTGCATATCCGATTAAAGCGCGTTTTGCTGTCAACAGTCACTGACAATAAATCTTGACTCAGATCACCAAGTTTATAATTGAGAGCGGTTTTACCCGTGAATAACCCGCTGATTAGTGCCGTTGGTGTCTGTTGACATTCACAGGATTTTTAGCCCAGTTTTCAAACTTCAATTTTCTCTGCTTTTCTGGTCCCCTCCGTGACAGACTGAATAAAGGACTACATCTTCCCAGATATGACAGATATAATTTTCAAGGAATGTGATAACTAAAGAGACTGAATGTGGGATAGCTTTAACTCACACTACTACAGCCAGTCCCTCCCAGCAGCACCAGTATCTAATAAATGATCTCCTGTCTCCGTTCAGTGCCAGCCGTCAGTGCGCGGTCCTGCACCCTCCAACGCCGACATGATGTAGTTCGGTGGCCAGCCAGCAGAGAGTGATTTACAGGAAACATCTATGACAGGAAGAAACCAGACGGACAAGCCTTAACAACGACAACAACAACACCTTTATTTTCTTGTGCTTTGGAACTATATGTTTCTTGAAGAAAAGCTATGGAAACTTTTCTTGTATGTAGTTTACTAAAAATGGCTGTTGGTTTCAATGACTTATGTATACCCCTGACATTAACTGTAGCAAATTTAAGCTGGATTTTGAAAGCGTCTGTTGCAAGCTGTTGGCTTAAGTGGACCTTCTCTATTCTTGTTCCTAAATGATAAGTAAAAACTTAACAAATCTGACAGAATATGTACGAACACAGAGACGTATATTGTACGGAAAGCTAACGTCTTTTCCTGTAGAGTTAGCTCCAGTTTTCTAATGTTACAACAACAGTTAACGCTACATTGAAAGTGACGCCTACAAACATATGTGTACAGCTTACCATGCATTACTGCCTATTACCCCTGGACACTACGTAGCACAAATCTTTTAGCACAACGGCGCCTTAGGCATTTAGAATCCTGGTGTAAAATGGGAGGCTTTTTGTTTCTGGTCCCTGGTAGATCTGTCCGTTAATAATGAGTTTATTGACGGTGAAGGCTGCTTGTGCATTCTCTTTCTTAGCTTTTCTCAGCACGGGAAGGAGCTGCTTGCGAATGTTATCAATCTCCATTGGATAATCCTCGGCAACGCCAATTGTTGTGATTCGGTTGATGTTTCTGGCGTACTGGAATATGCGAGATTTATCTTTATAGAAACTCAATTTAGTAATGATTGGCCTTGGCTTCCCAGAATCGTATTCCTCCGAGCGACGGGTATGCGATGCACTCTTTCAAACTCCACATCCGCCGCCTCTTCTTTCAGCATTTTAAGTTTATCAACAAGCAATTTTCTTAGGACCTTTTCGGTGTCGCCGAAGCTGCTTTCAGCTTCATTTTCTCTAACTTTAAAACACTTGATGTTGTTTCTTCTCGACTGAGCTTCTAACTTGATGTTACGGCGCAGTAGTTGATCGACTTCTCTATCTGCTTTTATAACCTTTTCTGTTACTTCGCTCAGTTCCTCTGCGGCGTTCATTTGATTCTGTTTCAGAGCTTCGATCTCGTCGTTTGCCCACTGCAGCGCGACTCATATTTTATATTTTCTTCTTCTTTTATCTTCTTTAACTCCTCCCTTAGTTCTTCTACAAGAGGGACAATTGTTAGGAGAGAGTCGAGTTTTTTGTTCACCTCTTTTTGCCACATACTGGCGCCGCCATCTTGGAGAGTATCGTCACTTTTTTTGTGAACCGTTCTCTCTTTGTCGCTTAGTCCTTCTTCTTTCTTTATTACTCGTCTTGGTAGCGCTTTCCTCGTCACCCATCACAGTAATTGTGTCAGGAGGTTGCGTCAGTTGCTTATAGCGACAACATATTGCAGAGCGCTTGAGAACGTGTCCGCACTGGAGCTAGATTGCATATAAAAAGACATGTCAAGTGATTATCAATGAAGATCAACAGAATGCTTGACCAAAGGGTACTACACCTGACCTTTCGTGGGTATGGATTGTGGTTAATGGGGGGAACAATTTCAAAAACAATGTACATTAGTGATGGTTTCAAAAAATCGAATGATGGATGATAACCAGAACACATTCATGTTTTTTTTTATAAGAGTGTGACACAAAGGGCTCAGATCCTGTGTGTGAGCACAAATTAACCAAAATGAAAGGGAGTGACAGGAGAGGAAGAAGTTTCCTGTTTCGCATTTCCTGCCCAAGTGATTTTGGAAACATTCACCTGGTGCACTATTGGTTTTGAAAACTCATTACAAAAGATACTGTTAGAAGCGACTGTTCTATTTTATGAAGTAGGGGGATTAGTAGGTTTCAGAGGGGTCATGCCAGAACATTTGGCTTGAAAGTGGAGCCAACTAAATTAAAATGGTCTGTTAGGAGAGGAAGGGCTTACCCCACATAATTACTCATAGGTGTCACACATTTAGGGTAACAAGGGGGAAGGGCAGGGGAAAATTTCTGATGAATAAGGGAAGTCATCATATACTCTAGCGACTATCCACCACCCCGACCACATAAAAATTGACAGTCCCTAATATTTTCAATAACCATTTGCCTTAAAAATAGATGTCTGTGTCCAGTGTGTGTCTAAGCAATTTGGCAGTTATTGCACTTCCGTTGAAACCGTTTATACTTGAAAACTTAGTCTGGAAATTTTTGGCAGGCTTGATGGAACCACTTCTTACAAATGGTGCATTCTGCCATCTGGTCTTTGGTTGGATTGTATGGGAGGCGGCAGTCACAGTACACTGGCATGGCAACAGTCTCTTCGTAGCCAGCACTTGATTTTTCCTCGAAGGGGAACATACCAATGTGTTCATTTTTAAGGGAATCTAAGAGATGTGCTCCTATTGCCCGCCTGATGAACTTAAGTGATGTGGGGTCCATATTGTAGCAGAGTGCTGTGGCAAACGCAATTGCAAAGACTCCACAGTCTGTCCCATTTGTTTGCTGGTCAACAGGAGGGACACAAATTTCAATGACATCGCTGTCTTGGTTGAAAAGAAGGGCAGCAATCTGCTCTCTGGTAAATGGCGCGATTCCACTGTACAGACTGTCATACAGTTTCACTTGGTTGTTGTGGCTGCATCCAATATTACTGACACAGACCCAGTGAATACCACCAGTGTGTAGCACTTGAATGAAGTTGTTCCACATCACTGGAAACTGTTTTGCCTTCCCAATTGTTGGAGACAGCAGCCCCTCGAAGGGGCAATGCAACAGCTCCTTAGCCATTTGTATTTGATGGTCTGTAAGCATTGCATTTTTCGAATTATGACTGCATCTTCCTGATTCAATTTAAATGTAGGCCTTTGCATTTTAGCAATAGATGTTTGGTCCATCCTTCCCTGTTTCAAAAACTTGACTTCGTCTTCAGCTTCTTCAGCTGCTTCCATTTTTCTTTTTGGAGCCTTTTTCTTTTTCAAGAATTTTCCTTTTCTTCTTTGTTGTATTTTTTTGCACGAATGCATCTGCCTTGCGCTTTCTACCCTTCTTTAGGAGATCCTCAGCCTGGTTGCATGTAATTTGTAGTTGCTGACAACATAGGGTAATAAGAGCCTCTGGTAAAAGTACCTCCATTAAGTACTTTTGACTGACCTTTGGGAAGTGTTTTGCTATTAGATTTACCATGTGATATGTTTGATTTTCCTCAAAGTCCCCAAATTGCACATTGAACTTGAGATCGTCCATTCGATCATCTCTTTATCCCTGTGTGATAAGATTCTTCCATGGAAAATTCATGTCGCCAGCTTTCCTTGGTGCCACTGAGTACCTCCGAAAGGTGATCATTGACTACATTGTCAAAACAGGAAGCGATTTCCTTCTTTTAAATGTCCTGCATTTTTTGGTTTGGTTCAAAGGGCTGGTATTTTGCTGGCGTGCTGAGCTCCTGGCTGATTAGGTGGTTTTGGCTGGCTAGAAGGTGCTGGCTGATTAGGTGATGTTGGCTGGCTGGCTGGAAGGTGCTGGCTCATGCGGTGATGTTGGCTGCCTGGAAGGTACTTGCTGATTAGGTGATGTTGGCTGGCTGGAAGGTGCCAGCTGATTAGGTGGTGTTGGCTGGCTGGAAGGAGTTGGCTGATTAGGTAGTGTTGGCTGGCTGGAAGGTGCCAGCTGATTAGGTGGCGTTGACTGATTAGGTATGGTTGGCTGGCTGGAAGGTGCTGGCTGTTGATGTTCTTTTGGCTGCTTCGAAGGTGCTTTTTTGCGTGGGGCACGTTGACTGCGGCATTGATGTTGTTTGATTGGGTGGTACTTTTTGTTGGGAGGCCTTTGTCCGTGGCATTGGTGTTGGCCGGTGGGATGGTGCTTGCAGTTGGTTTGGTGTAGGCTGCTTGGATGGTGCTTGTTGGGATGACATTGACTGCTGTACTGTGGCCGTTTTGGTTGGCGGTAGCTGCTCGGATTGTGTTGGCTGCTGCAATGGTATTGCAGGCTGCTGAGATGGTACTGCCTGCTGTGATGGCACCCGTTGTTGATGTTGGGGTGTTGCGGCTGAATGCTGAGAAGAACTATGAGGATGCTGCATTGGTGGTTGTGTTGTCTGCTGAGCTGTGGATTGGACCCTGTACGCTTTGAGGTCTTTCATGTTTACTATCCTTCTTAGTTTCTTGCCACTTTTTCCACGTAACCTGCACGTTCCCTTTTGTACGTCAACCTCTTCTATAGTATATGGGTAAATCCACTGGTCTTCCATTTTGTGCCCTTTTTTTGTCTTTTGGAGCACGTTGCGGCGTAGAGCGGCATCACCATTCTGAAATGTGCAGTCAAAGCCTTCTTTTTTTTTTAAGAACTGCTTCTTTTGCTTTTCTTGTGCAGCTTCTATGTTGCCCTGCACCTTTGGAAAAAGTGCATCTCTTGTGGCTGTCATTTTTTCCGCATGCTACTGGAGAACATTCCTTGCCAATTTTTCAATTTCGCCGGGGTCGATATGGACGTGCTCTACATGCAAACGGATGTCTACCATACATTAAATAGAATGGGCTGAACTTGGTGCTGTTTGATCTGTTGGTGTTGATTGCAAACAGAGCACCGTCCATGTATTTGTCCCAATCCTCATCGTTGTCATCCACAATCTTCCTAAGGGTACTGAACAAGAGTTGACAAGATTTGGAAGCAGTCATTTTACATACATCATGAAGTAAAGAGTGAAAGAAACGTGCTTTAAATATGATAAAATGAAAGTTAGGGAGTAATTAGGTGATTTATTGCCTGCTCTCGTAATTCAGATAATATGTAATATTTAACATCTTTGCATTTGCTGCAGTCTGTAGTTTTAAAACTGGAATCC
>OZ026602.1:27846976-27866976 GCA_964020085.1 Micromussa lordhowensis | reverse complement strand
AGTATTTAAAAACAAAGATATTAAAGTAATTGCACTTACACATCGGTTCCCGCTTGAACTCAAAAGCCAAGGGTGACTAACAAACTTCCATTGTTAAGGCGCTCCAATCAAGGTGAAATTTAGCGAAGACTAAAGGCTAATGGCAAGATGCCGCTATTTTGTACTTAGTATTTAGAGGTGTAAAGTTAATGACGTAACATTAAATAAACAAAATTAATGAATCAGAAAGAATCAATTGTAATTGTTACGGAAATAAATGAGTCTTGCTCTGGTGTTCTTTACATGGCTCCCCTGAAATATTTATATTTCACTAATAACTGCTTATATTACTGTACCTAGGAATGTTCAGTGTTCATGACTTCACTGTGTATAACTGTGAGTCAATGCTCACAGTTCATCTTCAGTGGTAGGCTCCTCGGCTGGGACCTTCCTGGTCTCTACTCGCATGCTGATGCCAGGAGCACAAGTTTCTGAACTGGTCTTTCTAGGTAGCGCATTGCACCAGTTCTTTTGCCTTTACTGTCCAGGCAGCTGTCCGCAAGAGCCACCTGCATCTTGCGCACTTGTCCATCTCCGCTTGGGTACACTGCAACAACACGGGCGAGCTGCCACACGCTACAAGCTGTGTTTTCATCCTTCATGAGGACAATATCATTGATGGTCAGGTTCCTGCGAGGTCGCGACCACTTCTGGCGCTCCTGCAAGCTGAGGAGGAACTCTTTCCACCAACGCGACCAAAATTCATTGGCCAAGTGTTGTACAAGTCTCCAACGCTTACGTGCATATATGTCAGCTGGCTCGAAGGTTCCAGGCTGTGCTAGTAGTACCTTGGACTTCATGGTTAATAGGTGGTTAGGGGTGAGTGGCGCTGGCGAGTCCGGGTCAGCTAGCTGGTTGATGGTTAGAGGCCGACTGTTGACTATCGATTCTACTTCACACATCAATGTCCGAAGGGACTCGTCGTCGAGCTGGCTTCCATTGCTTGCTAGGAGGGAGAACAGGACAGAGCGGACAGTTCTAATTTGTCTCTCCCAAACTCCGCCCATGTGGCGAGCTGCCGGCACGTTCATCTTAAAGTCAATCCAATCACAATGTGATCTTTGCAGCTCCACTTTAATGCGGTTGTGGTCCATTTTGGCAAGAGCTTCTTTGAGCTCTCTTGGAGATCCTACGAAATTCGTTCCTTGGTCGCAGCGTATTTGACGTACGGGCCCTCTGCGGCTGAGAAAACGCCTTAATGCGTTCAGGAAGGAATCCATTTCTAACGAGGTTGCAGTCTCCAAGTGTATTGCTCTTGAAGCCATGCAGGTAAATAAAACGCTGTAGCGGTTGAGCTCTTTTCTGTTTTCTTTAATTGTGAATGGCCCGAAGTAGTTGACCGCGCAGTATGTAAATGGCGGGTGGCATTCGAGACGGTCTTCTGGTAGATCGGACATTTTCTGCTCGACCACTGGGGCACGGAGTTTGCGGCACTTGAAACAAGACCCGATCGCACTGTTTACTGCAGATACACCTCCAATGATCCAGTAGCCATTGGCTCGTACTTCGTTAAGAGTGATTCCTTTCCCTTGATGGCCAACATGCTCGTGGAAGTGTCTGACAATGAGAGATGACACGTGGCTACCTCTTGGGAGGATCACTGGGTGCTTGATGGATGATGGCAAATCTGCGTTCTTTAATCGACCGCCCACTCACAGTGTGCCCTGGTTGTCGATGAACGGGTCCAGCTTGTAAATAGCACTGTGAAACTTGAGGTTTTCTTTATTTTCTTCGGCTTGGGTTTGCTCGTTTCGTTTCAATGTGTTGATCTCTTCTTGAAATGCACTTGCTTGGAACGAATGAATAATGAGGGCTTCAGCAGCCTCTAAATTGCAGACACTAACTTCGCAAGTTTCCTCTTTTTCCTTGTTTACTTTATTCTTCGGCCTTTTCACGTATTTGATGCAGATTGCTACTGCGTGCTTTGCTCTGAACCAATCAGAGAATCGCTCTATCCTTCTAGCGATGTCAGGGTAGCGTGTTTCCGTGGTTCTTGTTGCCATTACCACTGACTTTTTAACCTCTGGGTCATCAGGTTGGACGTCGAGGCTGTGGTCGTCTTTGTCACTGTTTGACCACTCGTTCTCTTTCTTCCATAAGAATGTTGGTCCAAGGAGCCATCAGGAATCTTGTAGCTCTCGCGCTTTCATTCCACGAGACGCTTCGTCAGCGGGGTTATCTTGCGACTCCACATGCTTCCACTGGGTGGCGCTGGTGTTGTCTTGAATCTCTTGAACTCGGTTTGATACGAATATGTGAAAACGCCTACTCTCGTTGTTGATGTAGCCCAGGACCACTTTACTGTCGGTCCAGAAGAAGTCTTGATCGACTGGGTAATCAAGCTCTCGGTGTATCTGCTCGCTTATCCTGACACAGCACACAGCTGCTGTTAGCTCTAGGCGCGGTATAGTCACCGACTTGAGGGGGGCCACTCTGGACTTGCCCATTACGAAGGCACAGTGAATGCAGTCATCTTCATTTACGAGACGCAAATAGCTACACTGTCCGTTACCCTCTGTGCTTGCGTCTGAGAAATGATGTAACTCCGTTCTGATAACACGATCAAAGTTGTCAGGCTTGAAACACCGCGGGATCGATATGCGCTCCAGCTGCATCAGTTCTGTTCGCCATCTTTGCCACTTGGCTTTGGTTTCGTCAGGGATGGGGTCGTCCCAGTTTAAGTCCTGTCGACACAGCTCTTGTAGGATGGACTTGCCTTGCAGTAGAGGTGGGGAAACGAAGCTTAGGGGATCGAAGATGGAATTGATGGTAGATAAGATGTCTCGCCTGGTACACGGTTTGTCCTGGAGAACGATGCGGAACTGGAAACAGTCAGTCTCAATGCACCACTGAACTCCGAGCACACGTTCCAAGGGAAGTGAGTCGAGATCCAGATCTATATCCCTTATGCCATCTGCTCTGTCAGACTCTGGAATTTCTTTTAACACCTCTTTGCTATTTGACACCAACTTGTGTAGATTGAAGGCGAGATCTAAAGGCTGGGGCGTTGCACGTGCTTGACTTAAATTCCACACGTGGAGGGAACCACGTAGCATTTGCGCTAGAAAACTATTGTCTAAGAGAAGTACTTAAAAACAAAGATATTAAAGTAATTGCACTTACACACCGGTTCCTGCTTGAACTAAAAAACCAAGGGTGACTAACGAACTCCTATTGTTAAGGCACTCCAATCAAGGTGAAAATTAGCGAAGACTAAAGGCTAATGGCAAGATGACGGTTTTTTGTACTTAGTATTTCCACGTGTAAAGCTAATGACATAACATTAAACAAAATTAACGAATCAGAAAGAATCAATTGTAATCGTTAAGGAAATAAATGAGTCTCGCTCTGGTGTTCTTTACAATGATGGTATGTTTGTTTTGCAGGCCAGTATCATCGCCTTCTTTGAATTGAAGGGAACACAGATCAGGTTGAAAGCTTTGCTTGATGGCGGTGTTTATGGTGGAAGACAACTTCTTAGAATCTCTCTAAATCATCTCCATGCCACAAAAATAAGAAGTCCATTACCATGCATACTACTTGGTGACTTCAACATCAACTTACTTGAAGAGACATAGGAAAAGAAAGCAATTGCAAGATGTCTAATACAGCAAAGAGGGTATAAGCAGTTAATAAAACAATATACCACTGACAATCATACACTCATAGATCATATTTATACTAATGTATCACATCTTGTAAAAACGACAGGTGTCCTTGAGTCATACTACAGTGATCATAAACCCATCTATGTTTCTTTAGGAGCGCTGTAGAACAAAATAATTATTCATCTCTCAATTTACATAATTTTATTGAAGTTGCCTAAATGTTCATATGAAAAAATTGCTTAACAAGGTTGAGGAAAAATCTTGCTCAGTACATGTACAACATCTACACAACCCCCCCCCCCCCAAAAAAAAAAAAAACACAACAAAGGGAAGCAGGCATGGGATCTTTTAACTCTGGCCCTTCAATAGATCTCATTAAAAGATTGTTCAGAATCCTGTTGCTGAGTCTATTCCGTAGCCTTGTTTTGATCCTCTTTAAAGCAGAGAATCCTCTTTCATAGTCTGCACTGGACATTGGTATGACAAGTGCAATTACAGCTAACTTGTGCAAATTTGGAAATATTTCCTGTAAGGACGTCTGCTCAACCAAAGCAGTCAACAACTCTCTACTATCTTTGCTCTTTAAGTCTGCCTTTGCCTGGACAACATTCACAAAAGTGTTCCACTCTGCCAAAGTAGCTTGGTGCTCCACTAGAGGCTGATAGTGCTTGATCAGTTCCTCAATGTGTTCCTCACCGTCACCTGGTAAATACTCCTCTGGCCAACTGGTAGAATCAAAGACAGAAAATGATTCTAGAAGACCTGCATCTGGAAATCTATCCTCAATTTGTTTGCAAAGGTTTTCCAAATATTTGTTATAAATATTACGCTTAAAATCATCCTTTGATGAGCTTCTGATTTCAAAGTCTTTTAGTGCATTAGTAATGACACCATCCACTTGCCGAAAGAATGCCCCAGGGACAGTCTTTAAAGTTTCTAGCTGTGTGACTCTAGATTTCACCAAAGGCCGGATCAGAGAAAAGTCCAAATTCTGTTTTTGGAAAAGCTTGGACAGATGTGAGAGAATGGGTAATACGTCTGACATCATGTACAAACTTGCAACAAATTTATATGTGGAAATAAACTTGCTAAGACCCAGTGCCTGGGCATCATTTCTCTCTGTTGCCCTTTGTGAAGGCTTGTTATGTTAATCTCTAATGACTGGAAAATGTGAAATGACGTTTTACACTTAATTAGACTTAAATTTTTAATATATCATACCGAACTACACGGAAGAATTCTGAATTCCTTCCCCCAAGTGGATCCACCTGTGAAATAGTTCCTTTTTATCCAGAAAAAAAAGACAAACATTAAAAGTTGAGGTTGTAAATAATGTTTTGCTGGAAATATTCTTTGCCTTTTTTAGTTGAAAAGTTATAGCAATCATTGATACCATGTTCTTCATTTTGACGAATGAAGAGAGGCAGTTATTATTCTGCGCTAGAGGTCTACCAATCCCATTGTCATTTCAAAGTTTAAATGTAAGTACTAGTTGTCTAGTAAAAGACTTAGACTTTTATTCCTGTTCAAGATGTCGGTGCTTCACCGGCATGAGGGAATACTGAGTACTTACCCCGAGAAACCAGTGATTCAACTGGTGAGCTTGACATGGGAACAGCATTTTGTTGTAGGCGGAAAGGTCAAGCTAAACATAAATAATAAAAAAAAGAAATATATAAACAAAGAAGGACGTAAAAGCACGAATGAATTATTTAGATTGGTTCCACGAACATTGATCTTGATGCCAAAGCTAAAGATCAAATGAGAAACACCGGTTTGCCTTTGTTTCAGCTCGATACAAAGAAACGTCTTAATTTCACTGTCATAAGAACAAAATCGAGCAAGATACATCTGATTCCTTTTCGTCCAATTCACTTCACACGTACGGTCAGAGTCACTTTCTTAATGGCGTGATCGTGCTTTATTTACTTGCTGCTTACACGATCTTTATTTACTTGCTACTTACCCGTGTGCGCCATTGCTTTGATTTTTTTATTTTTTCAATTAAAAAACTGTTAGCGGTGAAAACGAACTTCCCCTGCAATAAAAATAGTCTTTCATCAGACATTATAACATAACTAAAGCAAAGTGCACACTCTGATAGGTTAATTCAGTGTCTATTATTTGCCCATGGATGTATGCTGCTGACCTACTCAAAAACTAAAGCAAAGCGCACGATTTTCGATGTAGCTCAATAAAAAGACTAAAGTTGTTCTAATGTCTCAATGTTATGTTATAAAACAAATGGTAAACGACATAGTGTGCACTGTTGAGTTATGGATGCACTTAGGAGGTTTGCTAACAACTCAAGAAGCTAGAGTCGGACTCAGCTATCGCCTCGTGCGACTCTTACGATTCTTTCGTGCTTAGCAATCTCTCGCGTGCATCCATAAGTTAATAGTGCATGCTATGGCATTCACCATTTGTTAATTATATGTATCCGCTCGTGTACGTTAAAGAAGCAACTCAGTTACCTTATATTTGTTTTTTCACTTACATTTTTGTTGGCCCGTTTTTCCAGGGCTGTGAGATAGGCATTCATAACCTATTGCGATAAAGGGGTATAAGTGGTCAGAAATCTAGTTTCAAGGTTTAAATGGTACCTATCTTAGAAACACGACATACCGCATCATTTAACCATCCACTTTTCCATGTTACAGATGGAGCGAAAATGGAAACCATGAGGGATTCGTGCAAATCTGGCATCCCTTTTTGGAGCATTTTTATGTCTTTCCAGGTAACACCACTTTTGAAGGCTCTAAAAGGGGTCGAAATGTCGTCCCATACTGCTTTGACCTGACAAAAAAGGAGTCATATTTTTCAACTGAGAAACCTGCAAAAGCTTCGCCTGCAGAACAGGCGGATTAGCGGGGCCAGCACGATACACGAGTGCGCGGGCGCGCGAAGCGCGAGGCATGAAAAATGAAATATCCGCCTGTATTCACACCATTGTTTATCCTCTTCCGCCCCCAGACACACCCTCAATGACCAGCCAATCACAGTGTTAAAAAAACGGTGGCGATCACGGCGCGTTGTGGGCCAAATGATCTTACATTTGAAACTTTCTAGGTCTTGTTCTCATCCCTAAAACGGAGAAATTACTGATTTGGGACTTAATAATCGGAAAAACACAAATCAATGTTGAAGTGATCTCAGAATGGAATATTAGGCAATGCAGATTTTCTTGTGAAGAATTTTTCCTTCCTTCAACAGCCTCGAATAACATGACGATCTGCCGGTCTGCTTTGAAAATGGATCGCGGATTTAAAGCAGCTTCCTGGACTTAAGAAAACCAATATGGTAATGTATAGTATTTAATATTTTACTTAAAAGTTGAATTTGAACTTTCGGAATGATTGGTAAATCCACGGCCGATAAAATAACTGCTAAAGTTGTCGGTAAACTGAGGCTTTCGCTTTAGCGTGAAGAACTAATTTGAACATGCTGTCATACAAGTGAAGCACATTTGCGATATTTTGAACACTTTTAGCTTAAGATAGGTTTTTCTCCTCATTAAGGATGAAAATATATTGGTACTGAACTTCCTGTCGCGTTTCTTTCCTTTGGTTAATTTTTAAAACCTTGAAAATACAAGTGCAATTTAATTCTGGATTACCCGAGAGCAGTTGATAGAAAAAATAATCGGCTTTCTTGATTGCCAAAAGTGTCCTCGTGATTAATAAAAAAATTCCCTCTGTCTTAGCCAATCAGCATTCAGTAATTTTGCCCAGTATGTGTTAAGTATTATAAGTGTTGAGGTTCATCAGTAAAACAAATAATGTATTTCATTCTACCTGTGATATCTTTTCTCTTTCGACCAAACTCTCCTTGAAAGGGACGAACCGTGTTACTATTTCCTTCAGTTGTGGAAATACCAATTTGTTTGAATCCATTTCCATGCCCTCAATACCATCGAAAAAGACTTGATCTGCAGCTACCTGTTCCACAACCATTTGAGATGGTCACGAATAAATCGAATCTTCCCCATCTCCTCCTTCCAAAAAACTAATGGAGAACGTGCCATTTTCTCTGTTAAGGACTTGTCCCAAGTAGAAGGACTCTTTTTTGTAAGGTGATGAGAAGTAGGAGAGTTGTTTGATATGTAGTTCCCCAAGTTATTACACTATAAGTCAGGAAGGGATAAATAAGTGAGTAGTACAACTGTACAAGGACCAGATCGGTCACCGAGTGCCTAGTCTTAGAGAGTATACCAATACATCTCTTAATCTTTTTTTGAAATATGTAAAATGTGATACTTCCAACTAAGATGTGAATCAATCAGGAGACCCAAGTACTTAATAAATCTCTCTTGCATAATCTCCCTGTTAGAGATTATTAATTTGACTATGTGACCCTTGACCTTTTGAGGGGGATGAAAAATAATGAAATTTGTCTTATCAATATTTAATGAAACCTTATTAACCATAAGCCAGTCAGACACCATTTTCAGATTATAATTAACAATGGATTCAAGTTCAACTAAGTTAGAATTAGAGTAAAAGAGATTTGTATCATCTGCAAAAATGTGAAAGTCAAACACATTGCTGCACCTACTAAAATCATTAATATACAGAAGAAATAGAAGAGGGCCTAACACAGAACCTTGTGGGACACCATGAGTAATGAAGGTGTCTTCGGATTTAATACTACCTATGGTAACATACTGCCTCCTATTGTTTAAATAGGAAGCAAACCAGTCATTAGCAATACCACGGATCTAACCCTGTTAGAGATTATTAATTTGACTATGTGACCCTTGACCTTTTGAGGGGGATGAAAAATAATGAAATTTGTCTTATCAATATTTAATGAAACCTTATTAACCATAAGCCAGTCAGACACCATTTTCAGATTATAATTAACAATGGATTCAAGTTCAACTAAGTTAGAATTAGAGTAAAAGAGATTTGTATCATCTGCAAAAATGTGAAAGTCAAACACATTGCTGCACCTACTAAAATCATTAATATACAGAAGAAATAGAAGAGGGCCTAACACAGAACCTTGTGGGACACCATGAGTAATGAAGGTGTCTTCGGATTTAATACTACCTATGGTAACATACTGCCTCCTATTGTTTAAATAGGAAGCAAACCAGTCATTAGCAATACCACGGATTCCATAGTGGTTTAATTTCTTTAGTAATATGCAATGATCAACAGTATCAAAAGCCTTAGAGAAATCAAGAAAAATTCCACAGGAAAATAGGCCATCTTCAATTGTTCTTTGAATTTTATCCGTAATTAAGAGAGTTGCATGAAGAGTGGAGTGATTTCTCCTAAAACCAAATTGTTTATCATACAGAAGATTATATTTATCAATAAAAGTAATAAGTCTGTTATATACAAGCTTCTCCAAGATTTTATTGAAAATGGAGAGCAGTGAAATGGGCCGGTAGTTATTCATGCAAGTGACGGAGTCCTTTTTATGAACTGGGATAACATTAGCTAACTTAAAGATGGACGTGTTTTTTTGACGCCCATCAAAGTTCCTGAGTTTTTTTGTAATTTTTGTTTATTGTCTTTACATTTGTTGTTGGTCTTGTCTTACAATGGGTGTGCATGTTACACACGATGAGTTGGAGAAAATTTTAAGACTAAAACTAGAGCCAATTGAGAGTTCCTTGAACTTTAAAGACGATGAGCATCGCAAGTTGATGGAGAGAGTGGTTAACCTTGAGAAGACTGTGAAAACTCTTGAGCTGGAGAATAATGCTCTTGATTCTTGCCTCTGGTGGTTTCACCTTAAATGTTCTGCCTTATCTGCTAAGGAATACAATTATTTCGCCACAACTCATGACTTGTGGCTCTGCCTGCACTGTCGTAATGCAATTTTTCCTTTTAATTTTTTAGAAGACCATGAGCTGGCTGAGCTATTGGTCTATAATTCCAATACAGATTGTCTCTGCTCTGATAAAATTTCCAGAATGAATTTAGAGTCTTTACCATGTTTTGATCTATCTACATCTATTAATAATAACCCTAATTTATCCAGCATTGATATTGACTTGAATTTACCCTCTGTGACTAATTTTGGTTATTATTCAACTCATGAGTTCCATTCTAATGAAGATATTAAATCAACTATCTCTGATAGGGCATTCTCTGCCCTGCACTTTAATATAAGAAGTCTTTCAGCAAACGTTGATGATTTCTTTCATATGTTAAGTGACATGAAATATTCCTTTTCTGTTATTGGTCTCTCCGAAACTAAAATAGAAGTTGGAATTGATCCCTTTTTGAACACTAATCTCCCTGGTTATTATTTTCTGTCTCAGCCATCTATGTCTAATGCTGGTGGTGTTGGTTTCTACATCAAAGATGATCTTTCATGCATTAAACGTGACGACTTTTGCACTACTACTCCGGAATTTGAGTCCATTTGGATCGAAATGGAGTAGCCCCCCCCCCCCCCCCCCAGGTCTTTACCTTGAATTTTCTCAAGAGCTGTAGCTCCGCAGAATGTCTTGCATGAGAATTGTGCCAGGCTGAAATAAAAAAAGGTGATAAAACAATGTTATCAATAAATTTATAATAACTGTTTATTCACAAATCTAAGAAATCTAAGAAAAGTGAAAGGAGACAAAAGAGGTTAACCCTTTCTAGTTTATCTCCTGATAATAAAAATATACATACATAAACTATTTACAACTATATAAAATAGTATAAAAGAACTTAATGTTCACTAGAAAAATCTAAAAAGGTGGCGTAGTGGACTTTATAAGTATAACATTACACATCAATACTGTAGACAAAAAATATTAACACATTGACTCCTGGAGCATTTTCAGCCTGGATATGGGCCGAAAGCATTACCAAGACGTGCAATTTTTTCCATGAAGTAGCCAGGTTCCATGTAGTCAATCACTCTGATCTGGGTATCATGGGAAAGATCTTTTGCTCCTGTAGAAGTTGGGCATAGATGATGCCAATTTGGGTCAAAAGTGATGACCTCAGAAAAGGAACAAAGGCCAAGGCTCATCACAGTCGGTTATGGCAGGCATGGGAGTCAATGAGTTAAAATCAGTCTTGTTATTTCCAATTTGAAGTTGATCTTTTCCCATATATGCATGCAATAACTTAAACCCATGCAAAGTAAGGCCAGCAAACATTTGGACCCAGGTGACTTGTGGTTAATATAAAGACAGTTTGAAAGTGCAAATATTTTTATTAATTATAACAAAAAGTGAAAAAGGTCCTGTTATATAATTATGCACTTTCATTCTAGGGAATAGACATGAAAAGTCAATAGTTGAAACCATTATTATAAAAATGACCACAATACAGGTACCTTTGGCTCCACTTTCTCCTTCGTAAATACCTAGGAGAGGTTGAAAGAATTGAGGGGATGGTGCATTCAATCCAAAATATTAGAGCACTTGTTCTGTTTTCACATAGCCTCAACTAAACACAAGGAGGGTTGGGCGAATCCGTAACAATTATGCAAACGCTTGACTACATCTATGGTTTGCATAACTTTCGAGGTTTCACCCAGCCCGCAATTGAGTGTTTCCATGAGGCTATGTAAACGCTGATTATGTGCTTTATCGTTTTTACAAAATAATTCTCAAAATTAAGCATGAATCTAAAACGCCAAAACGTTTACTGCAACTCTGAACACACCTATTGATGGATTGCTCTTTCATTATTTTTTTATAAAAATAATATATTACCGGCAATTAGCAAAATTACTAAATTATTAATACTAAATTCTTGAATTAAAAAAATGAAAAAATAATCACAGGAGTACTACAAATACTTCACTGGTTTTTGCTCATGGATGTTACGTAACATCCATGAGCTTAGGGGGCAATCGGATGGTACTCGATCACTCACTCACTCACTCACTCACTCACTTACTCGATTCTGATTAATTTATTCATTAAACCGGATTAAATCGTTTCTCCCAATCCTCCCGTGCTTAGTGTGGTTCTTTTCCTAGGCACTTTGTGGTGTAGGTTCAGCAGGTTTAGCGGGCTACTAGAAAGACGAATTTTTTGTCCGACAACATGGAGTTCATACATATGGTGGCTAACGCGGCACGAAGATGGTTTTTGGTTCAACTCGTGGAGTTGTAAAATTGAAATTTGTCAAGCTAAGCAGCAGTAGCTGTAACAAATGGACATGGAAAGACAAGAAGCATAGCGCTCGTCAAAAACCCATGTGTAAATTTATATTGAAAGGTCAAGGTGTTTTTTCATTAGACGTAAACAAAATTCTCCGATTACAAGTCACGCTAAACTCACGCTATGCAAAGAATGTAATCAGATACTTTTTTTTCGTATATGTATTTGCTGAAGCAAGAGAGTCACGTTTCGCAGACAGTGTAAGTAACCGCGTTTTTTAAACGCGTTTTTAAAGCGCGGTTTTCAATCGCATACTGCGGTTCTTGTTCTTCCTGATTCGTGACCTGAAGGTTTTGCGTGATCCGTGAAGAACCTGAAATATTAACCGATATTCGTGATTTTACCACACAACTCTACGTGATTTTCAGACACAAGTTCTCCGAATAGTTACAGTGGTCTATCGAGAGTGCCTTAGCCATGCAATATGCAATACGGAGCCTTGATTTAGCCATTCGCGATTTTGCTTCCTACAAACACTGTTTTTAATGTAAGAACAGGTCCTTACTTTCTTATTTTCGTAATTCGGGAAAACGAATTTCTTTTAGCCGTGAACCGTGATCCTCTGTATTTTAGGTTCGTGAAACGTGCCAGAGACTTCCCTGTACGACCCTCTTCATATCTAAAGCTTTAAATCGGACATTGTAAACAGACCACGAGAAGATGGTAAATTGTTTTTTTGTTAGATTACTTTTTATCAGTGCTAGCCTGATGGGCCGCTTGGCACAAATGTAGACTTTGACTTCCACCGTCTGAGTTTCTATTTGCAGAACGAGTGCTTGTGCCAAACGTTTCCCATGAAAAGCACTTGATTTTCATGTGAATGACCGTGCAGGTGACATATATTTTCATACCAATAGTTTCGCTCAAAGACTCGTTTTGCCACAGGGGCAAAAGTAAACTTGGCATTGAGCTATTCATCCATGAGCTGCTCAGAGAGCCTTTGATTTCATGTGAAGCTAGAATTTTTGTATTTACTGATACTTACCAGATCTAAATTTTGTTGTTCCACAAGTGCTTTAGTCTCTTCAAGTTCCTGAAAGAAAATTATGAAGAAGGCTTTGAACAACATGGCACTAAGAGTGAGAGAGTGGTTGGAGACTGAATCATGTTCCCAGAGCACCTGAATTATTGGAAAAGTACATAATCATGAAACATTACACAAACAATTTTCAACAATATAAACCAGAAGTTAATGATTCATCTAGAATAATGCTGCACCTGCATGTCATTTCTCTACTGAGAATTATCTTCCCTAGTAGTCGAGACTAATAATTAATAGAAATACACATTTTACCTCTTTCAGTGCCTCCATCTCGCTCGCAAGCACTTGATTTATCTCCTGACTGGCCCTAAAATTCTGTATATAAAAAGGAAATAGTAATCTCTTAATAAAAAGAAAATGAATTCCAGGTTTATCATTTTGTTTTTACTAACAGTATAATTATTTAATAGTTTACCCTTTTCAATAACTGCAATTCTGTTGTTAACTTGTCATTTTTTACTCTTTCTTCCTTTAACACCTACAGAAAAAATGAAAAGCATTATAACAAGCATTTCCTAAATATGGTGATGGATCCTTTTAATAACCATTCAACAATTATGTACTAAGAAGAGAGTCAGGTTTAAATATAGAATTGAAGCTTCAGTCCAGTTCACACTTTTTCATTCAATAATGGAAACAATTTAAGGTGGCTCGATAGTCAAGTACATATATGAAAATCTGAAGATTTTGCCTGACTTGAGGAGGGGAGGGGGGGGGGTATTTAAAAGCTCTATTTTTCTGCGAATGTTTTGGTTGAGGGACTGGGTCTGGCATGCATATTTAATGTATGATGGCAGCTGGTCACATGACCTTACTCAGCTCATTATAAATCAGTTTCGGTTCGGCGGAATCGTGTGTAGCATTAATGTAATTTGGGGCAAAAATTGAACCAAATTTCATTATTTTGGGACATTTGCTGGTGCCAGAGCTCATCATTAAGGGCTGAGATGGCTTAAACCTTGCCAATTCCAAAGAACTGTTTATTGGCACTGTGAATGTGACAAACTTCGACCAGATGCCCGATTGCAGCTACTGGCAGTTTGTTATTCATGGACAAGGGGCCAAAAAGCAAATGAGCCTTGTCTCACCAGGCTTCAACTGGCAGATATGGAAGTTTCAATCAATTGTGGAAGTGACTGGAAAACTTTTAGTGTGTTATTGAAGCCTGGTCAGAGACTTATATAAAAATATCCATTTGGTTCGAGGTAGGTCTTTCCCGCTCAAAGAACACTCTAATTTCCCAGGATGCAATGCGGTCAGATTCCTGCTCGTTGGCTGCTTGGTTGAGATTGCTGACAAAAAGGAGCTATTTTAGCTCTTGCTGGACTTTTTTGGCCGAACTTTCCAGTTGAGTTGGAAGGAGAAGAGTTGTTTTGTAATAATTTCCCTGTGATTAAATGACTGAGTTAATGAAGGATGTGTCCAGACTGTTTGCTTGTGAGGTAAGATTTGCATGAAATCCATGTAATGTTTTGCAGCTGGTATGTAGTTTTTCTGCAATATCTATTGTATACATTTTCGGAGAAAGAGCACAGTGCTGCCATCTATTTTCCTCCACTTTTTCAGTGCAAAACAAATACTTCTGCACTAGAATTGCTTACAGAAATGAAAAGACCAAGCCTGGAGAATTTTTTTCTCAACCCTATGCAATTTCGAATGTTCAGACGTGCATGGAAAAGGTAGCTAGGGACATCCTTAATGTTCCATGCTTTTAATATTTCCAGCTTTCTGGGCCTCAGGCTGAAGGTTGATGAACACTCTATGCAATGAACCAAAATAATGCTTATCTGGCAAATTCTTTTGCTACAGCAGGCAAAACACTGGTGCTGTGTATTGTCCAAAAAGGTCTGTTTTTGCAAATTTCAACTTTCCAGATTTTTTTTCTCTGCAAGTATTGAATGCCAGCCAGCCATTTTGGTTGATTGCACAGACCAATCTAAATGTAATCTGCAAAAAATGGTTTCTTGCCTGTGTGACTTATTGTTTTCTCTCAGCTACTGCTACAAGGAAAGCACCCTCTGAGACACCATACCAAAGCTTGTACTGTTACCATGGCAACAAGACACCCAAACATCATTGTGTTTGTCATCATTCATAGCAACTAGTGTCATGATGTTGGTTTTGTCTAATTTAGATGCATTTTCATGTCAAAAGTCTTTTTGACTATCGAGCCCCCTTAACTGCGCAAAAATTTCCAGTTAACTTTATAAAACAACGACAGGGTTCCAGATAGGTTTTCAAGGAAAGTTGTTAAATAAATGGTAATCTCAACTGACCATTATTCCCACTGCTCCTGACAAATCAATTATAAATATTTTATTATTTTGTCAAGTCATGTAACTGATCTTGTCAAGATTTTTTACCTGAGACACCTCACTTTTGGAACACTGACACAATCATCTCTTTTCAAACAAAGTCTTAAAAGTTCCTAAAGGTTAGTTCACCTTAAGCTTCAATGTAAACCTACAAGGATAATAAATTGTTTATTTGTTACCTTTTCCAAAGACACAATTTCTTTCTTTTTTTTTTCTCTGATTTTGCTTTCTCTTCTTTAAGCTCCTGTGGAATGAAGCAAACAAACTTTATCAATTTAATAAAGGAAAATATATGTAAACTTTAAAGGTGTAAATTGTGAGGAAATCAGTCTGCCTAGAATAATTCAAAATGCCTTGATAAGTTCTCTTCTTGGGGACAAAGATAGCAAACAGGACAAAAATGGTTAAAAATAAATTTTTTAGGACCCATTAAAATTTCAACTTGCCTTTTTAATTGCTGATATTTCCTTTTTTAAATCCCCTTTTCTTTTTTCGTCCTAAGTGAATTAAAATCAAAAACAATTAATTATGACATCTGCCTATTTCCTTGAGGGAGTATTGGTAGATCCAACCATCCACATCAGGATCAGGCTACAATAAAGTTGAGAACTCTGTCAAAGTTTATTGAACATTGCACCTCATTAACTAGGAAGGGTCATTTACTAAGTAAATAATTATTGCAGGTGGGGAGCAAGAGGTCTCGAAGACCAGGATTTAAGGGAATATACAAAGTTAATGTGAGGAAAGCAAGTAGAATGAAGGCGTCAATCAATCACAGGATAGATGGCTAGTAACATAGCCAATCAGAGGATGGCATTTGTGATAGAGTGCATAAAGATTTATACTATATAGTGCACTTTATAGGGGTACCTTTGCTTGAATCTTCAACTGCGCATGCTTTTCAGTTTTCTCCTAGTGGAAATAATTAAAGTCTCATCAATCATATGTACAATTAAGCTGCAGGAAATATAAATAGTGATACTGGAAATTCTCTGGGAAATTTAATTATCAGTCCAAAGTATACCAGGGGTGTTTCTAAAGGAGAACAGTAAAAGGATCTCAAAGTCACATTAAACATCTTTCAATTGAAAATAAGCAGGCACTTTTCAATGAATTGATTGATTAAAAGATTTAGAATGCCCATTAAAACAACTTGACTGTATAATATCAACTCAAGCTATTTTCAGCCTTTTCAACGTTTTTGTTATAGTCCCCTCCCTGAATGCTTTAAAAACAGAACAATTAAGCTATGATCAATTCTTTATTATCTTTATCATCTGTTAAAAAATTGCATTCTTGTACCCACCTGTTGTGATGGCCTTATTTTAGTTGCCATCCACAAATGCAGTTTCTCTCCTATGGAGTCAATGTCTTTAGACTCAAGGGGATTTAATCCCTGGAGGAAATTGAAAGAAGAGTTTGAGATGGTCTTCCTCTGCCGCTGCCCGCTGTGAGATGGTGGTATCAGCTCCTCTTCATCATACCTCTTGCATATCTCCATCGACAGATCAAAAAAGCGTTGTGGTAGAAGTGCCACTTTATAAATGTTGGTAAAAACAGAATTTGAGCCATCCTATAGAAATAAGGAGCCTTAAAGTAAATAATGAGAAACATTTTGAAGAATGACATTGAAAGGTTTTGGTGTGCATACATTGTTTTGATCCCCTGAGGAGAACACCCAAACATTTTCAGAATTTGAGCCATCCTATAGAAATAAGGAACCTTAGTAAATAATGAGAAACATTTTGAATGACATTGAAAGGTTTTGGTGTGCATACATTGTTTTGATCCCCTGAGGATAACACCCAAACATTTTCATAATTTGAGCCGTCCTATAGAAATAAAGAACCTTAAAGTAAATAATGAGAAACATTTTGAAGAATGACATTGAAAGGTTTTGGTGTGCGTACATTGTTTTGATCCCCTGAGGAGAACACCCGAACATTTTCCAAATTCTTAATTAAAGGGGATGTTTAATCCAGTACAGAGCACATAAATCATATTCTACTTCAGACTGAAATGATCAATTTCTACAAATCCTTGGTGCTGAATGCACCTAAATAGTAAGCTTATGTCAGCAAAGGATTATATACGGTAGTATTCACCCAAGGTTTCATTTCTGCATGCGAAGACCCAAATGTCAATATTATCATACGTAAATCTACCTTCCTCAAAAATAACATACTGCATTTGTAGTCTTGGAACACATCACTGCCACACTGCTGTTGTTATGTATTATTTTTTCATCGCCGCCATTAACCATAAACAATCGATTTGTATGCAAGATGTCCAAAATATAAGCTTACAACGTGAACGATTGCAAAAGTGTCTGAGCTTAACTCTGCCTGCATGATTAAGTAAAGCCCTTCAGGAGGACGTCTGAACGGACTTTGTACTTACCTGCGTCTTGTGTTTCTTGGATCTGACTTACCTGACTTCATTTTTCGTTACCTGTACCATTGTCTTTCATCGCACCTTCCCTTAGGCAGCGTTACGGTTTTGCGAAACTAAGACTTCAGCTCAAGTTTTTCCAGGCAGAAGCATAAAACCGTCCTATGCTTCTGCCAAGGTTAAACGAGCTTATTGACTTAGTTTGCCTTAAAATTACCGCTACCATTACTGAAGCTTATCATGTTAACGAAATTTGTGATAATCATCTCTCCGAAGCACTAAAAACAGTGAAAACGTCAACCACTCGATTAAAACCACCCGGGATGGGGCTAGTCAACCTGAGTCTCAAGACGGCCGGAAATCGCGACGAAGTCACCTTGACGACCTACAGACGCTAAAAATCCCCGCCAAATTGGACTTCATTCGGATATTTTCTTTTTTGTTTTGTTTATCGTCTATTTCAATGATGGTAAACTTGATAGAAGAGGCAAGAAGCAAAAGCATACGACAGCTGGATCCGGTGGCCTCATTCAAGAGTTTCTATAAAGACGTATAGAGTCAAAATACTTGTTTAAAGTGCCCATAACGTCACAAACAAATTTTGCTCATCTAATTCTACGTTTCACCTAATAACAAAGAGAACGAGTGGGGGATTTCTAGATTGGTACAGAGATTCTGGAAAAAAATACGATGCGTGATAGAGAAGAACCTCTCCATGATTGAAATCAGGTAGATTAAAATTTTAAGGCAGTAGCTGAGAAAAGAGGAAGCTCCTTTAAGTGCTTCTGGTGTAGGTCATAGGTTTGGCAAATGATAATAAAAACAGGAGAAGAATGAACAGAAAAACACTGCACATTCCTACTTAAGATGAAAAACGAATGAGCATAAGCTATATAACTTTACCTTCTTCCATAATCATCAATAAAAAATAAATAATAAGAAGAGGTTTATATTTCCGTCTGTGACGCAGGCATGTTTCTTAAAGTGGGCAAAGGGAGAAATGCGTTAACTGGGAAGCAGAAAAAAACATGTTCATAGCTCACCGTTGAAGAAACGCCTAACTTTGTGTTCATATAAACCCGCATTGCGGATGCGTGTTCTTCCGAAATATCGCTGTCTTCAGCAAACTCAAATAACGCCTTCCGGGACGCTTTGGCGAAATCGGCAAAAGAGGGGACAGATGGCCCAAAAGTCTCCCATAGATTCTTCTTCTTTTCAGCTTTTATTCTTCGTAGCGCCAATTGTCACCCTGACCTATCGCCCGCTACTCTTTTCTTCTTCTTCCTCGGTGGGTTATTTTCCTCTTGATTTCTTTCATTCACATCTTTTTCGAACTTTTCCATTCCGTTTTCTATCGAAGAATCGTACTCCTCAGCTGAGGACTCTCCCTCGGAGCCTCGAGGACTTGAACTTGCCATGGAAGCCATCTTTGAAGCTCTTGTAGACACCTAAGTTGATGATCCCTCCCACATAAGCTCCCACATGGCCTTGTCTGTTATCATTTTCCTGTCATAGGCTATGCTCTGATAGGTGGAAAATTGGGCCTCCTTAATGGATCTACCAATATAATTGCAGACCTGAGTTGATGGTTCCTCCCACATGGCCTTGCCACATATCAATCATCCGTCATAGGCCCTGTACCAATAGATGGAGAACTAAACATCCGTAAAAGAACAGTGCTTTGCACATCTAACCTCGTCGCCTTCGGGAAGCTTACTGAGTAGACAACATGAGCAGTGAAAGTGAATTTTCTGACGAAAGCGATGAACATGAGGTAATTAATTTATGCTACAAAGTAAGGAAAAACGCACATGATTACTTTACACTTATAACTATCCTTGCATACCGATAAACCGCAGATTCCGATTAGCAAAACAGCAGTAGAAGAGATTGAGCGAAAACTGGACCTTCTGGAGGATGAACCCGTGAAGGTAACATTGCTCTCTTCCCAGTAGATAATATACGAGCGAGGTATATACTACAGTAAGTTTTAACTAAGGGGTTAATTTCTTTGAGGTTTCTGCTTTTAGTGAAATAGAAGGTTTTAGAGTTTACTTGCAACGTCAAGTTTGTCTATTGCTATACCAATATCCGCGAGTCCACTGACAAAGGGCCCTGAAGTTAATCCTGACTAATCCACACCAATCTGACCTTAAGTTAAACATGTCTTTTAGATTGAAGAGGACCCTTCAGTTTTTCAAGATGATGATCATTCATTCTTTTGGCATCAAAAGAACAAGTATCAGGTTTGTGATAAGTCCCAACCCCCTTTTTTATCGGGGGGGGGGGGGGGAACTCCATTGTATTGGCTATATAAGTATATGCATACCCCTACCTAATAAAACGTTCCGTCTATAAACAAAGCAGACTGATTTTAAACGTTGGTACTGTAGGGCAAAACTATTGTTCCTAGTTCCTGTCCCCTGGCGCCAAGGTGGCGCATAGGGCCTCCACATGTGCTCTCCAACGATTCCTGTCTT
>OZ026602.1:27786976-27841976 GCA_964020085.1 Micromussa lordhowensis | reverse complement strand
GTAGCCATTAAAAAGTGCTGCCCTGTCTGGATCTATCATTATCCAATTATGGGCCTGTTTAATTGATAAAATCAAAATAATTTGAGAGCTATATCGGAAACTAAGATGTTTTGGTCTCAGAAATGGTTTTTTGTATTGACCTACAATCCTGGCCAAAAGTAGTTGGGACACTTGAGTTGGATCACGTATCCCCCATCCCCCCTCATCAATGTTGGAAAATATCGCGTTTTTCCCAACAAAAAGGTAAAAAAATCACCCGAGTATCAACATTGAAAGTGGGGGGAGGGGAGAACTTGCTTGCTGTCCCAACCTTTTTGTCCGGGATTGTCTGAAAAAAGAATTTAAAGAATGTCACACAAGCTGGTGTAGCAGAGGCCTAGAGAAGAAAGGGGTTGCACCGTCTTGCGCGTATTAGTGATGCACACTGCAAAACAAAAAAGCAACAAAATGGATAGAAATCCTCCAATCGTAATCCTAGAGGATGTTGCCGTTTAAACTCACCTGTTTCCTGAGGCGTACGCATAAATAAACGATGGCAGGGTTGAGTTTATAACTAAGAATTCGTAGTTTGGGTCGTTATAACGTTTGTGTAACCGTTCATACGGAGTGTTATGCTAAATGGCGTAGTTATTTGTTAGCTGGCGTGGTTATTTGTTACCCGAGAGCCTTCTTATTTAGCAGACGTCATCTTCTGTTGAAATGGAAACCGCAGAACGCGGTCCGCGTTTGAATGGTAGAAAAGTGAGAAGTGTTTACCTGATTACTTACAGTAAGGCGAATGTTGAAAAAGACAACGGCTCATAGAGGGAAATGTAATTATGAATAAGGGGATAGTTAGATAAAAATCATTCCGCACAAAATAAATCTCTTACTTTTTGTCAAAAAGATGAAAAGAAAGCCAAATTTATAAAAAAAATATATTCAAAAACAAGGAATCTTTAAGCTGATTTTTCCCACCAAAATTTCACATGGCCTGTTAGTAACGACAACTGTAGGAATGAATATGTCTTCCATTGTTTTTAATGAGTGTAAAAGAATAACACTTAGTTGGTCAACATTTCTTTCAAGTCTTCATGATCAGCATGAATTAGTTTCATCGAGGTAATTGTCTTTTGATCTTTGCATACTTGAAAATCAATTTTGTTGAGCAACAGGAGTGTTTTGCTAATCATGTCTTCAGTTAGATCATTAACGTCTTTCGCATTGATGTTGTAGTTGGTAGTGTTAGAAATTGCCATGAAAAACGAGTTAAGTACAGCATGAGAACATTTGAACGATCTTAGATTTTGTTCCTTGTCATCGCTAATGACAAGATTAGCAGATAAAGAAGATGCTAGACTGGTTTTCAACATGGTATGTTTACACGAAAAACATTTCAAGAAAACTTCATCTTCAGTCGCGGTGAAGCGGGATTTTACAATTAAAGTAAACTAATACCTTACTAACTTCTGCTGCAATATATTCCCTGAAACGTATTCATGAACCTTCTGTGTTGGCTTCATCTCTTCTGCAGCAGCTGTGATTTCTTCCGAGAACTTAATGTCAATGTCTAGGACTTTCACTCAGGTCTGTGAAGTGGTATTTAGGTACTTGTTGTTGAAGAAAGCCACCTTAAGCCGTTTAAAGTTGTAGGAGGTGTTGGTGTTCACTTTCGCAATTGCATCTTCCCAAAGAGTAATGAGAATTGGTCCTGTCGAGTCAGCAACGATGATGTTGGAACTTCTTCAGGTCTGTCTTCATTGTGTAGGAGTAGACAGACTGTTCATTGGACTTGTGTAGGACTTTTGCCTTGAGGGATACAACGTCACCTGGTATGGAGTTGTCCAAAACAAATTTTACAGAAGTGTCGGCTAGATCTGCAGAAATATCTTTCCAAGGGAACGGTACTCGTTGGGTGGCGACGACGTTCGAGTAGTTATTCAATCTGTATTCTTGAGTGTTTGGGTCGTACTTCCGTTTTTGTGGACTAACGTTGAGGAGTTTCACAGGAGTTTTACTTTCTTGTTTGTGTTTGTGTTTTGTCGTCTCTCTTCTGGGGACTGAAGCAAACCACTCTTTTTCGTACATCCTGTTGCTGAATGTTGAAGTTGAAATATCTAGTTCCCGAGGAGGGTGTTTTGATTTCGGACACTTGATGTACATATCCTTCAAGTTCCAGTGTTGTTGTTGATGACTTTGCTGGAGCATCGGAGGCCATGTTTACTAGTAATCGTGCTATTAACAGGGGACAATTTCCATGTTTAACATCGCAAGGGATGTGTTGGTTTGAGGTTTTTCTGACGGCACATTTTCAAATATTGACGTACTACGAGTTCTATGATTGGTTAACGTTTTTGCAACTGTCATTTCACGAGATTATACTATCCATTTGCACATGTTACTGTCGTGATGAAGTTTAGCAATATTGTTGTTAATGTGATAGATTTTCCTCACAAAGAATGACTGAAAATCAAAGAGCGCTACAGCTGAGATGAAATGTTTGAATGCGCTTTTGTAATAGCGAGGAATATTTGTTTGTCACTAGGAGCGTGGGAAATTCTGCAGGCAACATTTTCACAGACTGATAATTTAATTAATTAAGCTTACCTAGATTCAGTGTTTGATAGGCTTAAACAACCTGAAAGTACATGTATCATAGCTGATGTTTGTTTAAAATTGGCTTCGAGGGCTCGAGAAACAACAGGGATTTAGCAAGTACAGTAGGTGATTTTCCTTACTAACACTATGAAATAAAAACCCATGAAAATCCTGTGAATTTTTTCATGGTCAATTCACAGGTTTTTTAGAGGTTTTTAATGGTATTTTCATGGCCAAATGTTAGGAGATTTTCATGGTAAGCCACCCTGAATAAGGCATGAAAAAAGCATTAAAAAAGCCATTAAAATCCTCTTAATATTTTAAGTTTCATGGCCCATGAAACCCTTTCAGGTTTGGGCAATTCCCTGAAATACCCATGAAAATGCCATGAAAGTTTTATGTAGATTTTAATGGATTTTTAATTACCTTGAAAAACCCATGAATTAAACACCATGTTTTTCATATTGCAATTCATGGACTTTTAATGGGGCATCACTGGATTCATGGCCATGAAAAACCCATGGTTATGCCATTAATATTAAAATATTAACGGGTCATGAAAATGTTCATTTCCTTTTCATGGCATTTTGAAGACCCATGAAAATTGAGTTCAGTTATTTTCATGGGGTAAATAAGTCAAAACATGGACCATGAAAACTTTGTGAAAAGGCCATGAATGTTGACAGTTTAATCAGTAACATTATTTTATATTATTTTGGTGGCTTAAAAAATAAAATCATAATTCAAGCACAAAAAATGAAGACACTTACGTGGTTGATGCATTTACTGCTTTGTGCATATATACTGTAGCTATAAAAGCACAGTGGTACACAGGACTAAATGAGGTATAAATGTTTGGTTCATAATTGATTGAGTTTTTTATTGCACCCATTTGGTGGAATCAGCTCAGACAGCTACATGTAGCACTCCTTACTCTTTCTCATTTCCTTTTATCTTGTAATGCAATAATAGTAATAATTATTAGAACAACATTCTATTAATATTAAAATAAAATAACTCTTTAAATTAGAAATTGCTATTTATGCAATAGCTAAATAGTCTTTCCAAATTCCAGTTGAATGCAATTCACTGAGAATCAATAAGATAATTTGCTTTGGTTTCTACTTGGCAACTGTAAATATATTTACATCAATTTTAAAAATATATCATCATAAATATTAATCTGATATCATAATTTTGTATGTTATCTGTTATAGAATATTGATAATAATTCCATTTTAGCATATAAAAGTTTGAGTGGAAATATACAAATCATTTTTCACTGCAATATTTCTGGAACAAGAACTTTTTAAAAATAAAATTAATATTATTATGTACATTTCAAAATTTGAAATGCATGCATTGTATATGTCAATCATTGTTTACCCCCAAGCTTTTAGCCAGGTGGGCATCCAGGTGTCCTGTGGACGCCCAGTTTTCAGGAAAACATTTTTTTAAAAGATCTTGATGTCCAAGTTGATCACTGGGAGGGTTTGTGATTCTTTTAAATATGTGTGAATAACATCATTTCATAGTTTGTTTTCCTCATTTTTGCATCATGTATGGTTTTGATCATCAGAGATGTCATTAATTCGTTATTTCAATTATTTAGTGGACGCCCACATGCAAAATGCTGGCTAAAAGTCTGTTTACCCCCATAAGTTAATTAATCATATAAGCCTTTTTGTAGCTCTCATAATGCTTTGAGATGTTGTCTTCATTGTTGACAACAAAGTTTTTGCCATCCTCGTTAACGGTAGGTGTTGAAAAAAATATATAGGTTGTACCAACTATGTCAGTGTCCTTGCGTTTTGGCCACTTGTAATTTCCCTTTGTTGTCTTTGTCAAAAAATTGACGTCAATTCCTTCCACAGTCTCGTCCAGCACACCCATATTGATGGCAGTTATCTTGCCTATGAAGAAGCCTTCATTGTAGGCAACTGCCACCCACTGACCAACACTTAAACTGCCCCCGTCGTGGCCCTGAAAATCACCAAAAAGATAAGAAACCAATATTAGTACCAATACCAATACTACGTTCTTTGATGTAAGTATATATGAAATGTAATTCATATGAACTGCGGTTATAGATGAAAGTGAAGAATGATCCTCGCAGTGAATTTTCCAATTTAAGCAACTGGAAAGAAGAAGCCTGAAAAGAAATCAGGGCTTCAACGGGATTCGAACCCGTGACCTCCGCGATACCGGTGCGATGCTCTACCAACTGAGCTATGAAGCCACACATTGGTAGCGAGGTCAATTTGTTGAGTTCATATCTTCCCGTGAGGAGTGAAATGATGTAAGTATATATGAAATGTAATTCATATGAACTGCGGTTGAATGTTGAAATATTGATTGGCAGATTGCTAGGGGCAACTTACAAATGAAATTCAAATTTGCTTGAATTGAGCGAGTACCGGTTTTGCTTTTGACGGTTTTGGTTTGGCAAGTTCCAGTTTTCAAGTTTATAATTATAATGATAGAAGTCACTAAATTAGGTGGATAATTACCTTGACAGTGGATTTTGGGACAGGGTCTCTTCTGCTTTCTTTATTCCCATTTTCTGAAATCGTGAGCAATAAAAATGCACTATTTACATGTATGCACAATATTAAGTAATTTTGAAAACTAGTATTTACCTCCTCAGTGTAACATACAAAATTAATTAAATACACTGTAAGATAAAAAAAAACACCAGAGATATAGAGACAAACAAACATGTATGGTTAAAAATGTGGAAGATTGACACTACAAAAGATGCAAAGATGCTGGATTTAAATTGTTTCTTTGCACCTTTTCTGTTTAGATGGAAAATAATAATTTTAGTCTTATACAGCTGTAAAGAGGCCCTAAATTATAAGTTAGAGTGGCAGCCATTATGTATTTATCAATTACCTTTTGACTTTTTCTCTTCGTTGACAAAAGTCTTGTTACTCTGAAAAAGTAAATTGCAAGAGATTGCCATATGATGTCAAATAGGGGGTAAAAACAATAAGAAACTTGTGTGCCCAATGATTGGGGGGGGGGGGACTTCAAGAGCAAGGACTAGGTTCACTGATTATTTTCCAATTGACATTAAACAAGACAATGACTTTTAAACAGCCCATAAAAAATATTGCAATGCATTCCTTTTACTGTAGCTAAATTTAAAGAAAGCAAGAGAATGCACACTGTATAAAAGTAATCCAGTTTTTAATCATTTCTTGACTAATTATTTATTTTGACAAACTTTTTTGTTACGATGTGCAAAGCTAAGCTTGAAACTAGTTGATTTCAATTTTCAATTTTTCATTCGTTTTTGTATCACCATATTACTCACCTTCAATTTCTTCTTGGGTTGAACATGCTTGGGCTTTCGTTGGTTATGCCCAATCTTAGTGGTTTTCCATGTGAATACTGTATTCACCTGAAGTAAGATTTTTAGAAGTGATAATATGAGAATTAAAGCAATAATTTTTTTTTGTTAATTAATCAGCTTCCCACTGGTTTTTTTTTGTTTTGCTATACACATAAACTTTGAAAGATTTTGTCTTAGGCTGCGTTTTTGGGGGAAAATCTGAATCTGGATTCTTAAATCCAAAAACGGATTTTGCGTTGTTTTTTTTTTACCAAAATCCAAAAACAGATCATGAATCCGTTGAATCCATACTTAGGTGAGATTTTTCAGATCAAATCTCAATCCAGATTTTTAATTTAGATTCGTGATCTGAACGGTTTTTTGGGAATGGATTCAAAAAAACTTATATTTTGAAAAATTTGTCAAGCAGGCTGATAAACATGAGCAAGTCAAAATAGCTTCATTTGCATACCAACGTTTTTTTTAACGTTACATAATCAGTTTTTGAATTTTTTGTTTTTTCGGTCATGAAAAATCCATATGATCCTAGATCACAAATCCAATTTTGGATTCCCCCCCCCCCTAAAAAAAAACAGCCTTAATTAACAACTTTTAACATGTATAAATGTATTATTATGATCACCTGAAGGTCATTAAGTGTAGTTTCCCCCTCAGAAGTTTCAGCAGGTAATGAGATTTCCTCATCGCTTGGTGACAAATAATTTGTATTCATTTGTAACATTGAATACATTTCTAAAAGTAAAAAAAAGTTTAAAGGATACACAATGTATTTGAATATGTCATGTACATTATTAAATTTATCAGATCTGTCTGCATGTTTTTTTTGTGTGTTGCAGGTAAAATCTGTTCTGAGGCTGAATCAGTATTCAATCTGGGTTAAATGTGTACCCAGTATTAATTCTATCTAGGTAAGATAACGCTAACCCTAGTTAACTCTAACACAAGGCTAACCATTACCACTAGCACTAAGATACATATAGCCAATAGTGATGATGGGTACACATTTAACCTAGATTGAATACTGATTCAACCTGAGAATGGATTTTACCTGCAACATGCATGTACACTTCATGAGGTAATTTAAACTATAGTTACATGTTACAAAGAGCAAAATATATTTCTGGCCATTCAACATATGGCAGCTTCCACTGAAATTATTGTTCTTTACGAAAGGATTCACAGGAGGGAGTATTACATGCAAATTAAAGATAGACAGAAGGAACATTACCATCTTTATCCGCTGTATCATTCGGGCCAAGGTAAATGGCTTTGGCCAGCTGTACTGTCTTTGCCACAGTTTTGAAGACAATTACTTCGTCTCTATCAATGCAACACAAGCAATCAAAATAATGATTTAAGTTCATGACTTTTTAAAGTCTTTAAAGTCAGCAATAATGGCTTCACCGCATATTAGCATGCTCACATTTCATTCCAAAAAAACCTTTTTAATTTCTGTCCCATTTTATTCTAATTTGCAACTTTGGTTAATAGAAACGGGCTAAACCTGACCATAAACAGCTTATTTTTTAAAAGTGATTACATGTAGGTTAGCAACTTACCCACTGGCAAATGCTGACCTCTGATCATGTACAGTGTCATCACTTCCTTTACCATAGTTGTTCCTTTTTGAATCACCTGGAGGAATCACTTCTGCGGCATGTACAGTGTCATCACTTCTTTTACCATAGTTCTTGCTTTTTGAATCACCAGGAATCACTTCTGCTGCATGCACAATCTCATCACTTCTCTTACAGTGATTGTTGCTTTTTGGAAAGGGGAAGAAAACAATAATAGCAAATTAAACAGATCATGTTCAAAATTCTGTGAAATCAATTGCCTCTCTATCCTTTAAACAGATACTGCTTCTGTAACTGTTTTATCTGTGCCATGCTTTTTTTGTGGCATAAATGCATATTAAAGGGGCAGTATCATGAGGTTCCATGCGCGGCACTGTTCACTATTCTTTCACTGGAATTTTGGACTTATCGCTGTTAAAAGTGATTTTTTTCTTTCTTCCAGCTATCAAAACAGAATTTTTTATTGAACAAATATCTCCACTTCTTAACAGCCTTTTCTAATATGCCGAATCAAACTTGAAAACATTGGGCCAACATTTTTAAAGTTTTGCCATCATGATACAGTTACTGCCCCTTTAACAAGGTTAAGAACAACTTGGGAGGAGTTGTAAAATAACCAGTATTACCTGCTTTGACTATGTGCAGCTTTTGTTTGTAAAAATCCAACAATGGACGTTTCATGTTCCACTTTTGTGCCCTTGTTGCTGAAGCGAGAATACATGTCAGAAGGTTAATAATTAACAATTATTGACAAAATAGACAAACATAGATAGAAGACAAAGGGACTTGTCCAGATCCATTTATTTTTTGGGATGCTTTTAAAATAAGGGAGGTGAAATTATTGAAAGGAGTTGAATCCATCAAAACAGGTTACTTCTAATTACCCATTCTTCCTCTTTCTCTTTCCCAATTTCAAATCCAGCTGGTATTTGCGTTTGTTTTGAAGGGCAATGGCAAGGCGTGCTTTAACATCAGCTCTATGGCCTTCAAGTTGTGGAGCAGCTGTGCCAATCTGTTTCCAGGCATAAAGAAAAAATAAGTATTAGAATTATCTCTAATCTCAAAGGACCCTTGAGCTTGGCGCATATTATTGTCAAGTGTTATATATGGTATTTGCAAAAAGAAGCCACTTGCCCTCCTGCTCAGGTGCCGTATTCACGTTAATGTAAATTGACATTGAAGTATTTTACAAAGTTTATATCATGTATTATTACCATGCCAAGATTCACTTACCAGTTCAAAAAACTTGTTACATTTTCCATCAGGTATGGATGGGAGGGTGTATGCTTTATCCCAAATCTTGGCTTGTCTTGCACAGTCTCGAATCAAGTTCTAAACATAAGATATAATTTCTTCTTTTCAAGCTCATTCATAATTACCCTATGATCCTCTCTAAATTTTTTGTGGTAATAGAAGTAAGGTCTTGTTACTATATCAGGGGCGGATCTAGGGGGAGGGTGCAGGGGGTGTGCACCCCCGTCCTCCCTGAGATGACCTGCGGTTTTCTAATACAACTGGTATTCTACAAAAAAAAAAAAATGTGGGTTATTGGTGTTGAAGTAGAGCAAGAGACGGGTGCACCCCCTCCTAAAAAAAATCCTGGATTCGCCCCTGTATATTATTGTTTCATTGCTTTTTACTGCTTTTATTGGCTATGAAATGAAGAGGAAAATTAACTCGGGAAGTTTTGTAATTGGCTGACTTAATAATTTAAGTGGAACTATTTAACAATGGATTGAAAATATAATATCAAAATAATATTCACCCTGAAGTAAATTTGTGCTTTGGTGCACTTTGTTCTTGGAGTTGGCTTTGCCAGCAACTCCTCTGAGCTGTAGCAGCCGTCGGATTTCAGATGTTCAGTGGCATTCGGTGCTTGGGTATTTAATTCCTGAAATAAATTTAAAGAAAATCAGTTCAATTTTAAAATACATTTACTTTATGTAACTTAAGAAAAATACAAATTAAATGTGGGTTACAAGAAGTGATTGGAAGCACTTTGAAAAAATAAAAGAAACAGCTAAACTGCAGAATACCCCGCAACTTATTTGTAACATGTTGAACGACAATAGTACCTATTGTTTCATACCTCGTTCTTCACAGAGTTCCGACACATGTTGTTTACAGGTTTTAGTGAATCGAATTTCTATAAAAATTAAAGAAGTGATTGTTCTTAGAATGGGGCCGAGCCACCTCAACAAATATACTTAGGAAATTGGCCCTAAATTCTGCACTTATTCAGGATCAATGAAATTATATTCAAGGATCAAGGAACCTCGCAACAACACAGAAAGCTTACATGTCGTTTAGGCGGGAAAATATAAATCGTTATTGAAAGTACACTCACACTTTGCGTGGGAGACTTCTTTGAGTCGGGAGTTATGTCCACCGACCCCGTCTCTGATAAGCTCGATAGTGAGCTGTTCAGGGGATTTTCTTTCGATCTTGCTTGAAGCACGCGGCGGATTTTTATTATGTCTCCCATTTTGAGACCCGCGCGATGAAGGTCATCTTCTCTCGCCGCTTCGAGAATCTCTAGATCATCAATCTGTGGCGATCAAAACGTTAGGAAAGTCAGGACACTATAATTTACGATGTTGAGCAAGGATTGAATGAAAGCTATAAAGAAGTAATCGAATGTAAGTTACAGTATTTTCAAGGACTAAACGAAACCGCTTTTATAAGCGTGCGATCTGTGGTGTACATTTCGTTCGACGACTGAGACAAATGTTATAAACGCTTCTTCATCAACAAGAACTTACCCCTTCGTTTAGTAGAACCTCCAAGATGCGATCTTTGTCGGCAGATTGGAAACCAGAAAAGATCTGCTCCATGGCATCAAATTTATTGAAAGTGAATTTTCAAGCGAATCCAAAGATTTGACTCAAAAAAAACCGCCTCTTCCCCGTCAGAAGTCACATGATACAGAGTATCCCATGAGCCCTCGCAGTCGACCGGCTTCGGCTCATCGTCGTAAACGATTCGGTAAACGACCGATAACTCGGCTTTTGGGCCTGCGCATTGTACTTGCTTGAACCATCGCTTGAACCCACAAGGACCTTGTTGTCGATTCAATGCCTTCTCGAGTCTGTTTTTGCACCATTTGCAAAGGTGAAGCAGTGCAATCAAGTTATAAGGTAAAGCAACACCTTAAGTTATACGGCTTGTGGGATTCGAAGAAATCCATCGAAGGGCCGTCAATGGCTAAGAAATCAAGAATTAACGCAAGCGATTCGAGTACGAATAGTGACTCTAGCGACAGTGATCGCGACAAAGAAGAGTGCATTGTTGAAGACAGATCGGGCAATGAATACTGTGATGATGATGGTTATGCCAACGAAATTTTGCTGTCTGGAAGTGATCAAGAAAAATCCACATCGGCTAAGGTACAAAGCTATAAAGTTCTTTGACCTGAAACTGATTTAGTAAATTAATTGCAGCACTAAGATCAGAACTTCGGCTTCTAAGAACTTAAGATTGTATAAGTCTTATATTACAATGTATGTCAAATCATTTTCAAACAATTATGTAAGCTAGAAAGTTGTAGAATTTAGTCATCCTGCTGTTTCGATTTTCTACAAATAGGAAATTATTATCCCTGTTAAAATGTCTCTTATGTTGCTGATCGTAATCTGCGATAGAAGAAATGTAGCTGTACTCTTTGATGCATGTTCATCGCCTACATGTCAATATCAAACCTACAAAGGCTGGAATATAATTTATTTTATCCTTTTGCTTGCCTTTAGGGTGACGAGGAAAACATTGAAGAGTTTCTGGAAGGTTTCGATCCAATTCCTGTGATCGATAGTGATGGAACTGACTCGTACTCGTTGGATACAGAAGATAGCAGCTCTGGATCAGAAAGCGAGGTACGCCATTACCATGTTGAAAGACTGGCAAGGATTTATAGTACAAAAATAGATCTCCAAAGTTATTAAGTTTGAAATTCATTCAAATGTATAACAGTTTTAACCATTTCAACTTGTGTTCTTGTCAAGTAGATATCTGTACTGTGTTGTGTGTATATCAGATGAATGTTGTACTGGAATAGAAAATTGTGGACAGAGAAACGGTCCAAATGGTGTCTATCGTTGACACTATTCTGGATAGCATTTGAGCCGGTGCAAATCCATAAAAGACATTGTATGGCAAAATTTTTCCTATGGACCATTAGAAAAGTTATGGGCATTGTCTTAGAGAAATCCACTTTCAGCTGTAACCTTCAATCTTGTTACATATAGGTTATTGGACCGTAGGTCTCTAGAACTCTTTGGTATTTAAATTTTATGAATAATTCAACATTTTTTTTACTCTGTAGGATGGCAATGAGGATGCACTGAAGGAATCAAGTGCAGATGCTTCAGACATCACAACTGCACTTTTGTCAGGAAAACTATCACACAATGTGGCTGAGGCTATTGCAGAAAGCCCCCCTCTTCACTGCAGCCTTAAAACTACACTGTTTGAAACCATTGTTTACTTGTTTGACTGGTTCTCCTCTCACCCATCATTGAGTAAAGAGGCATTCTCAAAAAATCTGCAGCTCTGGCACTCAATTCTGCCTGAAGGCAACATCCTTCCAACTTCCTACCAAGAGGCCTATAAAGTAATTAGGCCATATCTTGTGCCTGAAATTGTTTTCCATGTCTGCATTAATGACTGCATACTTTACCGAGGCGAACTTAAAGATAGTGTTGTGTGTCCCAAATGCAACGAACCAAGATTCAGGGTGCAAAACATTCCTAAGAGAACATTCCATTATTTACCTCTTGGCCCAAGGCTTATCAGAAGTTATGGAACTGAAGAAATTTCATGTCTACTGCAAGGTCATGGAGGAGAAATTGGTGAAGTGAGCAACAGAGGAATCATGAGAGACATTCATGACTCTCCAAAGTGGAAACATTCATTCAGTGTCAATGGCACTTTCAAGGGTGATCCACGTGGTGTTGCCCTTTCCTTATGTCTTGATGGACTCAATCCTTGGAGCAAAAACAAGTGCAACTATTCAATGTGGCCCATTGTTTTAGCCCAGTTGAATCTTCCAAGGAATGTTAGGTATCATTTTGCAAATCTACTGCTTGTTGGAATTATTCCAAGTCAGGCACAAGGAAAGGAGCCTAAACATCTTGACCCTTTCCTCGAAGTCCTTGTGGACGAGATAATATTTTTATCTAGCTGCAAGCTCTATGATGCATACAGAAAAGCACCTTTTCAAGTTAAAGTGGAAATTATGATCTACGTCCTAGATTATCAAGGTCTGGGAAAAGTGTTCTCCCTAACAGCGACTGGCTCTTACAGAGGCTGTGGATGGTGCCTGCAGAAGGGCAAGTACTGTAAGCACTTAAGCAAAGTTGTTTATCCTGGCAACAGGCGTTTCCTGCCCACTGATCATAGTCTGAGGAAAGACCGCCATAACTTCCCGGAACATTTGGAGGAGGCAAGAGAAAGGCCTCCCTCTCGAAGCTTCCACCAAGATGTCTGTTTCCACAAAGCACATGACAATGCCAAGAATAATGCACAGAGCTCAAGAATAGCTACTGGAACAGGTTGCCGTAATATGTATGTTCTTGCCAAGAAAAACCCCACATTTGATCGTGTTGTGCAAACCGTGCCTGATGCAATGCACACAATTGCGGTACAAATTAAGCATCTGGTTAAGTGCATTGCTGGGAAGGCCCCAGAAGACAGTGTAGCAGTTAGGATGCAAGAAAAATCTCTTGGCAGGTTTAAAAGTTCATGGCCAAGTGCTGCACATTCTTTACCTTCATCTCAAGATGACAGTAGAAGAGGAAGAAAAAACAAGAAAAAGGCTAAAGAGGGTACCACTTCACTGCCAAATGCCCCATTTGGACTTACAAAGAAACAGATGGAAGAGGCTGACAAACGAGCTAAGCAAATCAGAGTTCCTGTTGGTGACCAATTCTGTCCAGGCCCCATCTTTTCACGTATCTCAAGACTGAACTCTCATGAATGGAAGGAGGTAATTATAACCTACAACTGTACATGTGCAACAATCTTAATTAACTTGAGCTTTCAACAGAAAATTTGAAATAAAACCAATTCCTATTTTGCTTAATATTGCACTTAACACGAACAATCACTTCTGTTATTGTTGTCCATTTTTCGTGTCGGATTTGATGCACAATTCCACCGGCTATGTTATAAAACAATTGGTTCATGCTTTTAGCTGTGCACTATCAGGTTATGAAGCATGTGGGAAGTTTGGAGAGCACTCAAGAAGCTACAAGTAGAGTTTCCGCTATCGCCACGGGCAACTCTTACCCTTACGCTTCTTTCGTGCTCTCCAAACTTCCCACGTGCTCCATAACTTGATAGTGCACAATAAAGCATAAACCAATTGTTAAATAAAAAGACGGCTTCTGTCTGTAGGTGAACTTGTTTTCCCCACTCTTGTTTTCTTTCTCTGAATGAAATTTTGTTTTGTTAATTTTAAAGGCAAGTAAAAATATTAAACCAATAACAGCCCATTTCAAGTTCACTTTGCTTTCTGCTTTTGACCTTTGTTTTTGTGAAATGATTGTTCTTATTTAACATGCACTAACATTTTTATTGATCCCTCCCCCCCAGAACCTCCTAACCCTGACCAGTGCTATGAATTATGATACAATGTTTAGTTCTCTACTTAGGTTGCAACCCGGGGCATACTGAAATACCTTGTTAGAGATATGATGGAGGATGCACAAAGAGAGAGTTTAGTCATGTTTATGGATGCCATTGCTGCACTGTGTGCCCCTCTGCAAGATGAGGCAAAAATTCCATCACTGAAAGAGAAAGTTGATGTGGCACTTGCGCGACTGGAGAGAGATTTTCCTTTGTCCCTACAGGTACATGTAATAACAGTGTAATACGACCCATTTAATCCATAAAAGCAGGTGTGGTTTTCAATCAACTCTCTTTTTCTTAGAATATGACTGTGCAAATTCTTTGACCTGCTTATATAATTGATAATACTCGTTATTACATGTAAATCTACCTTGAGTGAATGTTGTTCAAATTGTTTTGAAAGGTTATCACAAATCACATACTCCATCACCTGCCAGAAGGGATTGAGAGGTTTGGGCCTGTACACGGTACATGGATGTTTGCCTATGAGAGATTCAATTCATGGCTGTGCAGGAGGGCGCTGAATAGAAGACATCCAGAGGCCACCATTCTTAGAACTTATCAGGTAATGCTTTCAGTGAGCTTTGAGCACAAGTACAGATTGTATGGTAGATGTACAGACAGGGTTCTTATTAAAAGCTAGTTAATGATTATTTTAGCTGTCTCGTTATGGATATGCTGTGCATGTGCCAGTGTTCATACTCCTGGAATTTCCTAAATTGCTGGAAAATTAACATTGAAAAATAAATCCGGGCTTACATTGTTATTGTATAGGCGGATGCAACACTCCTGCTCATGTATACGTAGTTACATTACTTACAATATATATGTGTATCTGTCTATTGTATTCTTTTCACTAGACATGTTCTGTATTTATTCTTTGTTAACAGATCTTTGAGTGGTGTCACTATATGAAATTGTCTGGAAAGATGAGGAATAAACTTCCCTTCGTACTTCCATGTGGAGATGATAGTCACTTGAGTAGAGATTCACTGTCACCATTTCACTCACATGAAAGTTCACTGGGAACAATGCATCTCTCAAATGACAACCTGGCTCACATGAATGAGATTTACAAGAAAGAAATCCCTCAAGTCCAGTCACTGTGGACGATTTATCAAATGGAGAAAGAAGTGGCTGGTAAAAAGGGAAATCTAAAGAAATTTCCAAAGTTTACCAATTGGAGACCGGAGGGAAGTCAGGCTATATCAGATGTGCATTTGTCTATCCTCGAGGGCCTTCAACCAACAGCAGTTGTCTACCACCAATTTTTATTGGATGATAAGCAGCACTCCCGCAGCTACCTTTATATTTCAACACAACACCCACGAAAAAGGCCAACTATTGTTTTTTACAGTCCTCCCTCAAGCTCAGAGGCTAGCAGCTGTAGTGCCAGCAGGTCGTTAAGGTTTGGTGTTGTTGACCAGATCTATCAACACACTTTTTTACAGAAGTCATTTATGTGGGCAGCTATAAGTTTCTACAGAAAGGCAGAGTTTATTCCCAGCTTTGGTCTTTGGTGTTCAGAGGATTCCATTGGACAAACTGTTCCAGTCCTCCTGAGTCATCTGTCTCATCCACTCACAACTGCAGTTGATGAAAACCTCAAGATCTGGTTTTTAGATGTTTATTACTGACACTTAAATGATGCAAGTTAATTAGTTACAAAATTGATGGAAAATTGTATTTGGCGAAACCATTAGTTTTAGCAGGGAGCTGTCATTAAGAGTGCAAGAGCACTCAGTAACACAAAATTGATGGAAATATCTGTCATTAAGAGTCATACTCTATAACACCAGTTTATATGCTGAGTCCATCTGATTTTGATTTACAAATGTTAATGTTACAGCTGATGCTGCAACTGTTTGCAAAGAAATTCCTAACAATTGATCATGAGTGCAGGTGAAACATTAAAAGCATTGGGTGGCTCAGAACTTCATGACAGTGCTGTTTAATTAGTATTAATCAGATTTTTGGGACTCAACTGCAAAACAAGGACACTTCAAGTGACTTAAATTAAACAGATTTTATTATCTTAAAATAATGTTTCATCCATTTCTACTTAGCTTTAATTCATGGCATTTTCATGATTTTGCATCATGGTGAATTCCCCTTAAAGTGTTATCATGGGTTTTTCATGACCCATGAAATACATAGACAGCAAAGTAACATTTTCATGGGTCATGAAACCTGCCAATATGTAATATGTGGAAATTTCATGCCCCATGAAATCCATTTTCAGTGCTCTAAATTGTTTTCATGGCCCATGAAAATCAATCATTCCATATTTCATGGGAAATTCATGGCTTGAATATAACACCATGAAATCTAAATCTCTGTTTTCATGGCCATTAAAAGTGCTTTCATTGGGTTTTCAAGGCGTTTTCATGGGATTTTCATTAAAGTAGCAATTCATAGTGTAAGCGATGAGAATCAAATAGCGCTACAACTGATATAAACAAGAAGTTTGTTTGTCCAGGGGAGCGTGGGAAATTTTGCTGGCCCCATTTTCACAGGCTGATTAGATAACGTAGGTTTAAAGAACATGAAAGTATGTGTATTAAAAAAGAAATACTTTTTCGTTTTTGATTGTGTAAATGTAAGGGCAGTGTTGAAACGTAAGTTTCCGGACTTTTCCAGGATAATTTGTTAACGTTCTATTTATTGACCAATTTATGACCTTAGTCACGCAATGTTCATAAGCAACAGCCAGGAAGGAGCGAGATATTTATCTTCCACGGTTTTTTTATCGCAATGGCGTTTATCAAACATTGAAAAACTTAGAAGAGAAGGTTTAAAATAGCAGCAGACACTTTAATGGCATTTGGTGACAAATTTTTCACCGAAGAAATAGAAAGACAGAGTCGCTATAATGTTGCTCAAATTGAAGTTTTGTACCCATTGGACGCGATAGCGATCAATAAACCAGAGAAGATAAATATCTCGATCCTTTCTGGCTGTTCCCGCATATGACAATACGTGACCATAAGGCATTTTATGTGGCAAGATTGAGACGAGTTTAAATCGTTTTTTCATTATTTTTATTTGGAGGGGTTTGAGTTTTCGTGAGACCCAAAATGTTGATATTGCTAATTAACTCAAAAAAATCTTTCTATAGTTTTTCTCGATGCACGAGTTCTGTCAAACCAAAATTATTTAGGTCGTGAGCAATTTGTGTAATGCATGCGTTTCCTTTTGCGGGTTAGTTTCTATTCTCTTGCGATACAGTGTATGTGACGCCAAGTTTGATTTATCACCTCACCTGTGTCTATTTTGATCAATGCTTAATAATAACTTAATGGCTGATGTGATGAAGCGCAGGAAACCGGAGCGAGCTTCATTTTGTATTCTTATTGGCTTAATGAGCCGGGTGGCCCGGCAAACGCGATTACATGGAAAAATCTCAGTCCAGTTAGCCAGGATTCCGGTATTGCGATACCGGGATCTCAGCTAACTGGGTTGGCCTGGCTGTCATGTAATCGTGCAGTTCATATCCCAGGAATTTAACACCATCCCGCCTAACCGGGCCAGCCTGGCTCATGTAATCAGGCCCTTAGGAGGCGAATTTTGAATGATTAATCAGATTTTTTAAAATTTTAATGGTTTTGGGCTCAGGTTTTGAAAGAGTAGCAGGTTATTGCGTTCTCGAGGAACGCTAGCCTGCGTAGCTGGCGGGATTTCGCACGTGAGTGCTTTTCTTTTGGTACTGAATCTCAACCTAGCCTGAAATGTCAGTCATCTCCCTCCCTCATTCTTCCCCGGGCGAGAGACGCCTGAAGTCTGAGCGTTATAATTCCGTCCAGTGACATCTCGCACTAATTTATGATCGGCTGCTAATTTTCATTTGCAAATCAAAATGGTGGCCAATACGCCCGGCACTGCTTTGAATATGTGTGAGGTTTGTTGTGTTTTATGCACAGCGAAGCTTAAAGAAAGTACAACCCGCATAAATGCACGCTGTCGATCGGAATTTCCGATCGAGGAGGAATTGAGAAACTCCCGATAGCCGTACCGATTGACGACAAAAGCCGTATCTGCAAACTGTGCTTCAAAAAGTTGCGTAAGCAGAAAAGTCTTCGAGATGGTTTGCAAGAATTAACAGAGGCAATTGTCCAGACCTTTAGAGAAGCCAGCGAGAGTGAGAGTGAGTCCTTGCCAAGCGGTTTCGTTCCCCTTCATACATGCTTTCTGATAAAATCGTTAAAAGCAACGAGACCCAACAACAGCTCTTTACCTGTGAACGTGGTCAACCCTTCACAGACTTCGAGCACGTGCTCGAAAAATCCAAAACAGACTGAACCGAAGGAGCCTGGTGTTGTGGTAAGTAGCTCGAGCAAAAATTGTTTGATTTGGGTTTTCAGTAAATCCGTAATGTTACTGCAAGTGGTCATTCAAAATTTTGCGTTATAATATGTAACTTTGGCTCGATTTCCTCGGCTCTCTCATGTCTGGGGCTTCTCTCCCGAACAGCGGCTGGTGATCGAGCCTATATGTAAGTTGGTGTTTTTATTTTTTTGTCTTAAACATGGGTTTTAAAAGCCATTTGTAATTAATTGTTAGGGCCCTTCGCCTTAAGTACAGAAGTATTTATGTGCTTATAGTTAGCTTTGTGGCATTAATTCTAGGCTTATATTATTTTTTGACTTTTAATGGTGAGCTTATATAGGGTCATTCCATTTTTTATCCACACCCCCTATTGAAGGGCTTTGAATTGTACCCCATCAGAAAAGTAAAAACTCTTTACCCCCCTCTGAAAGGATGATCAAAGTGCCGACATGCTCCCCCTTTCAGAATTTATTGAAGATCAAAGGTGCCGACACCGTTGCCCCCTCAGAAACGGCCTTTTAACACCCCCTCCCTCCCCCTCAGATTTCCCCCTCACATTTCCTAGGCCTACAATAGGGGGGGGGGGTGCAGATAGAAAATGGAATGGCCCATAAACATACTGTATATGTATTGATTCACAGTGAGAAATATTTATAATATAACATTATTTGATTTTTTTCCCATATTTTGTTAATTCAAATAATTATAATTCATGGTGTTATTCCTCACTAAGTGTAATATGATTAATGCTTTCTATCCTTTAGGTAGAGGTTGTATGGCCAAGTGACACTAGGCGCAGGAGGTTAGCCAAGGACATTGAGCCAATTGGGAAAGCAATCCTTCATGGTACCTACCAACAAATGGCACATAGAATTTGGCAGGACAAACTCCTGAGGGCAGAAGTTGTGAAATATGTTCTGTGATCAATCTGTAGAGTGTTCTTTAAATCAATCTATGGCAAGACAGAGTAACAGTCAAGACATGATGAACTTTGACTTTGAATCCCTATGTCTGGAGTGGAAGAATAAAGCCCCATTGTTTTATTCTTTCCTTATGTCTTGTGCCTTGTCAGGTAGATGAAAGGATGTGAAGACTGTTTCTTGGCTTTCAAGTGTGGCAATGGCTGGAGCAGTGCTTTTAAGGGAAAGGTCAAGGGGCATGGGTGCTGTACAGTTACTTGTCACAGTACTAATATGGTCAAGTGCTAATCAGGTATTGTTGATTTTAATTGTAATAGAAAGTCCTAATATCTTATTATAATTAGTAGATTTTTTAATTGCTTACTAGGAATTGGATGTTCCAAATAAAAATTTATTAAAATTGATGCCTAGTCATATACATTTTATAGGATTTATATATGAATGTTTTGACATTTTAGTGGAATCACAGAAAACAAATCCTTCTTTCTTTGAAACTTACCATATCTTGTGATCCATTGTATTCAAAAACTATTATTCTTTGATTTTAAGTTATATAGTTACCTAATAAGAAATCAACTTCAAAAATACATGTAAATTGCTGCGATTTATCATTTTGTTTCAAGCTCAAAGCACTAACCAAATGTTATCCTTTTTTCAGACATTACTAACACGATTAAATGCCTTCAGACTCACCGTGTCAAGCAGTCGCCTGTTATTCCCCCTCATAACAAGTTGTAGTCAATCTTTTGTCCAAAACTTAGAAGTTCAGGTAACATTGGTTTTCAGTTACCAGTGATCTGTTTACACTATATCTTTGTACCTTAAATTATGTTATGAAAAAAATGTTCTTCAAAATGATCAATATTTGTAGATACACCAGATTCATGGGTTAAAATCATTCCCCTCTCATACAATAGTATATTATAATTAACGACAGTTCGCCACAATATGTACAACAGGCAATAAGTGTTGTACAAGAAATACATCCATCCATGATCAAATTGAACTCAAAACATTGTCTAAAATGTCTGGAATAGCAGCTTCATATGAAGCATCTTCATCAACATCCATACTCTCTTCTTCTTCCAGCATTGCTGTAAAACTAAAGTCATTAAATGAGTCATTTAACATTCTCATCCAGTCATTGTCATCTTCGTCATCATCATCAATGTCAGTTTCTTCGTCTGAAATTTCTGGCAGTGGTTCATCTTGCAAATCGGCAAATATTTTCTTCAATATTTTCCAAATTTCAATAGCATGGTTTACTCTCCAAATCTCAATACACTTAAGAACATCACTCCATGATGCAATGCATGGAGCACTTTCAATTACTTGCCCAATGTGGTAGTCTCCAAATTCCATAAGGAAACTTGGCCAAGAAATTGCTAAAGCTTGACTTTGACTGTGCATGTTCCTTTACATACAATATGCTACCCATGTCTTCTTGTATGTCATGAGTACCCTTTTTAGAGATGCAAGTTGGTCCTTTGAAATATTTCTTACTGGCGATATGCACACTGTAGGAGCCTGATCAATGGAGCAAATCCTCTCATCACCTCTCATCGCAATGGTACAAATGAGAACCCTTATGTGGCCCGCATAATCAGCCATTGAATTTAGCACTTTCTCTTTGACATTATTCGGGTTCTTGCATGCATCATTTCAACAAGCCTTTCTTTGGCATTTGGCTTCTCCTCGTGCAGGTACATTTTCTGTCCTAGTTGAACTGAGAACAATGAAAATAAAGTACTGCATTGATTTACAGTCTGGCAGTAAATGATACATCGGTCACACTGGTTGCCTTTAGTTTTCAGTTGATGTAAAAGCTGTTCAAAATACTCTGTCACACGAATTTTGTTAGACATTTTTACCACTGCATAACAGATATTTGGTCGTTTGGGGGAAGCCATCACTAATTCTGGTTTCTCCATATTCAAGGCACTGCAGATTTTTTCCCTTGTAGATTTCATAGCAGTTGCAGTGAGAGCTATAAAAGGTGTCTGACTCGGGATGAGAGACCTCAATTCTTGGATGTTGTTGTACCATCTCCTGAAAGCAACATTGCCTTATTTCCACTTTGGCCCCTGCAATACAATACATAGATACAACTCAGTTACTACTATTGATGGTATTTGTGTATAATTTGAGAGCAAGTGATTGACTCTTTAACGCTCTCCCGTTGTTATCATTCCAAATGATCGATGAAGAACTTGAGAGGTTACCGCTATTGAGTAACAATTACAGATGGTGTAATCATTCCGCTGCACGCAATAGTGGTTCAAAAAGGATAACAGATAAATTAAACATACCAATGAGTAATACAATGTGCTTCATCGACAGTGCCCGCAGTTACATTTCTTTGGTAAATGGGCAAGCTAACCATTTCACGCCATTGATCATTTCCCAGCACAGTTTCTGGAGATGAATAAACAATGTTCATTTCTCCTTTAAGATCTTCTGCAAATTTGCCTGTTCTTGCCCCCACCGATAAACAAGGCTTTTATTCCTTCTCGCTCCAAACCTTGTACTTGATCTTTCATCAAGGACACCAGAGGAGAGATCACCAGAATGATTGCACTGCGAATCCTCCCGCCAAGACATGGCATTTCTTCTACGATAGAAGGAGCAAGCTGATAGATCAGTGACTTACCGAAGCCGGTTGGAAGATTAACAAACACATCTCTTCCAGATATTAAATGTAAAAGTGCCTGCTTTTTTTCTGCGTGTAGTTCTGTGACACCAAACTTGTGTAAAACAGCCTTTAAACTACTTTCGAATTTCTCATCGCATACACAAAACGCGTCCGCCATTAAGTCACAAAGTTGTTTTCATTTTTTTATCCAATGAAAAACGGTAATCTATCTCGCTCGCATATTAACCAATGAGAAATAACTTCACGTATTAGAAACAGTAAGTGATGTCACCGGACGGAATTCTAATGCTCAGACTTCAGGCGTCTCTCGCCCGGAGAAGGCTGAGGGCGGGAGATGACTGACATTTCAGGCTAAGCTCAACCTCGTTCCCAGGGTCGAGTTGAATTCCGCCTGCCAAAATTCGTGGGGTTTTTTGAATTATGCTTTCACCAGTGCACGCGAATTTGCGATTGGCTGAGAGTACTGAAACATCAATCAAATGTTAATCGATACCTCTCATCTGTAGACTACCGATGCCCGCGCTACTCGCGGCTTCACCTGTGACACCGACACGCACACTGAAATGTTTTGCGTTTTCCCCGCAGATTTTCGAGCAAAAGAGAGACTGCCCGCAGTCTATCATTTAGGCACACAATGATCAGAAATGTAAATGCTGACTTGTTTTATTTATTAGCGGAAAAAAATAATTATTGCCAGTTGCACGGAATTCGTCGGGGCGTTTGTTTACCGCCGATATACGGAAACTCTAGTTCAAATGTTAGGTGATGTTTGTGCCTCTAGCTCAGAATATTAGATGTAACACATATATTTTTTAACAAAAATGGGTCTTTACGCTTAAACATAACCCGTAAAGGCTTAACTGTGAAATACTCGTCCACCTCAAAAGAGATCTTGAAAAGTGTGACTACGCGGCTACGCAGACACGCAGAATGCAGGCTGTCTTTATAGACAGTACGGAAACTGGAGCAGTCACGCAACGTGTCATCAAAGGTCATAACAAATCGCATCAAAGATAGGGAATCAAAATCTACAGAATAATAGTGGAGTTTGTCATTGTCAATATGTTTTGTCTGTTAAAACTTCAGCCGCTCACATAAAGATAATAGTTTCAGCAACAGGCATCTATTATGACAGGCGGAGAACGCACTCCTGATCTTTGATTACTAAAGAGTATCTGGTCAGGTTGTTGGGTATCGCAGCAGGTGCTTATCGTTAGTGGCATGTGTCGCACGTGCCAGAGAAGGGCTTGCCAACCTGGTAAACACAGATAGTTGTGCTATTTTAACACCTTTTTATTAACATGTTAATTAGTTATGACAAAATTGATTGCTTAGTGGTAGAAATGGAACGCAACATAGGCATATAAAATCTAGATCTTGCTTAAGTATAATGGTCAGTTCTCTGAATAAAGTGCTTTGTGAACTTATTTAAATGGTTGTACAACGGTTTAACCTTAAAAACATTTTTGATTTCTTTGACGTTTGTTCCAATAGGACAAGTAGCTGCGGCGAATTGCAGTTGGTGTAAGCGTTGCAAAAGAAAATTAGGTAGAGACTGGGTTTCTGAATACAGTACGTTAAAAATACCAATACTTGAACTTTAAACTATTTCGTGATAGGTCTTCATTATGTTTCATGATGCACCAAGTGTGTTATCGCAGGATTTAGCAATTTCTTTGTCATGTTCATCCCGGTCCAGATGCTCACAAAAGTGTACTTGGAGTCACTTAAATTATGCATAGATTTCTTGGAATTATTCTAACCTACAAAATCTTGAGTTTTTAATTAAATAATCATGCAAGTAGTGAACAAGAGTCATTTTTCTGGAGTACAATAAATCTGGCTTTGCCAGGACTAAGGGCCAGGTTTGAGCCAGAAGACCAGTGGATTTAGTGGTAAAGTGTCTTCACTCTCCGTGAACTGAAAAAGGTAGTGGAACAGCAGCTTGTATAAATCATGTTATGATCTTTAAACCGAAATGTGGAAGTCCAATTTGAAGTGCAGCACAGTAGATAAATGTTAGTCCAAGAATTGGGCCCTGGAGCATGGAAATATGCATGTTCCTAATGGCAGCTTACTGTGTTTGCATCTTCCTAGGAGCTGAATCCAGCAACATTAAACACTGCCAGGTTTTTTTCATATTCTTTTGGATGTTTGTATTTTGTGTCAGTCTTAATGTAACCTCTCACAACAGCATCTTTAAGAGCTTTGGGGTGTAAAACTTCAGTTTAGTTACCCTTGGTGGAAACATACTCCACATGTTCTTTACAATTGTTGAGCTATGCTTCATTCCCAGTTTTTTCCAGAGCGTAAGTTTTGGTGGTTAGTGGGAATTCACTCAAGATAAATGTCGTCAACTGAGCTGAGGATGCATAATTGTTTTCTGCTTCGCTTTGTTGTTTAGTATATTACCATTAGCCATTGGGCGACATTTTTAGTCTTTCCTCATAATGGCATGACTGTGGTATTCCAAAGGAATCAGTAACAGATGAGACGTAGCAGGGAGGCAATTCAGCCAATGTGTATCTTTTACGTAGTCAAGAGTGGATGAGAAGAGGTTGAATCTTGATGCATTTGGCATGACATGCCAGTATGTCTTCACATGTATTGCAGCTATATTCATTTGATAGTGTTGCAGCATCTTTGCACATAAACATTACTTAGGAGGCAATGGTGGATGGAATAAGCAGTCCATAATGGAATGTCACACTGTAGTACAAAACTTTTTTGTTGGTGGTCCAAAAGAAAGTTATTTGCACCTATGCATGTTTAAAAGAATTCACAAAAATCAGCATAATGCAGAGTTTAAATAGTGTTGGATATCATTTCAGCAAGACTGGGAAGATGCAAAATGTTGACAACTTTTGGTCTTTCCATTCTAGACGAGATAGGTCTGTGGTATACTCTGGTTGGAGACTGAAGTTATTGTTGTTTACCATATTGATCCTTTGCAGGCACTCTAGGTTTTGGAGCATGACTAACATGTGCATGGTGTCTTCATCTCGCTTATCAGCACAAGTAGTCAAATAATATATCACTGTGACAATTCCCTGATGTAGTTTTCAGCTTTCATTAACTATTTGTCTGGCCTGTAGCAGATGTATTTTTTGATGATTTCTGATGCAAAGAAAACTGGTTTGCCCTTCTGAGCCAATGGGCGATGAAGAATGTATTTAGCAACTGAAGCCTCCATTTCATCCAGTGGTAAAGTTTTGCAAGACCATGAATGTTTTCTTAATAACTGTTGGCAAGCCAGTTCTACGAAGAATGAGAAATAATTCAAAAATTAAATTCATTCACCAACAGTAAAATATAGTTAATCTAAAATGTAGCTGAACTTGCTTCATGTACATATTTAGTCTTCTTGAACATTTCAGTGTGAAGCTTTGCAGAGTATTTAGTTACTCTTGGTATACTTTCAGCACGGTCATTGCCGTTGCAAAGAGACTTTTAGAGAGTTCCAAGGGCACAGTAAATTATGACCGATTGTCAGTCGGCATTCTTGTTGGTGGTGTTAAAAGTATGGAGCTATCTAATAGTGACTGCCAGACGATTAGCATTGCAAGAGGTGTTCCAGTTGATGATGTTTCAGTTCTTGGATGGTGTTCCAGTCTGTGGAAACCAGAACACTCTTTTGAGGGCTTGCGCTACAGAGTTGGTGAACATGTGATTTTTGCTGACCCAGACAAGGGAGACACTGTTGCTGTACTGGAGAGTTTGTTTTCTGTCAGAATTGACAATTTGTCTGTTTTCTTCTGCAATGGGAAACATTTTAAATATCATGAAGAAGCAGACACTGGCCACAAGCAAGTCTGCCCAACAGATAACACAGTCATATTTGAAGCTTCACTTCTCAGCAGAAAGGTAATGCTGTTTGCAAGGAATGACAGTGATCATGAGCAGGAGGAAGATTTGGGGGATGGTCAGTGCTTTATTCTCGTGGACTATATGCGCCGGGTGTTTCCTGTAACTGAAGGGACAGTTGTTGTTCCTTACTATCCTGTAGTCCATGACATGGTAGAAGTCAAAGGAAATGATGGGCAAGTCTGGAAATCTTGTGTACAGTCATTCAACCTAACCAGTTCAACTGTTAATGCTAAATTTTTTGTAGAGGATGGTACACAACCTGGTAAATGGGTACCTGAAAGCAGCCCAGTGCAGGTCATTCACTTCAACAGTATCCTTGGAATTTCAAAAGGTTACTGGCAAGCAGCATATTCTTGTTGTATTGATGAAGAGGAGTAATAATCAGTTCCGTTGTTTTTATCATGATGATAGTATTCAGAGATGTTGCCTCGATCAAGTGTAAAACAACACCTTTCAAGGAAAGGAGTGCTGAAATTATGGATACTACCCAGAAATGTAACTATGAATATTTGTAATTGATTTGTTTTGAAAATTAAGGAGAAATTAAGCATACAGACAATTCACAACATAATTGTCTTCTTTTTTATTGAAGTTCTTGTAGTTAAACAAAAATATTTTACCATACACTTGTAAAGAACCTTCATTGTAGGTAAGGAAATGTATTTTCCTTAATTGAATTGGACAAACAAATGATGGGAAAAATGATAGTTATGTTGGTTTATCACTCAAACAATCCGAGTTTGCTTCTGTGGTTTTTATTGGATTATCACCTGCTAGAAGTGATATTCCAATAATTTACCATAAAAACCAACTTCAGGCGCGGATCCAGGGGAGGTGAAATGGGTGAATTTTCACCCCCCTTTTTTTGAGTCCCCTTCTAATTATTCATAGGAAATCAATCATGCTGATGCACAGACCTTAAACACCTCATCCAGGCTTGGGTTCCATTACATTACCACAAAAATTCACCCCCCATTTCAAAATCCTGGATCCGCGCCTGAACTTGGAGTTGTTTTGGTAAATGACTGGTTTATCAGTCAGTAAACAATGCAGACTGATTTAATGCTTTTTTATAGGACTATTACCTATAAAACATAATTTTCCAATAAACTACCATCAAAATACCAACTGGGACTGTTGAACAACTGATATACCAATGATCTTCCAAAATCTCCTTTCTCCCAAAGAAAGTATGAAATATTCCAATATTATTCCAATATTGGATAGTTTAATTCAGATGTTTTCCAATAATAATCCATCTTGGAATCTCTCAATTTTTTCCTGTGTAAGTTTGTTTGCAGTTAGCTAATTGAGTAGGTTGTGCAATTCAGTATTTACAATTAATTGTAATGTCTTGAGATTATCGTGAGAGTAAAGGACATTACTATCATCTGCAAAAAGGAAAAATTTAGGTTTTCTTGAGCAATATTGAATATCATTGACATAAAGCAAAAAGAGAAGCGGCCCCAAAACGGACCCTAGAGGTACACCACAGCTAACCACTTCTCTATCCGAAATATAAGAGTTAATCTCAGTTGTTTGAGTAAGATTTGTTAAATACGATTCCTCGAAAGCCGTAATAATTAAGTTTATCAAGTAATATTTTATGGTCAACCGTGTCAGAAGCTTTCTTAAAGTCGATGAACACTCCACAAGAATAAAGTCTTTTATCCATGTTGGTACGGATGGATTCTATCGTGTCAAGTACAGCATGTTCAGCTGATGTTTTTGTATAAAAATCTTCATTCTGTTGTACAGAATTTTCTCAAAAATCCTGTTGAAGTTTGACAGTAATGAAATTGGTCTGTAATTGCAGGCATCTGTTTCGTCATTAGCTTTGTAGAGGGGTATAATTTTGAACAATTTCAGTTTAGAGGGGTACGCCCCTAGATTGACAGACTTGTTGAGAAAATTTGCAAGAACAGGAGATATTATGTCACATGAGCATTTAAGAAGTTGTGTAAAGAGTAAAGGCCATACGACTTATTGCTCGGCATGGATAAAATTTCAAGCTTCACTTCATGCTGAGGAACAGGTTTGAGGAAGAATGAGGTGTCAGGTGATTTGGAGTTACAGAGATAGTCCATGTAAGGATGCTCGGCTGGAGGCAGTTTGGATGCTAAGTTGTTGCCAACAGATGAGAAATATTTATTTCTGCCAAGAGCGGTGCCTTAAAAATTGTTTAACGCTATATTACTATAAGTGCGTTCCTGCTCGCGGCTAGTATTCAGTGAATCACAGAGACTGAGCTGGAGTAAGTTTGGCCACTAGAGTGGCGTTTATTTCTAACCAAATACATATAAAAATAGATGCACGATGCTCATTGAAAAAATGCTAGTTACTTAATTCAGCGAATTAAGTTGGGGCAAAAAGTAGCCAAAAGCCACAAAATGTGGCGAGCCCCAACGAAAGCCGCAGGCACGAACGTAATTAACAACAGCCGTTGAACAATAACACACGAGAATACGCAAATATAAATGATGTACTTATGGGACACCAGGCCAATCTCTGACATATCCCTGATCACTTGGCTGACAAAAATACCATTATGGTCGCCTCTCGAAGGCGAACTTGACATATGTATATTAAACCAAAAGAAAAGATAAAATGCATTAATGGTCGCCCCAGCCCATGTCTGTAAAGCGAACATAAGACATGGGTATATTAAGGTATCAGTGTACCCCAAATTTGATCATTTTTCCCAAAATTTTTTTTTCGCTTTTTCAGGTGGATTGTATTGCAACCTTTCATTTAAAAAAAATTATATGAAAAAAGATTGATCCTAAGCAAAGTTATTAGCAGAAAACGTTTCTTTCCATTAATTATCTCTAATTGATAGCTGTCAACACGTTGTCACGAGAAGTAAACTTGCGTCACGTGACAGACACGATGTTCGCGAGTTTCACACGTTTGTGTTTGTATTTCTAAAATTGGTCATCGACGTGCTGCTTCGAGTGTTTTGCTTTTGTATATTTTAGATTGAAAAGTTTATGGTATTTCTATTCCATGTCGTCGAAGAAAAAATGAAGTCTGTGTCATTTTGCAAGCGCAAAGAAACCTTCAAAGAGGAAAAAGGTTTCGAAATCAGTCGATAAGGATCAAGCTGATGTTTTAGCAGCTAGCGACCGAGGTTCCTAGTTTGAGCAGGAGAAGTTGATTTCACAAGACGAGGAAGAACAAAGTCGATAGGAGAACGAGACTGTTAGCGCTAGCCGGTCGTAAATTGAAGACAAAAGCAAAGACGAACCTTCAGAACCAGACTCACAAGAGTCATGGCAAAAGAATTGTTGCCGGCAATCGCTTGCAAGAAAATCCCGAGAAATCAGTTACCCCGATTCTCGCATTTCTCTAAATCATGAGTTGTTTGGCGCTTTCACCGTTCGAAGTTGTAACTTCTTGATCTGCACGCGTACGTGCCTGTTCATTTCCTGTCCCTTGTTTATGAGAACGCTTTTTACTTGTCTTCATTCAACCTGTTTTGTTAGATGGATGGTGAATCTGCATTAGCAAAGACATTTAAAACATGGAAAATGAGAAATTAAACGGAAATTATTTCCTTACTAACCTTATACGTGAGCGGCGGAATCCAGATCTTCCAAAGGATATTTCCCGCCAGGAGCAACATTTGGGCCCGCTTTGTTACTGATATGAGCTCTGTTGTTAAAGTAAACTGAGCCTTTACTTGGTCTATCAACGGGTAATTAACTTTCACACGTTTTGTGCAATTATCTCATTACACCGGAAGAACGCCCAAAAGTATATTTTTCTTCGTATCTCGAAACGAAAATTTCAGCAAGTGAGGCGCACATTTTGAGTTCGTTTCCGGCGAGTTTTCAACGTTTTTCGCTGAAATTTGGAGAGAACGTTGCCCGATAATCAGGCAAAAAAAACGGTGTCTTCTTTGAAAAGTTATGACCTTTTAAGTGAAGAGAATGCATGTTTTATCAACTCTCAAAGTTTAACTGCATTTCAGAAACAAACCAGACAAGTAATCAAAATTTCCCGACACCGTTTTTTAGAGAAAGGTGTCAAGAAGACAGTGATGTTGATCGTGTTCTCCCGATCAAATCTGACCGGAAACGATCTTGATTAGTGGGAAATTTTTGGGAAAACTTTGGGAAATAGCGCGCTATATTCGGAAAACCCTACAATTTTTTATGTTTATGAATATATCTTCGTAATCTACAATTATTAAGCTCTCAGAAAATATATACTTTATTGGGGTTTGCATCAAACGTCCGACTCTAAAGCGGGGCCAAAGAATGATGGTGATTTGGGGTACACTGATACCTTAAACGAAAGCAAAGACAAAAGTACGTTTATGAGGGCCTCCAGCCCATAGACATATTAAACCAAAAGTAAAGGTAAAAGTACATTTAGGAGCGCCCCAGCCCGTTTCTGTAAGGCGAGTGTAGAAAATATGCGATAAGAAACATATGAAAATTACGCGATGGAAAAATGCCGACCCAGCCCATGACTGCAGGACGGTAAAAGTTCCATCAATACAGCTTAATTAGGATAGAGAACTTGTTGTGGTGACAGAAATCAAGCTAACGGAAGAAATTGTCTAAGACTAACGCCATCCCAGCCCATGACTAAAGGACGACGATCAGCCTTAGCAAAAACTTGGAGGTTGACGGATGTATAACTTAAAGGCGTCGGATTTCCAGCGACCAAGGTGGCGAATCTGAGCGTCTGAGAGACCCTTTTCAGCCACCCAAGAGGCGGCCCCTATCCGGAAGGAATGTGATTTATAGCGACTAGCATCCAAACCACAAAAAATTAACGCTTGGCGTAGTTTTTTTTTTTCACTTCTCCACCTTTATTTCAGACTTCCTTTTTTTTAGTTCAAATACAATTATATCACATTTAACACCTAGCATTATTGATATTTCTAATTTTACATGTGCATTAATGAAAGTAATTAAATGTTTCAATTAAGTATCTAATAAACTATTGATGTAAGGTTGCCATCTAGCCTGAAAATTACCTTCTGTATTATTTTTCGTAGCTATATATTTCTCCGTCCTAAATTTAGCCTTAACTAAATTCTTAAAAGCACTTAGATTCGGAGCTACACCATGATTCCTGCTTATCCAAATATGTAGTTTTACAAGTGTAATGAAGAAATTCAATAAATTTACTTCTGCATCCAATTTACCTAATAACACACCTTGTTAAGTAAGGTCCACTCGTTTGCCAGAAACCAGAGACCAAAAGGATGCGAAATCATCCCAGAGTTGGCTTGTGAAAGAACACTCTGATTCAACTCCGCAAAAAGTACAAAAGCCGTTTTGGCCATAACCTATCTTTGCTAAGAGATGGTTAGTAAAAGTGATATCATTCAAAATCTGAAACTGGAAGCTCCTTATGAAGGTCTCAGACGAAATGGATCTCACCATAAGAAAGGCTTTGGAAACAGCTGTGTCATCCAGACAAAAATTTTCTTTCCACTTTGTAAAACCTCTTGAAACTCTAGCTTTTTTGAAATTAGCAATTTGTAAAAATGTTTACTCTTACTTGGTAAAGGATTAAATACTTTTTCCCCACACTGAAATTCTAATGACCACAGTTCGTTCTCATTTACCTCTAAGAGTTTTAGTTCTGGTGGAATAGCCTGGCAAAAATTCCAGTCCAAACTAAGAAGTTTGAGTGTTTCAATCCTCTTCTTTTAGCACAATTGTAAGATTCTAAGTTAGTCATATTTAATAGCATATGCTTGCATGTTAAGAACCCAGCTTCTACATAAAATGGATAGTAGATGGCTTTGCAATCTACCTTAATGTTTTTACGCTTGGCGTAGTTGCTGCGTGAAATGTGTAGTTTTGACCGGAGCCCCATCAGCCAAGCAAAACAAGGGACCTGGCGCATTGCCCTGCAAGGAGGAGTACTGTCTTAGATAATTCACCGGGCGAAATTCTACGTGTTCGGCGCTCTCTAAATTGACCGAGAAGGGGCGTCCGCTAGTGTCGTGTTTAAAACCCTTAATCACAATCGATGCCGAGGTCACGCAGCTGTGGTGTGACAAAAAGCTGAGGTCTTCAAAGTGTACGAGTGGTCTCAAATTTGCCCCCTTTGCCGTCAGTTCACCCAGACGAAAAAAGCCATAGAAAGCTACTAAAAACATTGTTTTGTACAACAACCTCTGAAACGCTGAGGAATTGGTGTGACTTAAAGCAAGCACTAGGCGGTGCAAAACTGAATGAGTTATTGGGAGCCTGACATCCGGTGTTGAGTTTAGTCTATTGTGAACCGATGAGAGCTTTTGCACTAAGAAATTCTTACTTGGATCAGGCAAATTACCTAATTTATGTACGTAACTTAAAGCAGAGACATATGTCAAGATTGTGGAGGATGCAAACTTTCTTGCCGAGAGATAAGAAATGAACAACGCCAGACTGTTAACTGAAGCTGGAAGGAGGGAGCCACCAGCCTCACAAAATTCCGCTGCAAAGACATACATTCTCCACATACATTCTCTCTCGTATGTCTTACGAGAACCCTCTGTAATGGCTGAGCGAAGAAGCTCGGTCATGTGAACTGCCAATTGCTGGGTTGTAAGTCCCCCAGAATCGGCATCGGCTGGTTGTCTGCGTGAGGCGCAAGGGATCTGAATTTCTCGACCTGTAAGCGAGATAAGGCGTCGCTTTCGCGATTAAGTCAGCCTGCAATATGCTTAGCCTGAAATAAAATGTTGTATTTAAGAGTGCATAGAACAAAGCGCCTAAGCAAAACCATGACAGACCGATCCTTAGAAGTTTGCCTATTGATTATTTCCACCACGGCTTGGTTATCAGAAAAGAAAACAATAGAAAGCTGTTGAGGTCTACCCGACACTTTTCCTCGGAGGGCGCAATAAATAAAAAGTTGTCCAAAATATGGATGACCGCCGATGCGCATAATTTGTTTGTGGCAATCCAATCTAACCCTGTGCTCGGTGTCAAAAATTTGACATGATGAAAAACAGCCCATGGGGAGGCACTTGTCAAAATAAAACTTCCCCTGCCATTCTATCCCAAGCAACGGAAAATCCCTAGGTGTAATTGGAATGATTCGAAAAGGGGATTTAATGTCTGTTTTTGCCAGAAAGCAGCCATTCCCTAACGATTTCACAAGACGAATGGCATCATCAATGATTGCATATGGAACAGTAGCTAGCTCTTTGGGAATACCGTCATTAACGGATGAGCCAGCAGGATAGGAAAGGTGGTGAATTAATCTGAATTCACCAGGCGATTTTTTGGGCACAACACCCTGAGGAGAAATCCTGAATGTTTCGAAGGGAGGAACGTCAAAAGGGCCTACAATTCTGCCTGCTGTGAGTTCCTTGGATAGCTTATCATTGACACTAGCCGGGTTGTCCAAAGCACTTTTGAGATTTGGGGAGCGCATTGCAACTACAGAACCAAAATACTGAATTGAAAAGCCGTGCAAAAAACCCTTAATCAAAAAGTCAAAAATCCTGTTATTGTAACCCTGAAGGTAAAACGTGAGTTTGTCGGGCCTTACCGGGGTTGGCCCGCGACTAAAAATATGCGCGTCCCTGACCGCCATTCCCAGGAGAGGGGTTGGGTGTGGCTTGGTTTGTGTTGTTACTTCTGGTTGCATTGCATTGAATGGCAGGATGGTGCCCTCTGCATTTAAAGCATGAGTGTCTGAAATTGCAACCTCTACAGAACTGTCCGGAATGAAAACGCCAACACACTCCCTTAGGAAAGGACTGGAAAGGACATTGGTTGGGCCGACGGGCTCGAAAATCGTGATTATTATGCTGACGTGATACTACTAGGGAACTATGCAAGGCCTGATGCCATAATTCCCAAGCTACGGTATCCCATGGGTAGCGGTCAGGTTTTGACTGGTGCAGAAAACGAAATTGTTCATCGTAGTAACGCCAGTTACCCAAGGCAGTAAGCCATTGATCAATGGTAAGATTTTTTCGTTTCGGTTTAACATCCTCAAAGCAAACACGGGGGTTGTCATGATCATTCACAACTGACAAACTATATTTTGTCTCTTCTGGGGACACTGCGAGCAGAGACCCGAAATCGATGATTCATTCGCCCAAATCTTCGCTTTAAGACGATCCGAAACCCTAGACTCGAGGTCAAAAGTGACGCTCCAAAAGAGTTCATCTGGACTGTCGGCAGGGATAATTTCAGCCTACCGTCAGAGACAGACTTCGTGAGGTCCTCGATTTCTGTACGCATGGCCTTCTCGACAACCTGTTATGTGCTTGAAGGCGTTGAGCTGGCACCTGGCTGAAATTGGGATGCATTCACAATACCAGCTCACTGTAAGGCACCTGAAATGGCCTTGGCAATGGCATCACTCAGCTCTGATGGGTTAAACTGCAAGGTGGTTGGTGATGGCGACCTTGACTTGGGTTCTATGCGTCGTTGTTGCGCCGCATCCGCAGTAGCCGATGTTCTGGAAGCCTGACGCTCGGACACTCGCTTAGGTGGCATGATTATGTAAATACGAAAATCACCGAACTGTGAAATGGGCCCGAATTTTCGTATCACTGCCCCGCCTACTTTCTTCTACTGCCCCGCCCACTTTCTTAGATGAATTCCGTTACCGTTACTTTTCCCGCCCTGCTCATGTAGTATGCACCATCGCTAAGCCACAGTGGAATTATATTTCACTGTGGCGTAGCGATGGCGCATATGAGCAGGGCAGGAAGAGTTTATGAGCGTGGTAAAGCCTTAAATGAAGATTTGAGAAGAAACATTATTCAAGATGTTGTGGAAAAGGGAGGCGACTTAGTTACCGGTTATTTTCCTGGGAGTTTTGCGGAAATTGCGCTGAAAAACCGGACAACATACAATACAGTTAGAAAGATTTGGAAACAATTTTTCGAAACTGGTAGCACGTGTTATGAAAGCCACGCCGCCGGATCAAAACATCTCCAACAGGATGATCTGGATTTCATACGATTTTTGAAAACTTCTCGAGCATCTATGGCCACGGGTGAAGTTTATAGGTATGTCAACGAGTTTTGTAATGTTGCTAGCGGAACGTCAAATGCAGCCATACAACGGGCGCTTTGAAATCACTTGACGGATGGAAGATGGACTTGGAAGAGACTCACACAGCCTTTTGCGGAAAAATTTAGCCCCGAAAATGTGCATTACTGTCAACAATTTGTCAATTACATTTACACAGTTGATCCGTACAAACTTAAATTTTTCGATGAAAGTGGCATAAAGCTGCCTGATGTTGGGAAACCAAACTATGGCCACTCACTCAAAGGAACACCAGCCGTAGAAATTTCAAGGAATATGAACTCCCCAAATATTACACTGAACTTTTTTTTTTTTTTTTTTACAATACTTTATTTCACATTTCCTTATTACATCATTAAGTTTGTGAATGAAACCCTATTTAAATGAATTAACATTTTTCTATTAACATGTTTTTGCAAGTATTTTGGTTACTCATAAAACAGATACACCATATAAAAAAAAAAGAAAAGAAAAAGACAACAGCAAGGAAAAGGTATTACAATTGAACATTAAAGATACACTGAACTTGATGTGCGGACTTGACGGGATCATCTATGCTAACACCATTAATGGCACAAGTAATTCCATGACCTTTCTTAATTTTTTTGAGGAAGCTAGTCATGTTTTTCTACCAGATTGCAGACCTCCGTTCATTTACGGCAATCATATTATAATGGACAATGCAGCAATTCACCACAACCGAGCGGGAGATGCGTTGGGGGAATGGCTGGATGATATCGGCTGTTCATTTGTTTATTTACCAACGTATTCTTCAGAAATGAATCCAGCCGAATATGTTTTCAATAAACTTAAGACCATAATGAAGCGATTTGAATTCCGGGAACTTCTGCGAGAAAATTTGCATGTAGCAGTTCATGAAGCTCTGAAAGAAGTAACGATAGATGATATGCGTGAATTTTTTAAGTACACTGGTTATATCAGCTTATATCAATATTTAGATATATTTTGGAAACTCTCATCGTATTCACGGATAAGTTTCTGAATTTCACTCGTGGCTGGAACTTTGCCATTGCAAATTCTCTTGAGTTTTCTTATGTCTGTATTGACAAGAAGCCATTGCGGAACCCTTTCTCCGGTAGTTGTTGTTCTCAAGTATTTTTGAGAATCACTGTTTATTAGGTCCGCCTGAACTTTTGCAGCGAATGTATTAAGGCTAGCGGAATAACTATCTTTCTTCAACATAATTTCTAGTTCTAATTGCTTGAGTTTGGTCTTCGCAGCTTTAAGCTCGGACTGTACTTTTTTGAAATATTTCTCCTCTTCTGGATGTCGCTTTATCTCTTTACATATCGTGGCCGAAGAACAGGGTGCAAACAAACACATAGTTTTGTTGTGCCCCGAATTGTGGCAATTCGAACACAGCGGTTTCTTGCCGGTGTGCGACATTTGCAGACTGCAGACTGCAGACTACAGACTACATTTAGGTCTAAATAGCACTCTGGTTAGCCTGAATAGCACTCAGGTTAGCCTGAATAGCACTCAGGTTAGCCTGTTTACGGTTAGCTATTGGTAATGGAAATGGAATACAATATTTTAGTTAAAAAGTCTACAGTCTGCAGTCTGCAAGTGTCGCACACCGGTTTCTTGCTACTTCCGAGCGACTTGAAGCTACCCTCAAGCTCAAAGACCTTGTGTTGCTTCTTTGCAACAGTTTGTTCAGCATCCTGCTTTTCTTGCTCAAGTTTTTTAAACAGTTTCTGAGTGGGAGATTCATAAGCAGCAGCATCTGAAGCTTTTCACTGGTTAAATTCGGCTTCCAGGCGTCGCGCCATTAGATGTTTAGGTTTTTTAGCCACATGCACGCTCCCACTTTTTGGCGATGGCGAAGTGCGGAGTCGTTTATGTGAAGCAGTTTCTTGTGGAGTTTGAGCTAGCCCACATATCTTTAGTTCAATCACCTTGAGGTTTTCTCTTGCAGAGTCTTTCGCAGTTTCTATCATGTCGATAAATGAATCCAAGTCATCTGCGGGGAGCTCGATCCAGTCATTGTTGTCTGCGTCTTTTAAGCTCACTTCCTTACTGCGAAGGCCACTGAATCTTGTCAAGATACGATCTAGCAAGGACTCCATGCATAACGTTTTAACTTCCTCTGATGTCAAAAAAAGTTTTACGCATTTTTCTATTGGACCTCTGACCTTAAATTCATATCTATCCATCTTGTTCAAACTAAGGTTGCGTTCCTTTGTTGTGATCCGGATCCGGATCAGTGATCCAAGATCACTCGGATCATGGTACATCAAAGAAACCGATGAATCCGAGACCAGAGTGGATTTATCGACTTCTTTGATGTACCATGATCCGTGTGATCTCGGATCACTGGTCCGGATCCGGATCACTCCAAAGGAACGCACCCTAAGTGGAGCGAAATTTAACCCGCCGCAATCCACACGAGTGCAGCCACGAGTACAGTTTCATACAGCACAATCAGCCGTGTACGCGCGGGCTGAGAGTTCTTGGAATCCATTGATAAAAGTGGGCGGCGCAGTAGAAGAAAGTAGGCGGGGCAGTGATACGAAAATTCGGGCCCATTTCACAGTGAGGTGATTTTCGTAATATGGCTTAAAAAACTCAGAAAAATTGGTGGGCATGTATCACAGAAGGACGCCGTGAATGAAAAAATAACAAATATATTTTTAATGCATATGATAATCACAGATCCGAGACAAACCAAAAGAAGCTTCGAAACATTATATCATGAATAAGACTCCAACTCTATTGGAAATGAAAAGGAAGCCATGGAATGTCAAGTACAAATAAAAAAAGGCAGGCATCATTCGACAAAGAAAATCTTTAAATCCGAGACATTCTCGAAGAGGACACATGTCCTATAATGGCCTGAGTGTGTTGGGCACACTAATTTCATTAGCCGCCAGACAGTAACACACTGATTACGCCATGAATGTCAAGTACATAATTTGGGAGAATATTACTCCCGAATGCCTGCAAATATATCTCAAGATGAACAAATAGAGGACAGTTAAAATGTAACAAGCCTCACAATGAAGAATTAGCAAATATGTTGAATCGATAAAAAAGAAGAACATTTCACAGCAGAGGAATTAAGCCTGTGGCACACCCACTAATTTCAGAGCTTTCAGAATCGCACCACGAATGCTACGCATGAATTTGTAGTTGCCTAGACTATTCAAATGGGCGCCATCAGACAAATAAAGATTCTGATTACTGTTCCAAAACCCGCGATGACACCAGTAGTAACAGTAGGGAAAGCGTTCCAGGACAACTTTAAAGTGCACCTAACCCCAATTTTGTTGTTATCACTGAATAATTTTTCGCAATTTTTGTAATACAGTAGTGACAAAATTTTTGAGTTTGCTCAAATCTACGATTTTTTAGAAATTTTCAAGGTTTGAAAAATTGCGCCCAAATTGCCGCCATCTTGGTTCAAGTCCGAGTAATTGGGGGATTGGGGCTAGTATTTGCTATGACGTAGAAAGGAGAACCACAGCGTGGTTTTTTACAGTCGACAACAGTCAACCCAAGTGTTCTTTGACCTCAAAATGCCGAAGAGATGTGTCGCTGCCGGCTGCAGCAACGAAAGAAATCTAGAAGAAGGTATTTCCCTTCACAAACTGCCATTTTACGGCGACGATCGGCCCGAAGCCAAGAAAAGGAGAAAGAAATGGGTGGATTTTGTTCGGCTGAAGCGAGCGAAATGGGAACCATCTCAGTCTTCAGTGCTGTGCTCTGAGCATTTCAAAAAGGAAGATTTCGTTCGTTCAGCAGATTTGGGCGATGAAAAAAATCACCACACTTCTAAGAGATGGCTGAAGACGGATGACCTTGGAGTGAATGTTTTCCCAAGTGTTCATGCGAAAACACTCATGCCAAATGCAAACCATAAGCCTGTGTCAAAGCGATCTAAAAGAATGGTAAGACGAGTGATTTGTACAGCATTCGAAGCTATTATCCAGTGATCTGAGCTTCTCTCGTTTTAGAACACTATTACATCTGATTTGTTTTGTTTTAGACCATTAGAGAGGCGATTGGTAGCTCAGTAGAATCAGAACAACAAAGCACCGAAGAAATGGCATTGCCAAGTTCTAGTTCTCTCGGCACCTCGAATGAGCCGCTTCCACAGACTGATGACAACTTCTTCGCAGAAACAGCGATCTCGAAGGAGGTGAATTTGTCAAATGAGGAGGTAATGGAGGAGGACTTGGTATGTTTAAACTGCCACACTTTGGAGAAGGAGAACAGGAGGTTAAAGAACAGGATTGTCACTCTTGAAGAGCAGGTCAACAGGCGGAAAAGAGAGAGTCGAAGGTATAGAAGGCGATGTAAGAAGCCGTGCAAGAAGGTATTACACGTAACATAAGCGATCAAATCAACTCTTGCATTTGTTCTGCTCTCCGTTCTATCGATTTACGTTTGTTCATTGGGAAATGTACAGACAGATCGATCAGAAATAAAATAAACTTGTGGGTTTTCATTGTGCATACATATCTTTAGTCTTCAATTCATACAATGTGCAGGTGCTCCTCACTAAGATGGTTTCGGAAACCAAGAATGGTTCCATTTATTCAGAGAATCCTCTTGGTTTCATTTCATAATTTTTTTGTTTTAGTTACAACACTAAGTACTAAGGATAGAGAGCTGGAAGAAAGTAAAGAGAAGGTGGACACCCTACCTGGAGGTTCTCTATGCACTTCCGAGTCAGATATCAGTGATGTTGGGGAGGCGGAAGGAGAATGTCAAAGCCAAGAAGATTCAGACTCGGAATATAATTCTGCGACAGAGGTGGACACAACCGAAACAGAGACTGATGGAGAAGGCTGTGTACCTAGCAAGTATAATCAGTACGTGCTCATTGTGCAGTTCCAAAAAATATCCATACTCCCCCCACACAAGGGATTGGAATTTCCTGGGGGGTGGCGGCTTCTGTAAGGCCAAAAAAATAAAAAAATGTATGAAGCTTAATTGGAATTTCCAGAGAGGTGGGGGGTCTTAGAACAAATCCCTTCTGTGGGGGAGGTATGGATATTTTCTGGAATTACACATTGCCTACAGGTGTCATGTGTTACTCCAAAAAGACATCCTATGTCAACATATGTCAACTTACATGTACATGCATTTTTGTTGCAGGTTATCAATGAAGGGAACAAATTTGCGTACAGAACCCAAGCATATTGTATTCCTTTCCCAGTTGCTTCTCTTATTCAAGTTTTGCCATGTGTGCAAAGCTGACAACCCAATGATTGAAGCTGGTGGTATTGGAACACAAGCAGCCATCAAAAGTACTTGTGGCAATCCAGCATGTAGAAAGGAACAAACCTGGTATAGTCAGCCCTTAATTCCTGGAACTCAGATGCCTGCTGGGAACTTCCTCTTGTGTCTCAGCATTCTACTTGTGGGAGGGTCAGCCACAAAGATCTTCCAGATGTTCTCCCATATGGGTCTAGGATGTATATCTCTGAAAACATTTTTTAAATGTCAAAGGGTCAGTGAGGATGTATCAATCAGTAGTATTTATCTTTCAACGCATCAGTTACACATTTTGTGTGATCTTATTTCCTGCCAGCTGTACACATACATGTTGATATTGATCTGGATAACATGATTTGATTTAATTAATTCATTCTGTACACATCTTTAATATGATTTTTAGGTGACTATACAAATGTACACACTCTGATTGGTTAAGAATATTGAGCCACTAGTCCAGTGGAAACATAAATCCGGTTATCCATGAGATGTATTATTTACTGATGTTTACAATAACGAGGCAATTATTATTGTGTCTTACTTAGATTTGTATGCATTGGGCAGAAAATAATATTTCTTTTGGGCAAATGAAAGAAAAGAAATGTTATTAAATTGATCTATTTACAGTCAGAAGTAAATATTGCCTGTATTGTTATTTTGAACATTTTCAAGATTTACCTTCTTTTTCAACTTGTCATTTTGCAGAACAAACTTTTTCCTGCTATCTACCTTTACTGGCAACATTACCAGACTTTGACGCTAGCAAAGTTAAAAGACATCAAGGATGGAATCACCATAGCAGGAGATGGTCGCCATGATTCCATGGGGCATAGTGCCAAATACTGTGCCTATACCATCTTCTGCTGTACAATTCCCATGATTATTCATTTTTCTTTGGTCCAGGTTAGCATGAACTGAATTACAACCTTAATATAATGTATACATTGCAGGTTAAATTTGATTTTCTGTCTGATGCCTGATCATAAGTCCCAAACTAAGACAAATTGAATGAATCCAGATCAAGTTTCACCTACAACATGCACATACTTTTCCCAAACCCTTGACCTCTAAAGATTTAATGTTCTAATGAATGCAGTCACTTCCTTCCATGTCAGGAGTTTTGATAGATTTACACTCCCTTGTTAATAACCAGCAAACTAGCTTAATGTGAGTGTTGTAACTACCAAGATTCAGCCTACACCCCATTTATCTCAGGGTGCTTAGCAACATCCCTTACTACATTTTGGCTAGCATTGGGTTATTATAACTCACAGGTAACATTTGGGTTTTCTGTCAGGGTTGCAGGAATTTGATGTTATAATTTTTTTTTTCATGTTAACCTTAGAGAAATCAAGCTGGCAGCAGCACAGCTATGGAATTTATGGGATTTCAGGAGTGCATGCAGTATTTGATTGGCTATGGTCTTTTGATCAGCACATTCATATCTGACAGACACATCTCCATCGCCAGTCACATGAATAAAGTATTGCACCACATAAAACATTACTTTGATATCTGGCACTTAAAAAAAAGTAAGAGGTGAACTGCATCAATGTTTTTAAGTTTTGAGTTTCACATGTGGTCTTCTTATGTTCACTTGATTAATTTATTTTCACTTTCAATTTTTTGCAAAGAAATACGCAAATCACTCACTGCCATCTCAAAACTGAAAGGATGTGAAGTCCTAGCAGAGTGGATCAAGCCCTGCGAGCGGCACCTTTACTGGAGCGCCACCTCTACCTTCAATGGCTGTGGGCGTGTAATATGGGCCAAATTCAAGTCTTTTCTCAACCATGTGGTTAATAAGCACTCTGGATTTGATGAACCACTATTTAATAAGTGTGTTCATCGGGATATTCCACCAAGAAAATGGTTAAAAGTTGGTATGGGGATACCACAGTTAATTTTTAATGAATATTATTAATTCAGAAAACTGTGTTTTGAGGAATTTTAAAACTCATTTATGCTTTCTTGGTGATATATGACAAAGGTTCATTCACTTACCATAGGCTACCCTCAACTTTTTTCCCAGGGACCTTGGTTTATGATAAACTGGTTGAGACGCTTACTGAAAACTCCCTAGTTAAAGGAATCAAGCAAGCATCCCCATTATCACAGACAAGTATGTTGGAGGGATTCCACTCTGCATTGAACTACTTTGCTCCAAAAATGATTGCATATTCCTACGTTGGCATGTACTGCAGGTAATTGAGTTCAAGTTGTTCCATGTATTTATATTAGAACTAGGCTTTTACCCAGAATTTGAACAGTGGTTATCCAAAATGTGCTTTATGGCCTGTTTATGAAAAATAAAACAATTTCTTTAGAAAGTGGGTGTCCAAAGGATGCCTGGATACCCATCTGGCTAAAAGCCTGTTAGGGACTTTTTTCAGTGCAAAGAAAGTACTCAGTATGTGATTTTAACTATTTACACAGGCACGTTTTGCGCGCACTGATTGGCTAGCTCGGAGGTGATTAGCCAAGTACCATTCACCTCCGAGCAACCAAAGAAAAACAAAATGGCTTTTGTCAGTATATTGTCACAAATAAATGTACAGTTTTGGCCACTAGTTATACTAACAGCTTGTGTGGTATATACTAAAACAATTATTCACCTCAGTGTCAGTGAAAGTGGTGGATATTTACCTCGCTGCTTCGCGGCTCAGTAAATATCCACCCCTATTCACCTCCACGTCGGTGAACTTAATTATTATGTGTCTAGCTCTATGGGTGGGCAAGATGAGCCAAATTGAGCCCTGGGGTTGGATACTCGAGCGGGCAACTGAAGATAGAGCAATTTTCACCCTCTTGGGACTACCTGCCTTGTCACATGAACAAAATAATCTCTGGAAACAGATTAATATATTCTTTATTGACTAAGCTTTTTTGGTCGAAATGGCTGGATATTGACCTTGTTCTTTTTTTGCCAGTTTATGGACCTCGACTCTGACCCGCATTAACATTAACACGCAAAAAGATAACTAAGACCAATATCTAGTTATCTTGACCTCGCACCTGGCCTGGGTTGTTCAAAGGATGGATATTGCTATCCACTGTATAAATCATTACCCACTGGATAGCATGGGTTGTTTTGTCAACACTTATCCACTGGATAGTGATTTATCTGGTGTATAGCATTAGCCAGCCCTCAAACAACGGGGGCCTGGTCAATAACCCATATGTTTGGGCCAATAAAACAAGATAATTAAAGATCTATTTATCTCTCAAAGACATAACGCAACTTCGTGGGCACTACTGGTGAGTGTGACATGCCAAATTGACCGATCACACCTTGCATAATATCTATTAATAATTTATTTTAGTCCCCATCCCCAAGGTCAAAGCCGGAAAATTCTTCTGTCTCGGTTTTTCCTGGAAATGTCCTTCTAATTTCATCATAGGCACATGCTGGCAATGGAAATCTACGGTGTCCCAAGAAACCATAAACTAATCTTGAAAATTCCCGATAGGAGACACTTCGTAAGAAACTGCAAAAAGAACAAAAATCAAGAAATCAGAGTTGAAATTATTTAAACCAAGAAATAAAAATCATTGGATGGAAAACAAGGTACGACCCCCCTCCCCGCCCCTCAATTTAACTTGCCAGCCAGCTGCATCACAATCAATAGACAAGCATCAAACAAGTCGGGTAATGTTTACAAACCTGTCCTCATTTCCCTTTGGCTTGTATTGCTGTTTCTCCTTTGTCTTATACTTGGAGGCCGCCAATCGCAAACTCCACTTCTCAAGGCAGACTGGTCGAAACCCTGGATGCTCAATGATGCATTTCAATGTTTCATCGTTATTTAATTCTTCTCGCACCATATCACTCTCCAATGATTCGCAGCACCCTTCCAACTCTTGACAACAGTAGCATTCGCTAATGTTTTGAAGATGAGTTATGCCACATTTTCCACACTTACACCTACAAAATACATGTATAAATTGCTTTCATGCAGTTCAAGGGAATACGAGAACGAGAGCAATTCGATAAGCTAATATAATGAAAACAAACTAAGCCTACCATGTATCGACTCCTACGCGGCCCGTCAACCTGTCTTTTAGTGCTTTTTCAAGCTCCTCGTCCTCTTTCATTTCCTTTTCATACTCTGCTGTCCATGCGGGATCAGCTAGTGGATCATCAGCGTATGGAACGATGTCTTCATCGCTCGAGTGTGATTGATGAGTTGAACACATTGTTTCATCTTCAAACGCGCTCTCCTCTGACGAACTCTCGGAGGAGTTTTGGCTTTCTTCGACATTATCTTCATTCTGTGACATCTTTGTCTTTCATTCACTACTGTTAACAGATTCGTTTTGAGAGGATCCGAGAGAAATAAAGAATGCCAAGCGACTAACAAACGAGTACACGAGACTGAGAATCAAGACAAGAAGTCGCATGCCGTTCTCCTTTCTACGTCACAGCTCTACTCGGCCCAGGTCCCATAAACGCGTACTTGAGCCAAATATTTCTCGACTTTGACCGCACATAAAAAATAGAGGAATCATTCAAATCAAAAAAAATTTTTGCCAATTTTCTTCACGTAACATAAACATTTATTCGAGCTACAAATATATTTGGGGGTTAGGTGCACTTTAAGATACTGATGGAGCTTGCCCACCTTACAATTAAAATCAACCGAGTCCTTTGTGTAACGACGAAGAACCTGACCCACCACCACAAACTTAATGGGAAAAATGTTGTGGAAATCCTGCACTAAGCTCTCTAGCTCAGAACCGACAGTTTGTGGGGGAAGTTTAACAAGGTCATGTGAACCTAATTCGAGAATGATAATATCGGGAGCAATTTCTTGCACAATGTCGAAATCATACTTTCGGAATTTCGAAATTGTCCTGCCCCCGATACCATGAAAAATTACAATAGCATTGCTATGTAAACTGCTGAGACATTCTGTGTGACTCCTTTTCTGCACAAACGCCTGAAGTTGGTGTACAAAGGAGTGCCCGATAATCAAAACTCGTTGTTTAGCCATAAGGCCCAGCGTAGCAATTGGTAAGGGTTTTCCGATAAAATAAATTCGCTCGGTTACAACCTGCTAACCCGTTCGGCGTTGGCAGAAAAAGGGGCGAGGAAAAATTGAGATCGCTAATTTATATCCTGCAGTCAGAAAATTTTTATCTCAACTTAACTTCTGCCGCCTGTGCCCCAAGATAAGATAAGACAGGGCCCCGTCATGACATAAAACCCATTATCGCACTAGGTCAATAATGGGGCATTTATAATGTTGGGTAAACAGAATGGGTCGTTGATAACACGATTATTGCTTTGTGGATCTTTAAACAAGGACCCGCGCTATATAAGGAACCTTGGACTGGGCGAGCAGTCAGTCATTTCATTCTAGACACGAAGCTGTCAACATCTCCGGGTCGCGATACACACAAGTCTCTTATATCTGCTATTAGTTCTCACAACGCTTACAAAGACCAATAAAGGCCGTCATTCCGAAACTAATTTTTTAATCTCAAAGCTAAATTATCTGACGCGCGAAAAAACGTTTGTACAATGTTAGGTGGAGCTGACATTGCAAAAGGAAATCGCGTACGGGTAAGTACATATCTATTTCTGCTACATCGATTCTCTCTGTATTGTTGTTAGCCGCTATAACTTTGTTTCAAGAGTGGTTTTGTTGGCTTTTTTTCCGTTGTTAACGCTCGAGATTGACGAAAACAAGAAGAATGAGGTTATTCGTCTCCTTCAAGAACAAGAGCTGGCCTGCGAGATTGTGTCCGTACGAGCCATCCAAAGTGGAAACGGTTAGTAAAGTATAGTCGACCATAGTTCGAACAATCAACGTTTACAACTTATCTCTCATCCATACACTCGGCTTCGCGAAGAGGATTGCAATCTCGATTGCAGGAAAGACTTCATCCAGTGAGAAAATCAAAAAAAAAAACTGTTTGAAAATAATTTGATATAAGAGCACCGTTTACAGAGAGGCAACCTTTTTGAATTGCGCGCTTTTTCTCAGTGAAAGCAGATGCAACTTGATTCCCCGATGTCGAAGGTTACATCATCCTGCTTCCGGCCGAAATCTAAAACATTCAAAGTTGATTTATGTCTGTTCTTGTACTTTTATTAGAGTACCGGAAATTTCTACTTGGGCGTAATAGTTTGTATGAAAGGGAATTGTATGAAAGGGAATTTTGGACTTGTTAGGATTAGTTTCCCAAAGATATGGCCATTGCGGTTTCCAGTTCAAGTGTCATTGCTCTTAAGCACTGATGTATATATAATCACGCTCTAGTTTACTATTGAGCACTCTAGAAACAGACCTGCAAGTTAACTCATTGAAAAATATATAACCTAAATATGATCAAGTGAATATTTCAGGATATGCAAACAAGAACATTTCCCTTCATAGAACTTGATTTCTCAGTGGGATCATCACGGTCAATTTTTTTTTTACATTACTCACCGTACCGCTCTGTTCACTTCCAGCTAGCCATGCCAAAAAACATGCCCCTGTTCTGCAGGGTAAGTTCATTCCAATTTATTATCCTAAAATATACAGTTTTTTTTTCACAGCGAGGAAGCGCTTCGCCATTCCTAACGACGAAGAACCACTACGGCCAGTACCCGTTCATCTCTTTCCAAGAAGAAACAAAGCCCTTGTCGATATGTGCGAGGCGTCCAGCAGAGCCGCGCCACCAAAAGTTCCGGAATCAACCTGTGACTTCTGTCTTCGCGCTCCCTGTATAACATCTTCGGATTTCAAACTCAGGGGAAGATGTAGTGCGCGACCTTCAAACCATATAAAGAGGTGTAAAGACTATAAGTGGTACTGGAAAACCTTGAAGGACAACGGGTTATGGGACAACCCAACGTATCTTGATAGAAAACAAGAACTGGGTTGCCTCATTGACGACGTTAGAGAGGTTATGCCACATTGCGTGATAAAAGACGTTCACGATAGATGGCCTAACCCCCCTAACGTACCCTACCAGGGGCATCGTCGCTTGTGAAAAGCAAGTTGACTACACCTGGATAGACCTCAGTATTCTTTTTCAGCCCAAAACATCAGCATTGTTTACCAGTTTGTTTACATTTTGACACATCCTTTTTTTGTCAATGACTTCTGCAAGGGTTCTTTTTTCTTTATAGAAAGTTAGGCACAGCATCTAAAACTACAAGATTACAATTTTACACTCATTATCCTTCAGTCAACGGCCTATGTTACAGTGCATTATAAAATGTTGTCCATATGCCATCCCTGAACTCGAAGGTTTTATCTGACAGCACCCTGTGTGGGGCAATTCTGTCTGATTGGCGACTGGTCTGATAGTACTGTTCAGATGTGGCTTCACGCAACACATTCTCACTCTAAAGAATTGAAATAGAACAGAAAAAGTAAAACATACTACAGTAACCAATAATAGGTTATGCAATTTATTTGCAACTGTCCATCGCTGCTTTCTTTGGTCACCTTTTTTATTTTTCAATAAAGGCCTCTGACCGGTGGGGGGAGGGGGGACTCCAATATAATAAGGGCGGGGTCCTCATCACACCTTTTACCAGTTCAAAAAGCAGTTTTAGTGCCCCTTAGGGTGTTTAGCCGCAACAAGTCCACAGTGGGAACTTTTGTACCACCTTTGAGGGTATTGAGTAAAAAAATTGCTTGGACATATAATTGTGTCGTTTTACACTCATTACTTCTCAAAGGTGAAAAGAATTGCAAGCCACGCCCCCTAAGTTAGGCTCTTTGCACCTCATAGGCTTTTTTTTTTTCAAAATTCCTTTTAGATCGGCATCCCCAACGAGGGAGTGAGTAACGCTTCGGCCAAGACCGAAAGAGAAAACAATAGGCCGCGGCACCGGGAACTGTTTGAAGGCTCAACCCGATCAAGTTCTAATTGAATTAGTAACAAAATTTTAATTGGTCAAGGACACATTAGCGCGAAATTCAAACAAGCATTCTCCGAAAAATAATTCTTGCACTGTGATTGCAAAGCTAAATTTTACACATTATATACTCATTAACCTAACAAGTAAACCTGCGAAGTTTCAGCAAAATCGTATGTGAGGAAAGTTACAAAGTCTATAAATCTCTATTGTGCGCTCATAATCTCTGTTATGCTTCCTATCCAGAATGACAGAAACGTCATTTACATGTAATATCATTGGATGAAATATTCGCGCAAAAATCTGACACCAGATAGCGTGTTTTCCTCCAGCGAGACAAATGTAAAATGTTATTTCATTGATCCCTGTGCGATTTGCGCAAATATTTTTCTTGATATCAGCATTACACTGTTCACTAGAAATCTTCATAAAGATCAAAATCTGATAGAATGTTCACAGCATCGAAAAAGTATTCCCCTCCCGCTGACCCAATGTCTAAGGTAATTCGTCCACTTCCGAGTCGCGGGAATGTCTTTGATAGAAATAGTGCTTCTTTTCCGTCCAGCTTTATTCCCCTTGCACGAATGTCTTGTACAGAGTAGTAAGAACAAACAAGCAACAGCCAGAACGCTGAACTGCTCGTTGAAGGAAATGTTTATGTTTCTCAAGCAAAGAGGGGACCCTTTGGCCTTGAATATCGCTTGTTCAGATATTTCCTTACAGCTTTCGATGTTCAGCGTCTCAAGATGCTTTGCTACGCCAACAAGTTTAAGAAAATCTTTTGAAGAGATGGCAGTCCTGTTGAAGTTTAATCATGTCAACTTTGAGAAGAAATGAAGCGGCACTTTCTGATACAGCTTTCCTGTGTCGGCTAAATGGAGTTGTTCACAATGTTGCAATGCTTGGACAGTTGACGTGCGTCTTCGAAATACAAATCGCCACCATGCAAGACAAACAGAGGACACATTCACTAGATCTTCTGGCTCAAGATACTCAAACACTAGCGGCCAAAAAAGAGCAGAACTTCTGTCATTTTTACCACGCTTGTTGGTGCGCCAAAAACAAAAGAAATGAATGGAGATCGATGCGTACGTGATTGAAATCTCTCGTGCGGGGTTCTGACTTCAATTTTCGAAAAGTTCACACCTTGTGATTGGAGGTATTCTTTGTAGTGTTTCCGACAGGTTACAGTTGTCACTGTTCTCTTTCAAAGATTGTGGTGAGCTCATAGTTGTGAATCAGGTCTTTTAGAGCTTCTTCAGGATAAATTGCTTTTTTCAAACGCGCAAAATGGATAACAGGTAAGTTGTCGAAACTAACTTTACAAAGATTATGATACCTTTTACTTGGGTGTATTATGCGAGATTCAATTGCTCATTACATTCTATTTTCAGAAAGAGATTGGGTGAACCATGTGCAAATGAAGGCTCAGGGTCGAAATGCGTCAAGTCTGATACTTGTGTAAGTAGCATTCGATTATTTTATCAAGAAGACAATATACTAGTTCTGACCTTTTTCGCTAATTTTCAATTAATTATTAATTTCTTACACAGAAGAATGAACTGCGCCAGATGTATGGTAAGAACATGCCATCGCCTAAAAAGCATCGCGTTGCCCAGGGATTGAACATCGGGAAAAACTTTCAGGAATTGGCAGAAGAATTGAAGATTGCCCAAGCCACCGCAGAGGTGTATGGTATTTATTGTCTTGCGGCAGGACAAGATGTGGACCACCAGACCATCTTCAAGTATCTGGACATCGGTCAAGAGTCTTTTGAACGAATCAAGAGTGAGATAATGTCAAGCAATGACAAGAAACTTGGCACTGTTCGGGACAACCTAAGGGAGGAATTTAGTTACAATCAAATAAGATTTGTTTTGGCTTGCCAAATCCACGATCTAGAGTTGTAGGTTTTTAGTTTTGGCTTCATGTAAACATAGATGCACGTAAGCGAGGTCAGCCTAACTTTCTTTCGCGCAAATTTGCGTAAAATGAGAAAAACGCGTTTTATCGACTTTCCTGCAGAGTTTGAATTTTGTTTGAAAAACTCCCATCCCAGGGTGTTAGTCTTACGCAGCTGTTTTTTTTTTTTTTGGATGTCACGCAACGCTTGTGTGACATCAGAAAAAAGGCTGCGTGGGAGACTACGTACTACCAGGGCGTCGCCGGGAGTGGAAACCCCGACATAATATTAGCTAAACCCGCTGCAATTTTTCAATAAGCTATTATAAAAATTTTCACTATATTTCTAGACATGTGATCTATTTGTCGTGATTTTTCTCACTCTCACGCCCCAAGTCCAATAGCTTTATTTTTGAAATGTTTTGTGCAATCCATCGAGTCCGTAATAAAGTTGCGTGTTGTTGTTTGTTTACATAATTTCTTTCGTTTTTCCTTTTTTTTTTCATTCAAGTCCATAAAGTTTATCTGGGATTTTTATACCCAACTGTTGGAAGACAAACTGGAGACCGTTTATCTGTATAATTTTGACAATATTCTTGAATATTCGTATAAATCGACAAATCCCGATGGTTGAATAGCAAATTTTAGTTTGGAACGCAACATGCTGCCAACTGAGGCTAATTTCACGCGCCCCTTACTAAACTAGTTCGAATTTCCCAAGAACAAAACAAAAAAACCTAAGTGGTTTGGACACATAAGTACTCTCAAATTTCCCCAAAGACCCTCACGAGTGTTACATGTAGCTATTGGAGCACAGAGCAACCGTTTTCTATTAAAAAAAAACAAACAAACAAACAAAAAAACAACAACAGTACTTTGTAAAACTGTATTATAGGGAGTTCGAGTAACGAAACATGTAACAATGACAAGAGAGCTTTTACAATGCCATATATTTTTCCATTTCCATTTAACTGTTATAACACTGAGAAAAACCAGACCTTTTGGGCTAAATGGGAATTTACTCTACAAACCAACACAGGAATGATTCAATTCTCTTGGTAGCAAGTTTTGCAGCTCCAACACCTGCGACAGGTGTACAATTGCTATTATTAGTCACTAGCTTCAGTGGAACAATAGTATTTTAAAACAGTTTACAAAGTTCTTCTATACACTGTAAAGTACTTTTACATACTGATTTACATTTTTCTGTGGTGAAAACTACAGATATAACTGTCTTAAAATTCAACCCCTGTTCAATTTTAGCTTGGGGAAACAACAGGTATCCATACTTGTTTGCCTGAATTCTTGAGAAATTGGAAATTTTTGTGAAGTCTGGCTACAATAGAGTCCAGATTTTCTTTTGCTCATAAGTAGCTAACTGTGGTCAGAGAGCAAATAGAGAGACCCACACCATAATTTTTGGTTAGCATTTGATCAACCCAAGCTGAAAAGGATTGTGCCTGATTGTCATTATAAGCGTAACTTAGAGCAATCAATGCTCCATTACGACCATGAATAAGAGAGTCAATGAAAATTATACATCCACTACTGTCCACAATGATCATCATTGTCTTGTCATTAGCCGTTAACAAATGGCATGACTGTTTCTGCTGAAGAATTAACTCTATAACTGCAGCAAACTGATCCAGTGGATTCACACCAAACACATTGTACTCATGTAAAATTCCACAAACGTGGCAATGATCACCAGCTGCATCAATGGCATCATCCACAGCAACATTAATCCCCTCACCTCCAAACAACTCATCGTGGATATTCTGATTGCTTCTATTACAGCTGCCTCCCATTGTTGGTGAGGGGTTGTCCAACAGGGGGTGTAGGTAAACAGCACTGGTAGTAAATGAAGCCAAAGAAAAGAGCAATGAAAGTGCATGCATTGCTACCATTTCTGCCATCAATGGTTGACTGACTGACATTCCTCTTAAACAGCCACTCACTGATGCCACATCCAACATTAGTTCCAGTCACGGGTGTCGTTAAAGGTGTTAGGACAGGTGCTGATAAAGAGTTGGGTCCTACAGGTGATGCTGTTGTGGGGGGAGGTGCAGGTATGGTTACAGGTGTCGATACAGATGGAGGTACAGGCACGGATGATGGTGGAGGTACAGATGTACATGCAGGTACAGGTGCAGTGGGTACTACTGCTGTTGGTATAGGTGTAGCTGCTGATGCCGGATACGAGGATGGAGCTGTTGCAGAACCAGAGGGGTATGTCTGTCTGGATACTGAAGGAGCTGATAGATTGGCATTTCCAGCTGGTGGAGCTCTATGAAGGTTTTGGATGTCTGCAGCCATACTCTCCATTTCTCGTTTCCTCTTTTGGTGATATGTGCTCCACCAGCTCTTAATCTGTGCTTCCTTGAGCGGCTCCAGGCCTCTCCCTCATGGCTGAAATGCACTCCACAGGGTCTGCCCTTATCCCATAGTTCGCCTGCCGGTTATAAAATTCGATCATAACCTCTTTCTGCTGAAGTGAAAACACTGTTCGTTTAGCACCACCACTTTTTTAGTGCGAAGCCTGGTTTTAGGAGGTTCTCCTTAAGCTGGTCAGTGCCAACCATCTCAGAGGAATCCGAGCTCCGTTGATGCTCCATCTCATGTTGGACGAATCGGACACTGTATACCTCCTGACTGCCATTCCCACTCCTACATGTACCAGGTGTTCCCTGAAGATTGGGAATTTCTTCGGACGTCACAGCACCAGTTGCACCTGCGATAGGACTTCTGCGGTTGGCTAGACTTTTTAGCTGCTGTTCGGTTTTTTTAGATTCTTTTCCAATACCTGCCAAAGAACGAGCTATAACTCCTCCAGTGTTTGGGCCAGAAGTTGGAAATTCATAGCTCCCAAAGAGCGAGATATCTTTGAACGTCCCCAGCTTCTCTGGAGCCTTGCTTCTGTCAATAACAAGTTTTCTACAGGTGACATTCTTCATTGACTGCAAAATTGATCACACAGGAATTGCCATATTAGCACACAGTTACTTTATAACAGTAATATTATAAAAAGTCCGCACACAAGCAAGGTGGTCTATCAGAGCAGTGCTTATCTCCGGTTTTTGTAGCATGAAGCGGCCATGAGTATATCCACTCCCTCCCTGAATAGGATGCTAGTTGAACACAGGGTTACCCCTAATATTAAATTCACCATAAATATTTGTACACCTGAGTGGAGAGAAGCACCGTGAGAGTCAAGTGTCTTGCACAAGAACACTATGCAATATCCCTTGCCAGGGCTCGAGCCCAGAACGCTCAATCTGGATTCAAGGAAGTGCACAAACCATGAGGTAAAAAGGAACTAGTACAATCTTGTGTGCTCTGTAGAACTCCAACAAAACTTTGCTTTCAAAATTTTAAAAGTTAGAGGGCATAACACTGTATAAAAACAGTCAGACATTTTGGCAATATCACCTAGATCAGTCTCTTTGGCTTCCAATGGGCCATTGATGGTTTTCTATACAGCATTGAGCACTCTAACTTACCAATGCAATGTTATTTTAAACCCGACAGAATATCAATGAGGGAACAGGAGTGAGCACTTTTTATTTCTGCCAAGTCATGGTCAGATATTTAATATTGTTCTGCTTTTCAAATGTAACAATTCCACATCGATAACAACAAAATGCATTATTTCTTCTACAGTGCAATATACAAGGCTGCTTATTTGGATGCTTACATGAGATAGAGAGGATGGGAGGATGGGCTTATTTCAAACATTAACCAGTCCGATAACTGCTTATAACGAGCTAGCTGTACTACGAAGAATTATCAGAATCAAACAAATATACATACCCCAATCAGTTCTCCCAACTGACGTCCTGTTTCCAAGTTGTTACCCACTCTAACCCATCTAACAATCTTATGGCTGATGTGGGCAAAGTGGGTATCCAGCTTTGATTTCCCCTCACTGGCCTCAAAGTTGTTGTATTCGACAAGGGTCAACTGAAATGCTTTGCTGACTTCTGCCAAATAGAGGATAAATCCAGTATTGTGGTATTGTGGACCATTGTCTGAAACAACAAAAGATTACCATGTTAAAAACAAACTCGCCCTTTATAGTTCTCAAATGTTTGCTTTGCAATTTCCTGGATTTTGAGACACACAAGTGTACACTCTACGTGAATAAGAGTACTTTACTGCCAAAAATGTTGAAAATTACAATTAAAGATAGCAGTCTGTATAATAAACTTTAGGAAATCATAGTTGTTGACAGCTTAAAACAATGGAAACAAGCATACTTCATTAGTCTAATGCCATTTTAAATAAATTACATATAAATTTACAATAGGACAAATCATTTCTGACGAACTTTTAGCCACATTATTTTGGTTAACCCTTTTAATAAGCTTAAACAATAGCATTTCACCCCACAATGTCAGTAGCAATCATGACAAAATGAAATGACAAGTAAACTGGAAGATAATTTGATACGTCACAAGTTCGCCCACATAGAACGATGATACAAAAACATATGGATACTAAGAAGGGGAAATTGTCTGATCATCCCTTGAGATATTCCATTCCAAATTGTGTAAATCCTTGAAAATCTGTGGCTCAAAATCATTATAAGGAATAATTAATCAGTACATGTAATTTGTTTTACAATTGTATAGAGCCTTTTCCATGTAATGTTCAAATGAAATACAAACTAAGGCTTTTTACACCATAATTGTTGTCGATTTCTAACAGCATTTTTATAACTGAGTTGACTGCTTACCAGAAAATAAATATACTCGAAAGCCAGGGAACTCCTTTTCCAACCAGCGGAAGCCAACATCCATAGCACTCTGGCTAAACCAAGCATCCTGTTTGGGGTCCTCGCTCCAGAAGTCAATTACTTTTGTTCTTCTCTCAGTTTCACTCACTTGGGCAATGGCAAGGAAGCCATGTAGGGAAATTCCACGCTTCCCATACCAGTCTCTCTGGATTTCTCTTGTCCTCACACCCAACTCCAATTTCATTTTGTAATCGACGATTACAACAGCCTCGCCTGGTTGCAAGTTATCCAGAGTGTACTTGTAGTAATCACCTTGGTGTCGTGTGCGTAGTAGATGTGCCACATATT